>JASFXZ010000011.1:0-600000 GCA_032209605.1 Mactromeris polynyma | reverse complement strand
CTTATGAATTTCAAAAAATAAAACCCACCTGTCGTAAATGAGTTCCGGCCTGTATCATTCCGATGGCTCGGGCGCGTTTTTCTTCACTCATTCTCACCATGTTTAGTGTTTTTCAAAAAGGATTTTCATCAGCAATGACAAAAGTGTACACGAACACGTGCAAATATGTGTCCATGCCCCGCACGTGCAAATCGTGCTATTAACGTCAATACGCCTAATACGATTAATTTCATAACGAGCCGGCTAAAAAAATCACGAATTCGCTGCATTACCTGTTCAAATATCGGTATGTGAAATTTTGTGTGAATACATGCATTATTAGAAAAATAATAATATAATATAAACTGACCGATTAGGAATTTTGCTGAGTGTATATGCCAATTCGTTTCGGGGAACTGGTAAGAAAGAATAGGATGTCCCCTACAACAGTGAACATGGACTGAACAAAAGCTACTCTACAGGCATGGCATATTGCTAAGTTGAGACGATGGTTCCGACAGTGTACATACTTAGCATTTGGATACACTTTCACAAACCTTGCCTGTACACCCCGAATCCTGCCAGACATGTTGCCAGCACCGTCATACCCTTGACCTATGATGAAATTGGGGTTGAGGTTGTGCTTTCTTATTTCATCTATGAGGAGAGCGTGCAATGCTTCGCCTGTTGTACTCTCGGTTGCCACAAATGACAAAACTCCTCATGAACCATGTGCAGACCTGAACCTTGCCTGTCTACATATCGCAGGCAAAATGCAAACTGTTCTATGTCACTCACATCTGCAGATTCATCTGCCAACATGGTAAAGTATTTTGCGTCATTACAACGCTGAATAATTGAATTACATATTTGTTGGCCACAGAGTGAAATAAATTCGTTTTGAATTTCGGGACTCATGTAAGTAGCATGCTTTGGAGCAGATGTAATATGAGTTTGAAGAACATCGTCTGTTTTTGCGCGGAAGTTGATTAGCGCTTGGAAATTGCTCTTGTCATCAGTTTTGCCACGGAGTGCTATATTTTGGCGACCACAGAGAATGATTGCTTCAATTATGGAGGTCAAAGTTTGTCTGTTCTTTTGAACCTTAGTTTTGTAGGCAGTAGACCCAAACTCGACAATGTTCTGTTCTTCATTGTTGCAGATTTTAACAAAATGGTCGGCTTTTACCAGAGCATTAACATGTTCCGACGAGCATTTATAAAGACTCGACGACCTTTTTGGCATTGCTCCAATCAGTAAGTGGGCGAACAACAAGAACATTTTCAGCAGTGCTGAAAGCATAACACGGAGCACAAAATACTCCATCCAAAAGTGGACTGTACAATAAACAGGGAAATTGTTCAGAATTGAACACAAAGTCTGGCACACGCCTTTGTCTTTTTACCGCACACTCTTAACGGCGCAAACCAACCCTTTGAAGGTTGGAATCTTGTAGTCAGCAGGGAATATTTCTGAGTGTCAGTCATCCGTATTCTCTGCTTGATTCAAGGTTTCCTACAAACAGGAAGCGTGCACCAAGAGAACATGAAGTAGAGTTACTCTAACTAGATCTTGTCAAAGAAGCAGCAGAACTATCAAAATCTGTCTTCGGTTTGTCATCCATGGCGGCAGAATTATCACAGTTTGAATTGGTGATAGATCTAGTCTGACTCTCATGCGAAGATGCTGGGCTTACTATGGTCTAACAGTTATCTTCTGGAGGGTTTGATCTAGTACCTGAATCAGGTGGACTGTTGTTCCTTTTAAAGGCTTTGAACGGGTGTTTTTTCCGGGTATTTGGCGTACTGACCTCTTCATATCTACGATATATATCTAGATTCTAAATAGATCTAGAGTGAGATCCCACGACAGTAATATTAAGTAAAAGCTATACAAGAAAAAAATCTGACATTAAAATAACATTTGTAGATTCTTAAAAGAGAGAGAATACGTAGTTACAGGAAACGCCACATACTAGTACATAAGACAGTGCCGTTAAAGACGACAACGATATTAAATATATGCCTCGAAACCGCAGTTAACACTCCCACAATGCATTATAAACATGGGAGTTATCTGCAAGGATTACAGACGATGTGCAGGAAATTTACATTACAAATGCATCAAAGGTAAGCCTAAATAAAGATTGATACAACCGCTACATAGACAATTAAAGGTTTGTGATATGTGTGCAATATGAAAAATAATTCAAGTATATTACTACTAGAAAATTAATGCAGTAGCGAAATTATACTTGAATGCAGCTTCGTTTTCCAGTGCACTCCAAAAACAAACATATCAAAAGTCTAGGAAGATCAACCATGGCAAAATTACAAAATTTTGAGTTTTAAAGACGCGTATTTCGCGAGCATTCATTATAGCCGAAAGACGTTCCATACACTATGTTTACTTACGAGCGTCTGATAACACAGATATTACAGTTCTGCATTTACAAGCCATTATCACTCAGAATGGGCAAGAAAAGCATTGATGATATTGATGATTTAATCTTGCAATAAACGATGCTAGACAATGTGCACGCTAAAATATGTGAACAAGTCCATTGCAATGTTCACAAATATTATTTTCAGTGGTTTTTCGTATACTGAAATACTTCCTGCTATGATGGCCAATCTTGAAGCGCATATACACGGCAGAATATTATGAATATGTTTATCAGAAAAAGTTGCACTGGACGGCTTTTTGTTAACCAGAAATAATGATATGATAATGACGCTTTAGAGCAGAAGTCTTGTTGGATTTTTAAACTATGGAAAGCCGTTTGGGTAAGCAATAATTAGCTTGTGTGATATGTAGTGTAATTTGATTTGTACGACTGGGCAGGATTATCAACAGACCTCGTCATAGAACAAGTACTTATGAGAAGTGAGAAAACTACTGGTGGCATGTCATGAGGTAAAAGGATGACAGAATGTCAGTGCTCACAGTGGCTTTTGTCAATGCCATCTTGTGCTGAAATCAACAATGCCGCCCCGTCATTTCGTGGTTCTGGGCTTCACACAAGTCTCCAACACAAAGAGATAAACAAATCACGCAAAGATAGAGACTACAAGGACACAACACATTCATATCATTCATTGCTGAAAGAAATCCATTTTGTGAAGATCCACTACTGTTCAATATTGAAACTGGTGTAACTTCAGGAAATGATGTGAATGCTCACAAAGCAAAAGAACTTGGAAATACATGACCTCCAACATCAGCAGCTGCTAAGTACCACAGCTTGAGAACATATTTCCAGATCAATGATCGGATAGGCAGTAATATTACCCTTGACCCTCTAGACTGGGGTTGGATTCCGATGCAAAACAAACTCATACCTGTAAAGACCGATATACCCGCTGCTCCTGATCAACTTCTTAAGATGGTAAGGTGTAAGTGCAAGCTAAATTGTGACTGAAAAAAGTGTCCATGCAGTAAACATGGTATGGAATGTACTTCAGGATATGATGAATGCAGAGGAATCAGTTGCAGTAATGTCACTAGTTTGACAGAATCTGAACAGTGATTCTTAAAACCTTCTTAGTTGTGTTATTTGATATTTTATGTTACTTTCTCATGCCTTTGAACTTATTGTTGCATTAGTCACACTTGCACTAAATGTTGCCAGTTTGTAATGTTACAGAATTCATAATGATACTAATGCTATTATATTATCATAAAATTGTGAATGTTTTATCTAGTACTGTGGTAAAACTAATGTAGCAGAATTTATTTGCAATACTTTTTGTGAAATGAAAGCATTTGTTGTTTAGAAATTAAACATTTTTGTTAATGGCATATATATTGACAGGGCTCTCACTAGAGGGAGAAATGGGTGAAATAATCTCCCAAAATGATCTGACTTCTCCCTAATTTGAACTGAGGTAGAAGTTTTCCAATATAAAAATGCCTTAAACAGGGTGAAAATGCTGTAATTTCTCCCTAAAATCACAAAAACTTCTCCTGGTTCTGAAGTTCTAGTGAGAGCCCTGATTATTGTTATAATGCAAAATTTGCAGCCAGTTTTTTATTAAGTTTTGCAAAATCATATTTAAAATTTTTGTTTATAAAAATATACAAAATAATTCAACTGTGCACCTTGGGGCCAACATTTATTTCATTTTGACAATAAGAAATTTAAATTTTTAGATACTGATATTCTCCTGATAAACCCCTTGGTCAATTTGAAATATCGTTGATTCAACATTAATAGATACAGGTTCTTCTGATACCGGATGATATCGGCATTTGTTGATCGGTAACAGCGTTTATAACTTGCCTGATTGATACTATTCTGGTTCCCTGCCTTAATATCAAAATAGTTATATGACAGTAAAGGCTGTGAACCAGACTAGACTTCAAAAGAAACGACGGCTGCAACGAAGCGTGCACACTTTATATTTTTTAAGAAGATTCTTTCCATTTGCAGTTAAAAAAAGAGAAATGGATTTAGCATTAAAATTGTCGGTTATGTTTCCAGTTATCATGCTTTATAAATGATAATCAACAATAACGTGCCCATATCAAAATGCTATCTATTAGCGATGGCATCACGTTTCGCCCTAAGCCGGTTCATCACAATTATTTTCACCACTGGTCGAATATATCTTTTTGTAATATTAAGCATGGCGATACGTTTAGCAACATTTGATAGATTTTTCTTTGGAGTATGCGAGAAAGCCCCCTTGGTTCTGGCTCTAACAGTCCCCCCCCCTGACCAAGTTAAAAACTCATTTTGAAAAAAATCATTTTGAATCGCCAATAATGGATCCTAAAGGTAGTGAGTGTCACTTTATCAAAAAAATTGATCCTCGTAAATTTCGGAATTTTGCATGTTAATACCTTTGTACAGACCTGTTCTTTCATTCTGCATTATTTATTTTTTTAAGAACCCTCTATAACCATAAAAATTTAAGCTTAAAACAGGTATTTCCTATCTTGGCCTACGCGCCTAGTTAGAGCTATTTATATTTCGCGCCAAAATTTCGAAATACATTGTGGGAAGGTCTCGTGAGATCACAAGGTGAAGATCGCGACATTCGAAGACAAAACAATGCCTGGTCCGCCGAAAATGGTTACTGGTTCGACTAAAAAGAAGCAGAAAGCTGCACAAGCTAAACAGAGACGTGTCCAAAGCGTCAGGATTGGGCCATTTATTGACACATGGGTTAATATAAAGGCCGAAAATGGCTTGGAAAAAGACGAAGAACTCGCCGAGATGCTGATTTCATGGTGAGGGATAGTCTCAATATTATTCTTTTCAATTTTCGCAGTACGTCGTTGATTCATTTTCCTCAGTTTAGAGCTGTCAACAAATGAAACGGTTTCGATGAATCCTCGATATTTTTCCATCGATACATATTTAAAAAAATGATAGTTATGAACATTAAATACATGCCTGAACGACGAAAAATAACGCAAAACAAAGATGGAAGATGCGCAGTCAAATTCAAAAGCATGAACATATTTAGCTAAAGAACGTATTCCCTGATAGATGTGCGATTGGTTGACCTATTGATTAGAGATCAAAATAATGCAAACACTGATTTCACAGTGATGAAAGCTGAGCTATACCAAGAATAAAATGCGCAATGTTATTTTCAGGTTGTAGTTATAAAGAATCACATCAAAGAAAGAGGAAAAAAACATTCACAGCCCCATCATCTGAATCGTCAAGTATTAGCGGGTCCAAAAGGTAAGGGATTTTTACTGTACTGTATTGCTAATGTTAACTTATTGTGCTATTGTATTTATAATACTTATAGCTTGTAAAACAGCTATAACTTATGTATAAGCTGCACATCCACATGAGGTCATCTGCTGAGCGCCGTCCATCACAGAGTGATTCGATCCTTTTAGCTCAGGACAGCGGATCAGTAGTGTGATCACTACCCCTCAGTGAATAGCTTTCAGCTCTTCTGATCTCTTTTCATCCATAACCAGCTGGATGCTTTCTCTGCAGTCTGCCCGAGCTCTTTCACTGAAGCTCTGCATTGCTTCCCGACTTATGCCTAGGGAGCTCAATGTGGTCAATACAGATTGGGCTGTGAGTGTGAACCCTCTGCAGCCCACCTCTACTGGAAACAGCCAAGTCTGTCACCCACACTCTTTACACAGTGCTTGAAGATCTGTGTACTTGGCCTTCAGTTTGTATGCACTCTGGCATCTTTCTTCCCATAAAAGTATATAAAATTTAGCAATATCAATGCCAATATCATTGAAATACATCTGAATGTTCATTGTTTTGTAGTGAACAAATCTGAGAGCAAAATAGACCTTCCTGTTAGCTTATGTGGTAGTTATTGTATCATTAAATTTTCTTTTCATCCCCTGGTGGTTTCACCCATAGTCATTTCACTTCAAAAACTTTTAAAACAAATATATGATAATAGTTTATCGAAATATCTTTGAGTACATATCTTTTAGGGAAGTTTGTTCCAAAAATATAATTATAAAGCTCACTAATAATATTTTATTTTGAAATATTGAATAAGTTTACTTCTAAAGAGTCGGTAGCAATGAAAGTAGTGTTGCCCAAGAGATCAAATTTCAGTTAAAATCAATTATGGTATACATTGTAATGATCCATAAATTTCATATGAAATAATATATATATGTGTTGTATAATAGACACTAACATCTAAGTATTTATATATTGTAGGGAGGTGCAAATGTCTGGTATTGAAGCGCTGTCATCATAATCAGATATTTGGTTAGTAAATTTATATAAAGCAATGTAAAACAAATATCACTGAAATTATCCTAATCAGCAAAATCAATATGATGCAAAATTACTTACAAACATGTGTATGCATTATTATTTCATTACTTTTGTTATTTTTGTATTAATAATCATTATGCATTGTATATTGTCAGTAGAACTTAAAGAATTCATTTGTTACATTGAACACCATGGTACATTGAACTAGTAATGTGTGACTGCTGATGAATGTTGACATTTATATGTGATTGTTGTGAGACTATAATTTGTAAAAAGTATAATTCTTAATCTGTTTGCATGCTCTTGTAATTTTAATTTATGTAGGTATGTTTGTGTGTATGTTCTTTGTCTGAATATGTTATGTAAGATACAGATAATGATTGTTGTTATAACATAGCTCCATTAGAGATGATTACTGCTACACTTGGCAGACATGAACAAATACAATGTATCGTGTTTCAATATTTTACAGAACTTTTGCTGTACCATCAACATCAACCCCTAAAGAAGTCCACAAACCCATCATAGTTGATGCACCAAGGTTAGCAGTTTTTCATTGTAACTGTTTTGTATCATTGACAAAAGCAGAATTGATGGTTCAGGGAAGTGTTGCATAATAGTTATATGTAACAGCCAGTTTATGGATTTACAGAACATGCTAAAACACAAGAATGACCAGTATGGCTTGGTTACCACTCACTTTTATAAGTTTGTATTTTCTTCATAAAACTGTAAGTGGATTGAATTGATAAACAATATGTTATTTACATTTTTATATATTGTATGCCAGAAATGGTTATCAAATGTACATATCATTGCTAGTTTTGTTAGTTTAACACAGTATTCTTTTTTTAATGTAATAGGATGACCAAGTTTTCAAGTATGGCAGCTAATCCAAAGGGAAGCAGATGTCCAATCGAATTGGAAACTTCCTTTCAAATTTCGTACGTACAGATATTTTGTTGTAACAATAAGTGTGAGTGTCACAGTGTATTTCTGTTAATATTTCCTTTCTTTGAATACATTTGAGGATGTATCATGTAAGTTACATTGTAAGTGGCTTCAGGGTCACTTTGAGATCAATGTAAATCTGATGAATATTTTGGGGGGTAGGTGCCGAATCGCGACTGGTACGAAACGTTTTGTGTACAAATGCGTTTCAATAGTCTAGATCATCAGATGTCTGCATCTGATAATGTTGGGTCATTGAAGCTTCGATCAGAGCAGCTTGCAGTCCCCCAACCCAAGCAAATCTTCAGGATTGAGAACATTCAGCTGTTAGAACCCCTGTGTAAAGAAGGACTGTTGTTGCAACAATCATTGCCGCTCCAGAGTTGCATCAAACTACCAGATTAAGCAATGTCCATATCGTGTACATATAATGGACATCCAGCATTCTATATTGATATTAACCAGCATAAGCAATAGCTAAAATATCATGTGTATTTATATATATATATATTACAGAAATAACTTCATGAAATTAATGTCATAGTATTTGTGTTTACAATATCACAATTGTCTGTAATTTGTAGATTTGATGATGGAGAGCTAGATGCTGGAGAAGTGATGGATGAAAATGATCCAGAATACATTCCATCTGACTGTGACATTTCCATGAATGTGTAAGTCAGTCTACATTCAAGTCTTTTTTATTAATTAAGGCCCGGCAGTATAGTGCCTTATAGTAATCACCGCTTCTGTCGAGTGATTAGTTGTTGTTGAGCCCTCAAAACCTGGCTATTTTTCAGGATATAGAATATTGATCCAGTAGATCTCCTGATTGACTGGTTAAACCAGTTTGACGGCTGGTATGTTCAGTACTCATAATTCATTATTATTGACCTCCGCTTTACACACTAATAATCTGTGTACATCGTGCAAAGGTCGATGTCACACTTAGAGGTCAAACGTCAAAAATGGGTGTACTAGATATGCATTGTATAGCATTATAGAACTATTCTCTCTTGGGAATATGGTCCTCAAACTGTACTTTATAACAGACCTGCTGGTTGTGACAAGTAAATGAACCTTATTGATGTTTAGGTCAGTAAGTCAGAGGTAAAGGTTATGGTGACATTGACTTGAAACATGGTTTCCTG
Source organism: Mactromeris polynyma (assembly GCA_032209605.1). Lineage (NCBI taxonomy): Eukaryota > Metazoa > Mollusca > Bivalvia > Venerida > Mactridae > Mactromeris > Mactromeris polynyma. The sequence goes on along the minus strand of JASFXZ010000011.1, from coordinate 591,195 downwards.
TTAGGAAATCTGTGACACTCGGGCGTATGGTCCTCAATCTTGATAGGTCTCCTGGTTATGACAATAAGATACCCCCTATAAATTAAGAGATCAATAGGTCAGAGGTTAAGGTCATGTTGTATTTTTTTAAAGACATTTTATTTGCATTCCCTTTCAATATATTTCATTGGCTGTGTCAAGTACATCGTGCTGAGCCCCGATCATGTTTTTATGTTCCCGCTCTAAAAGGGGGGCATATAGATTCGCCCTTGTCTGTCCGTCTGAAAACTTTACAGTGAATGTTCTTCAGCATGTGTAGTTGCGCTCATGGGGTTTCATGTCTGGCTTCGCCTAGTACGTGCAAAGTTATGGCTCTTGACTTACTGATCATATAGCATACAGAGCATGCAATCTTGTGTCGTGCATATAACCAACAGTATTTCTGCTAGACTCACAAAACTTTACAGGAATATTCACCAGCATGTGTAGTTGTGCACATGCGGTTTCATGTTTGGCTCTGCCTTGTAAGTGCAAAGTTATAGCCCTTAATCTGTTGTTCACTTGGTAATTTTGATACACATTTACAGACTATTAGGAGAACAATAGCATTTGTTTAATGTTTAAGTGGGGGCATATTATGTCCTATGGACACATTTGTTGTTTTTCTACTGTTTTATGTGCTTCCATTTTTTGAGTTATAATGACTATTTCATTTTTCAAGAATATCATAATTCTGATTCTTGTATAGCATATATAGCACAAAACTGATTTCTGCAAATCATTTATTATTATATCTGCTTTGTAAATTATATTGCTGTTGAAATGGTAACATAATATACGTTGTCAATACTTCATTAGAGCACCACCTGAAGGTCTAGTTGTGGAAATGGATTTGGAAGCTGTGCATGACATTGGTTTCGACGAAGAAGATAGTGATATTACATCTAAGGAAACCACCCGTAAAAAAGACAGTGATGTTGCATCTAAGGGAACCATTCGTTTGTCATGTGACACCATCAGACCAGAAGGAGCCAATGGTTATGGTGTCGGCTTCAAGTCTTCAGAGATTGACCGACCTTGTTCCATATACCATTTGTACGAAGTGCAAAGAAAAAACAGAGGTGAAGAGGCACACAGAAGGGTGCGGTTGGAAGCTCAGATGGGTAGGTTATTTATTCCCATATAGAATGATATAATTGAAATGAAAATTATTGAGTATTGAGAGTAAATTTCTGTAACATAGACAGATAATGATGTTCTCATCTTTGGTTCAATTAATGGATGAGATTTTCATCCATTTTCATCCATGTTACAGTCAAACCTGTGTTAAAGACCACCTGCGAACAAAGACCACTATTGCAAAACCTGTCTGCAAAGACCACCAACTTTATCTCCCATCAGACCATTTTCAATGATATTTAATCTGTTTATAGAGACCACCTGTAAACAACGACCACATTTTGCTGTTCCCATGGATGGTCTTTACAGTGAGGTTTGACTGTATAGTGAAATAATCTCCATTAATTTTGAACAAACCATTCAAGCGGAATAAGTATTTATATACCCAGGTTATATTTGATACTTTATATGCTGACCTTTACGGCAATTTTCATTACTTATGTGTGTTTTTGATGAAAGGTTGCATTTATTGTTGTACTGTGAAGTCCATCTACTTGATATTTGTATGAATGGAATATATTAATTCTATAAACGTGGCTTCATTCACAACGTCCACTGAGAGACATGCTATGTACAGACATTATAACTCAATGTAGTTTTCAGGATATTTCTGTATTCATAATTTCAATAAAAGAAAACATGAGATGCTAGATAATCCAGCCAACAAGTCATTCAATGTCATGTTCTGAATGTTGATTATCTCAGTTCATGTAAGAATAATTAGGTATATGAAATTTACGTGGCAGATTTTGTGATATCTAATTTTCAGTCTTATATAGTTTATCTTACAAATATTTGTATAATGACAGGAGTGCAAAAATGCACATTCAAACTACACCTGGTCCAGCCAACCTGTCTTTTCAACCAGATACAGAGCAATTTTGTTGTCCCTGTTGTAAATACATACTGGCAGAACATGAAAGCCTCAGCACAGGAAGAACACAGGAGCACAAGAATTGTCATAGCAGGTATATCAAGACTTCCATTTGTTCTTTTACAAATCACATCTTAACATACATGTATATTTGTGTCTTATTATCATAATAATTTATTGTATTGAATCAGAATGTACCATTGTTCAATTAGTGCTGTTCTGTGGTTTGCTTACAGCACTATGCTGAAGTCACTTTTATCATAGAAAAAGTCGATGGTATGCATAGCCTATATTAAGTAAATAGTGGTGTTAGTTATAACAAAGTGTATTTTCATCTGCACTACTCCCTTCTTATAAATACAAGTCCCATGTTTGATTGTTTATTTTGTACTGTTGTAGGAGATGGAAGAATGGACAGTCCTGGACACACTGCCAACTTCTGTACATATACCATGATGAACCAGGATGGTAAAAAAATTCTAGCCATGGAAGTTAAAGACAAGAGAGAGGTCCAGCTGAAGTCTGGCCGCATGGAGGTAAAAGGTTTTGAAAGAGCCATGGCTGACATACTTGGAGCTGGAGTAAATGTAGAAGTGGTTACTGACGCATGCACGCAGATTTCCTCGATAATGAGTAAGTTGTATTACAAATACCTTCACACTTTTGTTGAATTATTTACTCATCCTTCAGACGTTAAATTGTAAGCCACTGACATTCTAGGAATGGTTTGATATTTATTGCAATCTACAAATATTCAACTTAAAAGTCCATATCAGTGTCCTGTGGACACAATTAGTTTATTTGTTTAATGTGCAAGTCTTTAACAAAAGTATTTATTGATTTTATTTCATATTTTCCTAAATGTAATGTAGTGTTAATTGTTATATGTGTAAATAATGCTCACTCTTTTTTTACATCCTACATCACTGGTTGTTGTTTTCTGTTCTTATTTTATGTCCGGAAAATTTCGATCCTTTCCATCCACATGAATAAACTTTGTGGTGGCACATGAGAACTTTACATTTTCATATTGTTTTCTCAAATTCTGCACCAAAAATATTAACAAGTTTCACACATGTCTTTAAAAGTCCTTGAATTTGAAGCCTACTGATTTGAATAGAAAAAGGACCAACAATGATGAAAACAATTAGCTGTTTTCGACAGGGCCTATCGCTGAGTAGGCGATAGTATGGTAATACAGTATGGTACGGTAGTTGACAGGTGTTATGCCCTCTTATAGCAGTTCTCAAGCTGTGTAATTCTATCCGTGCTGCAGTGATGGTCGTCTAGGGGGGGGGGGGGTGAGGGGGGGATAAAAATACACTGTGTCCCTTCTTCTCTATACCGAAAAAATCTACATTTTTAGTTCTTGAAAATGGGGAAATTATCAGTGTGACATAAAGTTGGAACTTCAGATTATTACCATGAGTCTTTTCGGCACAAGTTTTTGTTAAGCCCGCTGCTGTGGGCTTGACATACTGGACCATTACTTTGAGAATGAGAATAAATAAAATAGATGTGCAATTTACAGCATTATATATCCCTATTCTCTTCATCTTTTGACAATTAGCTGGCTTGACGTTGCCCTTTTGTTTACAGTAAACTAATATGTGTAGCAAAATATGAAAGATTTACTATTTTCTATCGTTCAGGTTTCCAGTGTATCGATGCAGATCATATTTGGCTGCTATTGATTACATGTATCACATTTATAGACCTCTTAGAAAAAACAAGAACGGAGAGACATAGTAAGTATGCATAGTGTTGTACACAAGAAAGTTTTATGCACTAAAAAAACTAAAAGTATTGGTTCATTTACGTACTTGAAATTACAAGAAAACTTTAATATACTTAATACTTAGGGGTTCTACAAAAATCTTAGGGTTTTGATTGTCCAAAAAATTTAATTAATAAAAAAAATGGGGAGCAGAGCCATTTCCCCTGAATGTATATGGTGGAAACTTCCAAAAATATTCTTTCCAGAAATGTATACATTATAATCATAGTGATATTCTTAACCTGTTGGGAATTAACAACTTTGCTCACGACCCTCTAGTTGCAGTTGTTGTCAGTTTTGCCAGTGATCATTCTTATCCCTGAATAATATTTGAATTTCATTCTTGTAGTTGTGTATAATTCTTTTTCACTATATGTCTTTACAAGTAGTCATTGGTGTTAATGTCTTCAAAAGTTACTTTTACAATTTTCTTTGTAGCTACAGTAGGACATATTCAAAAGCAGCGAATCACTGGACCTTCAAGTTTGTGAAAGTTCCAAAAACATATGAATACATTCCCGAAATAATGCTACAAATTGTCAATACGTACACAGCAAACCACAAAGAACAGCCTATAAGCAGAAATGTGATTCAGGATCCAGACGATCCAAGGAGGATGTCATTGCTCCATCATCACCTCCCACAGAAGCCATTGTAAGGAAATACCAGTCTCGACTGGAAAAATGGCCAAGACCCTCAACTAGTACAGAATAATTATGACTTCTTATTATTTCTATTTGTGTTTGAAATGTATGTTAAATTTCCCTTTCCCTTGTGCAATTATATCACTTATGTTATTTTCTCCCAAGTTTCGGCCTATTGTTGCCAGCTGTCTTGACTTGTCCTGTGATGTATTCCATCCATAAAATCCCCTGATGTTTGTCCTCTTTGATTCTCCTAGTTATCCAGTACGGCTGTTCCCTTATGTATGAACCATTGAGCCTCCTGAAATGCCTCGTGTTTCATGGATTGTTGTTTCCTAGAGGTCTGTGTGGAAAAGCACTGTCTTATATATGTGGCGTTCACTCTCTTTTGTTATTGAAACAGAAACAATATTTTACAACCATTTTGTATAGTATTTTCAGTTGGTGTAAGACAGATTGTATGTTGTTCTGTTGTGTTTAAAGTAACAAAGTCCTAACTGTCGACTGTGTGTGTGCTACCTGAATTTTATTTGCAAATAATTTATATAACATGTGTCCTATTTTTGTACAATTACATAACCATAGCCTTGAAAAATTGTATATCGTAATTGTTCTTCCTCATACACGAGAGAGTAGGCATAGACACAATGCATTTTTGAATCTAGAATATTGAGTTTTTATGCAACGGATTTATGATTATTCAGTTTTACTTATTTCATTATCATAATACATTTTCGTTTTACGACTGTTTCATGGTATACATATAGTTCATTTTTGCACTCGGCTCAAAAGTGCATGTTCTCAGGTTGAGCTTTTGTGATCACTCACTGCTTATTGGTGTTGACTTCCATACATATTGTTATATTTGGTTAGTCGAAAAAGGGTCAGATGGTCACATGAAGGAACAACTTCAAACTCTTATGAGAATGAGATAACTGGTCTGATCTTCCTGTTATTTGATTGCAACGTTCCTTTATACAATTTGATACAATGATTGTTCAGATTATGTTGAATATTCACAAAACATGGCCACTATGGGTTTCTGTCACTTACTTTTAACGTATGTACTATAAAGTATATTTTGAGATAATTTTTCACAAATATTCATTACACAGGCTTTTGGCCAGATTATTGCAATACTCAAAAATGGTCGCTAGGGAGGGCATGGACTCATTCCCTTTATGTATACAGTGGGTATTTTAAAAAAACTGCATTTCCGAAACCACCCATTCGATTTTGAAATAACGACAGGAAAGATTATTGAGGACCCTTGACCGAGATTGTTCAGAGATTTCAAAGTGGGTGTGTTGAAGGAAAGTATGTAGGGGAATTTGAGTATTATCCTGTGTATGTAGCTAAATTATTCTTACTCATCAAAAACAACGGCGAAAGGGACATAGTCACTTTCAACATATGTATAATTATAATGTTTGAGCTTGCAGACTATTAGGGAGCGTATCAAGGCCCTAGTCTTTAGAGATGTAATTTCTTTATAGTACTTGCAGTTTGTGTCATTTGTTTAGTACATTTGCTTTACAATTATAATTCCTGTTTCTTTACAGTAAGACCTCGTTCTTTCGACAACCTTCTATCCGAATTGTCCGAAATAAATATCAGGTTCCGATGTATATAGTTACGCACATCAAAATTGAAATGGGCTATTCGAAAATCATATTATTCTATGTAAAATTTTGGATCTGATGCATTTGAATGAAAGAGGACAGACTGTATCCAACACTGTAAGAAATATGTAAACTTGGATTTCAGTTATTTTTCACTTAATCTCTTTCTGTATTAGTATGTACAAGGTCAAACAATATCAAGTTGAAATATTTGTTGGGTTGTGAAAAGTGAAATACACATCTGTCATGTTGACCTGTTCACAAAGAAAACTTCTCTGTACCATAAACCTAATGTAGTTTACCATATAAGATGTGATTGTTGTTAGCCTATGACTGTTAAATATTGACAGATTTCTTGTTTTTTAAGATTAATGGAATAAAAGTTTATTGCTCCATAAATGTTTTGTTATGGCTCGGTGGGTATTTCCTGACATTTGATCTCTTCTTTTTTGCAAATGAGTATTCTCACATCTGGTATGAATAGCAGGGTTTTATTACATATAACACATTTGTATCATATGACATAAAACGAGAGCATAATGTGTAATGTCCCATACATAAAATTTGTTTGAACACTAATGGGTTAATTTTCTTCTGCTTGGCTAACCACTTCATGCTAACTAGAGCCAAGGCCGATTTGTATAAGTTATAAGAAAACTGTAAAAAAACAAAAGCTAAGGCATGTACATACAATTGGACATTTATTTTGTGTGTAAAACCTACACTATGATATAGATCTTACAGGCTGAACACTTGAGCACATGTTTGGTCTCATTCCACAACACACATTCTCTGTCAGTGGGCATTTCTCTGCACCTTTGGCAGATGCACCAAGACAACCAGTCTTGGCTACCTGATGGTTCAGGTTCTGGTGCATGCTGCCGGGATAAGGTCGCAGAAATGTCCAGCAGCACAGATGGCATCTTCTGTGCTACCTTTCTTAATAACTCTTTCGCTTCAAGTTCATCTAGTTTATCAACTAGTTCCTGAAAATAATTAAACAAAATCTCCAATGAGGTCAAGCAGGAATGCCAAAAAAATGCAAGTTTGTAATTCACACAGTAGCTGTACCAACCTATTGGCCATTTCAAAAAACCACTCAAGTGTCAATTATATCAGACCTTCATTTAGTGGTGTGGGTTAGATGGTACAGAGCGCCATACTAGTGTTCAGGGATTTGCGAGTTCGAGCCCCACATGCCCATTTTCCTTGGTTTTCCTTGATTTACTTCAACGGTGGCAGTGATGTTTGGATGGCTAAAGGTGGTTGAGCTTCAAATGCTGGAAGTCGGAGGAGTATAATGGTGTGGGGTAAGCTGGTTGGCTGAGTCGGGAGAGTGCCATATACTAGTGTTTAGGGGGTCCCGAGTTAAAGGCCTACATCGGATCAGGCACTCTTTCTACTTTTGATTCCTTCATTTGTATGTCTAATGTTTAATTTTCAACATACTAATTATTGGTTATAAACAGAGATGGGTTTTAACTATGCAAGTACGTGTTATTTGCACCCCTTGAAAACTAATAATGCATGAACATGACCATTCTTGATTGCCACAGCAAATTTTGAATGCGATAACAACAAAAGCATGCCCTGCATATTATCCACATTTTTCCATATCTGGTAGATCGTACCAAGTTTCATTCATGTCCCTTTCAAAGTTAAGCAATTTCTTTTTTAACATAATCTACTGATCAAATATTGCCAAAACCTTGCAGATCTATCTAGATCTACAGGGGCGTAGCATCCTATAGGCCGTGTAGGCCGCGGCCTACACATTTCCCCAGAAAATATACGCCAAAACGCACCTCCGACATTCTAGGGTCAAATTTTTTTCTGGGGGAGCATGCCCCCAGACCCCCAGGCCTAAAAAAAAAATATCTGTGTTTAGGGTAACCCGACCCTACCTGTCAAAAAATCCCGACCCTAGAGTTTTTTACGACCCTGGAGAATTTTTTTTCGATTTTTAATTGTTTTTGAAAAAAAAAAAAAAAAAAAAAAAACTTTGTCCCTACCCTACCTAGCATTTTTGAGACCGTTACCCTAAACACAGATATTATTTTTTTTGGCCCCATACATCTTAGCCTACACATTCTTTTCATCTAAGCTACGCCCCTGATCTATGCTGGTCAATCATGGCAGTATATCCACATTTTGTTAAATACAGACCCATAAACGGACGGACAGGAGTAACCAAAGCTATAATTCGTTGAAAACATTGTACGTCAATAATGAGCTAGTTTTACAAAAAGTAAAACCGGGCAGTCAAACATCTGATCGGCAGTACACGGATCGAAGTCCGCTACGTCATATGCTACGTCATATTGTTACGAACAGAAATCGTTTTGAGATGACCCCCACTTAGCGCAATTGTCTTGTAAATAATAGACGATCGAACAATTATAATCTTCGATAGGTAAAAAGTTTCACGACAAATATTATAAACAAAATCTAAGTTTTCGTATTTTCTTTTGTATACAAAAAAAACACATACTTACCGAAGACGTAGTAGAGCTAGACTCTTGCGATTCCATGACTGCTTGTTTACAAATTATCACGCTGTGGGCGCATGCTCAGAACAGTCTTTAAAAATAGATCGAGGATTCCGCAACTGGCGTTACTTTCGGTTTGCTGACCCCAGGTAAAACTCGTATTTTATCAATAACCAGTGGAAATCTTTCGGATTTTTGGCTGATGTTTGTTAGTTTATGTTGATTGTATGTGAATTTGCCGGTTTTCAGCGAATAAGTGGATTTGACGTTAAAATCACACTCACTACCTCTAAAGCCAATTTCGATGTAAGTTTCTTTGTTTTGAATTCTGCAGGGTTACATGTCTCAAACTATGTCACCAGTGCATAGGTAAAAATTTACTTACAAGTTTCAATGGGAGTTGTTCAAAACGCATCAAAATGCAGAACTTTGTTAGGAAATTTTGTGTGGATATTTCAAGATAATCGAGATAATGGATTTTAGAAGAGAACAATAGAAAGGCCATGAAAGTATAGATTAAAATTGCATTTAAATGTCCCTAACTCTTTTCGTATTTTTAACCAGGTTTTTGAAAAAACCAGGTTATTAGAATGGTGTGTGTCGTTGGGCAGGCGGGCTGGTGGGCGGCTGGGCGGGCGTCAAACTGGATGGTTTCCGGCGTTGAGTTCTGTTGATCATATTGTAATAATAATAATAATAATAACGACTTTATTTAAAGAGGCAACACAGTTGGGCAAGCCCAGTCTTCCCTGTGAGCCTCTATGAAATATACATGTTTACAACATAATGCTACAGGCAGGTATGGATACACAAACAATTAAAATTTTACCTGAAAAAAAGCAACAACAAAAAACAATGTATGAGATTATACATAAATATATAACAATATAACAATAGACATGACACTATTTACAATGTAACACTATGTGGCCCACCAGAGTAAAACCATGTGAGGTATGATCTTTTGAAAGTATTTAGTGTAATTGACTGGCGAATATTTTGTGGTATTTTGTTCCAGATTTTTGGTCCAGAATATGCAAGAGATTTTCTACAAAATTCAAGTCTGGGTTTTGGAATGTATAGAGTGTTGCTTGAGTGTGATCTTAAAGATGTGTTATTTGTTTCATTAAACAAGTTACACATGTATTTAGGAAATATATTATTTATTGATTTATACACAAAAACAGCTTTTTTGTAGAGAATACGGTCTTGCATCTTCATCCATTTCAGTTCTTTAAATAAGGTTTGTGTTGGTGCATCATAAGTCTGGTCAAGAATTATTCGAGCTGCCCTTTTCTGGAATTTATATAATTTATTTGACAGTTCATCACTGCAGTTGCCCCAGATAGTGCAGCAATAATCGAGGTGTGGCAAAATATAAGCATTGAAGAATACTTTTCTCATATGTATTGAAAGGAATTGTTTTATTCTCAAAAGCAGATACAGTAAAGAATTACATTTTTTAAGAATGTGTTCCACTTGGGTGTTCCAGTTTAACTTGTGGTCAACATATATACCTAATAACTTTTCAACTTCAGTAAAATCAATGTTTTGATTATGTAGAAGCAGTTTATAATCATCACTTGTACAAAGTGTCTTGTGAATATTGTTTGATGGTGAGATAATATTGTAACCAAACTTGGTGTACAGTAAGAACATATGGAGAGCTCGCTTGGGATTGCTTTTGGGTTTGGTCCGACAAAGGTCAAGGTCACCGTTACTAAAAATAGAAATTTGGTTTCCGGCGAATAACTTTAGTTACATTGATCATATTGACATCAAACTTGGTGTATAGTAAGAACATGTGGAGAGCTCGCTTGGGATTGCTTTTGGGTTCGGTCCGACAAAGGTCAAGGGTCACCCATACCTACAAAATAGCAATTAGGTTTCCGGCGGAATACTTGAGTTACATTGATACAATTTGTAACCAACTTGGTTGTAAAGTAATGAGACATGTGGAGAGCTCGCTTGGATTGCTATTAGAACCCCTTGTTCTGACTAAGGTCCAAGGTCATCCCAATGTATCTATGAAAAATAGCAATTGTGGTTTCCGGCGATAACTTGAGTTCGTTGAACATATTGACATCAACTTTGTGTACAGTAAGAACAATGTGGAGAGCTCGCTTGGGATTACTTTTGGTTCGGTCATCAAAGGTCCCAAGGTCACCGTTACTAAAAATAGAAATTGGTTTCCGGGTCTATACTTTTGTTCGTTGATCATATTGACATCAACCCCCCCCCTGGTCGCACTTGATAAGAAAATGTAGAGCGTTGCCTTGGGGTTGCTTTGGACTCGTTCTGCCAAAGGTCCAAGGTCACGATTACTAAAGTAGCAATTTGGTTTCGGCGAATAACTTTAGATTTAGTTGGTCATATTGACATCAAACTTGGTGTACTAGAAGGAAAATGTGGAGAGCTCGCTTGGAGGAATTGCTTTTGGATCGTTCGTCTAAGGTCAAGGTCACCTTTACAAAATTGCAATTTTGCTCTCTGGCTAATAACTTTAGAGTTTGTTGGTCATTGACAATCCAAACTTGGTGTATAGTAAGAACATGTGAAGATCTCGCTTGGGATTGCTTTTGGGCTTAAAATTTAAAAATCAGTTTCCACTTAATATCTTCGCTATTCGTGGGTGTATTGACGTCAATATATAATATATCTAAGTGTGAGTGTTTGTATGCATGTATCACCTATGGCACCTTTGCAGCATTGATGATCATCATGTATTCATTATGCAAATAGAGCCTTGGTTACAAATAATTAGGTTTAAAACCTGGTTTGTGGGCATTGGCCATTTCTTTTTCTTTATTGTCAAGGGAAACATGGCATAGACATGTGTGTTAACAAAGTCTAACAAATTTGAAACTTTCATCACTTGAAAGAAATTGTCACTACTTTTACGAACAGGCTTTAATACGCTCTTCAAACTGCCCTTAAAATGGTTTGTTTTTACTTTTTAAACCTTGGGCAAAATCAGGAAACAATAACCATTTCAATAATTTACTTTCTGCAAATGTTAGTAATTAACTAAAATTTTGAAATATGATGCATATATAACTCATCTCTTCCTGGATGTGATTTGACACCTAGTGTTATTATTATAACAGTTTTAAAATTGATGTATTGCAGAAAAGTACTACAATGATTTAGTGGTTGCGGTGATTCATCTTTCAAATGTCGACCCTATCAACGTTCTTGATGATAATGGGCAAAGAGGAATTATGGGGTGGTTCTACACCTCCTCCTAGTGCAGCATCAAATGTGATGTACCTACATGAGGAGATAGTCACAGGAAATACCGGTAATCATAATTTTTATGGGCCCTCTTTTGAGGCCTTCTTATTTGAGTAAGTACATATAAATCTTCTGACAATAATCAATTGTCAAGTAAGGCTGATGCCAGCTGTCACTGTAGTTCTTGCTCTCCCATATTGTGTATTGAAATTGCTTCAATTGATTGGAACTATCGTAGAGTTATTTGATCCACCTATATACATGTTCACAGCTAATGCTGTCCACCACTACTGCTGCCCGAGTCCTGTGCTCTTGACCAAATGTCTCTGGCAGCCCGAACATTTAGTTAGCAGAAAAATGCTCAAGGAGGCTGCTATCGTGTGAATTACTATTTCTATAAATATTACTGGCAGTCTTACAAACATTTAATGCTAATTTGCACACTAAGGCTAGACTGTGTCTGGTACATGAAAGAAATATTGTCATTTGATTTCTTTGATTTCTAGACAAATACTTGTGGATTGCTTTACTTTTAGTTTGCTATTTAGTGACTAGTTTTGTTTGCCTATCAGACAAGCCATCTAGCTGGAGTTCACTTTCCTTGAGTAATCCAGTTACCATACATTGCAAACATTGTATATCAATTATGTTCTGTATTTTCTGCATGCCCTATGTTACTAGATCTGTATTGATGTCACTTGAACTGTGCAACCTACAGGAAGATGTGTGTTCTTCTCAAGATTTTCTCTAAGAGGTACTTTAACAAAAAATTGTAAACTTGTAATTAACTTCACCGTTAAATTTAAATTTTCAGACTCAAATAGAAGACCTTTTAAATGTCCCATGTAAACAGAACATGTTTGTGAACAATAAAATTAGTTTGTGTTTATCTTTAGGTATAAGTGTAATGGTAAAATTGTGAATTTCTACACTGGTCACATTTCAGATATCGTATTGAATTTCTACAGCTGTTCACATTTCAGATATATCGTATTGAAGTGTAACCAATCACCTGTCCATGGACTGTATCAGTCAACAAAAAGTCTATAACGCTTTAGTGTGCATAAACTATAAGGTATAAAGTTGTAAAAAAAAAAATTGGCATTATTAATTCCATATTATAACAAATATCAATAGGAAAACATTTCTCACTATATGCAATTTGTCATTTAAGGGAAGCAACTTCACCTTATTTTATAGACCATTATTTTGAAGTAACGAAATTGACTGTTTTATATAGCAGGAAATAGATTGCAGAATGGTTAAAGGGAGGCAACTTTTATAAAAAAGCATTTACCTTATATTTTCTTTGAATGTCTGTATTTCACTTATAATAAGTGAAGTTATTAAAACTAGATACTCCAGATAGCTGAGGAGTTCACAATATCTGTGCAAAACTGGTAGTTTTACTATAGAATAAGGAGGGCAAAATAATACTGGGCTGAAACCTAGATGGCAAATTTTTTGATGTTTAATATTTTAGCAACTAGTAGGTCTACATCAATGAAACTTCACGTGCTAGTATCCAATGACAATAGAAATCAGTGGCTAACAGGATTTTATTGAGGTTTGTGAAATTGGGATTTTATTAAATTAAAAATAAAATGAAATTTGTACTGCGTTCTCCCCTTGACTTTCTGTTGTCTGCTTCTTTGCAAACCTTCTCATAAAAGGATTAGTTGTATTGTTTTGGCTGTTTAATAGATATCATGTACAACAATATGCCATCTTTTAAAATGTTAATTTTACTTTTATTATAAATGCTGAACATAATATTGTTATCTTATTCAAAATTATTACTGATGAAACAATTCTTAGAATGGATGTGCTTTTCGAAAGTTGCTACAATGTACACAATGTACTATGACAGCATATTAATGGAAAGTGGAAGTGCATTATCTGGACTGGATGACTGTGTTAATCCAAGAAACCCGTCAAGCACATGGCTAAGGACTTGAACTAGAAACTATAATGTTCCTGCATGTAGACAGGCATTGCATTTATATAATAATAAATTGTGCGTAAATGTGAATCACCTGGTCTTGCAGGAGAATAGTACCAATAGTATGTGAAAGGCTTGCTTCTCCCACTCTAGGTGCTGTGAGCATTTTAACGCTGATGTAAGATAGTTACCAGATTGCCTAGTTCATTTGTCATCATGATTCTAAGACATACTTATTTCTGCTTAAAATTCACAGGGCCGTAAAGGTATTACAAGGAGTACAGATGGGGCAAAAGTTGTTTCTGTGATTGCTGCTGCAGTGGTTGCTGTGACTGGTGTTGTTGTAATAGGTAATGTAAAGTTATATGTATAGAACATATTTTATTTTATTGAGCTTTCCCGTTTTGGCCGGCATCAGGCCATCATTAGACATTCTGCCATAAATGTGAAATAACTCCCCACCTTTCGCACATTGTCATTGTCTTATTAATGAACTCAGACAGCAGTGTTTCCCAGAAACACGAATTACTGGGCTCGGGTTCATCCAGTTGACATTTCATGTAGTTGTCATCACTGTATGTGCCTTGGCTTGGTTAAGTATGCATACTCCAACTGGGTTGTCGCGCCAGAGGGTTTTGAACTTTGCTGATCATGGAACTTCTCTGTGTTGTTGAGACCTTCTTGATGTAAATCATAGGAACCTCCTAGCCCTTGATGAAAGTTGATTACTGGTGAGGCTGGTGTCTTTCTTTCCCAATGATTCAAGGGGCCAGTTTTGAAAGTTTGAAATATTTTTGTCAAGTTGACATCTTTGCGCAGTGATGACAGCACTGCCCTGTTGAATCCCTCGCATTTCTGTGCTGACTAGTTGCTCATAACTGATAAGACATCAAAGTCGCCTATCTCGATTTGTGACTGACATCAGCTGACAATAATTGTCTGTAAATTCCAGGCAATGAATTCCGTGGGTTAGTAGATATTTCAAATTTACCACTAGTCACCACCACCCTCCCCCTAACACCAGAGCAAACAAGTGAATCTTGTGGACAAAAGCTACAATTACTGCACATTTTGCAGGTAAGCGATGAATCTCCTTTCAAGCTGTCAAGTTGGCCCTACTTTTCCTAATTTTTCTTACTTTTTTACTTGCTCCCCACTTTTCCTCTACTTTTCCTAGAAAGAGCCCTGCTAACCCTACTTCTTCTAGAAAGAGCCAATAACACAATGTTTTAGACTGTGTATGTATTGGAGGCCTACATTATGTTTCATGGAGGCTGTGCATGTGTCAGAGGTTAGCCGGTCATACTGTGCTTCATGCAGGTGATGTTGTGCTAGGAGGTCATTGTCAGAATCTCTGGTAGTGATCTTATCATGGGGAATGTACAGTGAGGTAAATTTTAACCGTTTTTGATATTCCAAAGGTAAGGAATGATCCCTTCTTTCCCTATTTTTTAGGCAATACAATTCCTTTAAAAATAAATAGCCCTATTTTATACCGTAAATTTCGAAACCTCCAACTGTCGTAGGACCTAGCAATAAGTCTGAGGTATCTACGGTATACGTGTATATGTATGAACTGACTGTCGCAGGTGCAAATGTACTAAGCATATTGAATGCATGTCATGTTGTGATTTTATACTGAATGCACGTCGATCAATAGTCGCAGCATTATTCATAAAAATGATATTTAAAAAAGAAATGAATGAAAAACAAAAACAGATTTAAATAAATGATTTGTTTACACATGAATTGTTTGTCACATAGTACATGTACATCATACAACCATCAAGTAATTATCACGACATGCGAATAACATGTGTCGCTAATCTTATCCGTCAACAAACAATAGAATATTAAGTGGTAAATGAAAGGTGTGAATTATTGTATTGTTCAGCCCATCTATGGTGAACAATGAATGAAATGATTGCTAGGGACTGCAAATCATGTTCGAATGTTCGACCTTTCTCTGTTCGAGAGATCATCTACTGTGTTCGAGTCAAAACTGTTTGAGGTTCGAAGTTTTACAGTACCTGCTTTTTGAAGAGGTGAGTTGACAGCCTGTCCTTTATTAAGTCAGGCGAAAATTAAAAAAGTTTTTGTTTGCCCTTTACCGACTCTAGATTTTAGAGGTGGGTAGGTAGGTAGGAAAAACATTTTATTTTATTGTGGAAATTTTAATATGTTTTAGTCGAAATGTATTGTTCGTGCGTGGTAATTTCCGCATGTGGTACATTGGGTGGGCGGGTACAGTAAGATAATTGTAAATATTACAAAAGATACGGTTAAATGACATGTGGTTGTCAAAAACAAGGTTAACATAAGCTCGGATCAATTCAGAAAAATGTTGGTAAAATGAAAGCAAAATTGACACCTTTATGTGGACTTATTTTTAATACTTTATATTAGTCTGTTTTAGTGAGTATGAGCACGAGGCTTCAATAATTGTTGATGAAAATATTATAAGGGCAACTATGACCATTTTTGTGTCATACCTTTTTCTAACTTTGGGTTCCAAAGTCTTTCTAGCGAGAGGAAGTTATCATAAGGCAAACATATTGAAACAAAAATAGTCATTGTTTTGCCTTTTGATAACTAAGAAGAACAAACTGCACACATCGTAGTGTGACATAATGGTGTATAGTCGTCTAGACTATCAGTAATTAACAATGATTAACCAAGATCATCCAGGCTTGATCATAGGCATATAAACTGTGTTTAATAAACACTCGGGTCGGTCTCGGGTTTATAACCAAAAATAAATAAAGAATCCGAATTTTGCAATTAATTTTTTTGAGTCGGCAGCTAAATCTCGGGTCGGTCGGTGAAGGGCAAACAAACTTAATTTTAATTTAGGCCTCATTGTCTGCCTCTGCCTGTAGTTTTTGATTCCGACACTGCATCGGGACTTGACATCCTTCACCAGAGCTGCAGTGCCATGTTATCGACCATTTCCTGTCAGTCTCTTACCACCAAACAGTTGGCTCCAGTTTACAATTTGGAAATTAGTTTTCACTTATTTAAGAATAAGTCAGTCTTGCAGCCTAGGAAGTACCGTAGTTCTTATAAATGTTGAAGGCCGTCTCTAGCTGTACTGGTTCAATGTCAGTTGTATTTATTGTTACTGTGTAACTTCTGTGTCATTTCTGATTACTGAAACAATGATTTCTCTGTATTTTGTAGGACTAAGTGGATACTCCAGATAGCTGGAAATTTGTTGTGGACTTCACAATTTCTGTGCAAATCTGTAGAACAAAGAGGACGAAACAGCACCAGGCAGACACCTAGATGTAGACTGGGAGAATTTTACAGAACATGCATATAGTATTAGTAGATTTGTCACCACATGCATATTAATCATGAAGGTTACCATATTTTATTTTTGGTTTTGCTGCAGTGTTTGAAAGCTATTTTATTTAATGCATCATTATGATGTGGATATTTCATTTAAACAAGTGGCATAGGGATTTCATTTAAGTTTTTCTGCTCATTTGCATATTGCCATATTTTTTTTGGCATCATAGAAATATGCACAGGTATGCAGTCATGGCAATTGACTTACATTTAGCCTTGTCAGACAACCTTGGAAAACTTATCGGACCAAATGCAAACTTTTCAAATGCAATCATGCTATTTAGAAAGACACAAATTGATACTTCTTTGCAGACATGTTTGCTAGGTAAATTTCTCTCAGTAATTACTATTGATTAGACTTAACACTTAAAAAATTACAAAAATGTATTTATTTTCATGAATTCCATATTATAACAAAAATTAATAGGAAACATTTCACAATATTTGCAGATTGTCATTTAGGGGAAGTAACTTCACCTTCATTTATTGACCATAATTTAGGAGTAACAAAATTAACTGCTTTATATAGCATAAAATAGATTTCAGAATGATTAAAGGGAGATAACTCCTAAATAAATCATTTACCAGATATTTTATATGTAAAGCTGTATTTCACTTATAATAAGTTAAGTTATTGAAACTAGATACTCCAGATAGCTGGAAATGTGTCGTGGAGTTCACAATTCCAGTGCAAAACTGGTAGTTTTACTATAGAATAAAGAGGGCGAGAAAGCACTGGGCCGACACTTAGATGGCAAATTTTTAAAGTTGGATATTTTAGCAACCAGGGGGTCTACATCAATGAAACTTCACATGCTTATATCTTATGACCATACAAATCAGCAGCTAAATGGATTTTGTTGAGGTTTGTGAAATATTGATATTATTAAATTTTCAAAAAAAACTTCAGTCAAAATGTGTCTGAAATGTTCCTCCCACTGATTTTCTTGGATATTTTAGCTACCAATGAAACTTCACATGCTAGTATCTGATGACAATAGAACTCTGTGGGTAATGGGATTAAATTAAGGTTTGTGAAATTTTGAAGTCTATTATTTTGATAGAAAATTGGTGATAATGAAATTTGAATGTGTAGCTTCCAGACAAATCTCATTGAGGCTTTTCATTTTGTGATTAATAGAGGATTATAATTATGTGTATTTGTTTTCAGTTATGAAGAATTATGCTAAGAATCATGCCACAATGGGAACTCCTGCATTAACTAAACATAGTAAGTATTTTGTGTAAGGTTTGATATTTCTGTAGCATTATCGTGATCATACACTCACTGAAAGTAATACCTGTCCAAACGTTTACTTCTTTCATTGTTTTAAAGATTCAGGAAATGGTGAATGTAAATGATTGAAGTAGAAAATTACATATTTTTCTACATCCTTATCTCACTTGCTTACTTGTGAGAAAGCTTTAACTATGATCAGTTATACAAGTTATTTTGAAATTATACTTTGTAGTTAAAGATAATGATAAATTTGTGTTTCTGTACATCTTTTACTGAAAAGTGATCTGACCAAACATGTCAGTCCACCATAAAACACCAATCGAAAAACCATCTTTATTTCCTGTATGCAAACCACATCACTGGCATAGACAGTAAAATAGGGGGGCACCTGTGGCTTATGGACATGTGTCTTGTTGTAAAAATGTAAAATCTTCAACATGGAACTGATGAGAAAGTAATTGTATGTTTCCAGTTTTGCGCCATTTTTCTACTGTATTTCACTTATGTATGGTGGTCAATTGACCTAACTGTTCTTGTGCAAGCAATTTTGTGGCAAAATTCAACAATTTGTGCGGTCAAAAAATTGTTCTCGTAAAACGGATTTATAACTTCAATAACTTTGATAAATTCACATAACAAATGGATTATCGTTGTCATTTCTAGTTAAAAACTCACATATTTCAGTCTTCATATCGCTTAAATATTAGATTCTAATCCCGTTTCATCAGCTTTCCAGCATTCACGCCACAATATCTTTTTCATGATATTCGAATGGTATTTTCGAAAGTAGTGCCTTACGAACATTGAGGCACCGGACGTAGTTGGCCGAGGTTTTTCAAGTCCTTGTTCCACTCTCTTTATTCCATCATATATGTTCTTGAGATCAGTATGGAAGTGAAACCATGGTATATTTGTGCGAACAAAATAATGTTTAAATATGCTGTGTACATGTAATTATTACTCAATACATAAACTGATAAATTCTATTTTAAATGAAATTTAGAGTCAACATTATGTGTTTGAAACAGTTCAATGTAATCAAGTTAGGTGGAAGGCAGAAATTGATGAGAAAGCATTATCAAGGTTGGAGAATGATAGAAGAAAAAAGAAACAGGAGGAATAAAAACAACAGTTATGTCAGAAAGAAAATCTTCAAACTCCTGTACAGAGTTGAATTAAGGTGATTTGTTGGAAAACTGTTACCTTAAACTGTTATGCTATTATGAGCCATTCATGCCATACAACGGCATTACGATAGGGCTGTGTATGTCTTTCCATTTTGTGTGGTTCCTTATGCTAGTGGCCTTAAAGGTTTTGTGAAGTTTTGTTATCAAGAAGTGTCTGTTGTTGTCAATAGTGTCATTATATGGTAAATTTATTACATTAATCATCTTCAAAACAGCTGCATAAAAGTCATTCAAACTTCACGGGAATGTTCTTGACTGTTTTGTGTTTAATTCAGTTGCAATATTCAGCATGGCCATCAGTGTGAATAGCACTTTCTGATATGTAAAACATCACACTTACTTTATCCCATGATATTCCAAACTGCATTCTCGCTACTTGAGAAAATGCTGTTTTGAAGATTACTCGAGACAAATGCGATGTTTTACATACCAAAACATCATATAGTCATGTAAGGAAACATTTACTGAATAGTTTGCCAGGCACTGCTCTCTGGACCCTTCCTCGCATCTAAGGCAAATAGTTATGACTATTGCCCTGTGAACCATTCAATATATAGATACTAACAAATTTAAATTGGAAAATACTGCTATTCAATTGGGTAGGAAATTATAAGTTAGCCATACAAACTCAGTTTCACTCAAAAATATTCGAGAATCACATTGTTCTTATGAAATTACGTTGGTTCATATCAATACCACACTATTTAAAGTCAACTACAATCCAACGCTGCCTATTTCATGTACTTCTTTTTGCTGGAAGAGGGAATGCTTTTGAGTTTATATGCACTGGGAATGTTTGCCTTAATGTGAGCAGAAAACTCGTGTTACGACAAGTTCAGGATGAATTATCAATTCTTATTTATTACTGAAGCCATGGAGATGCATTTCAAATCAAGAAAATTGGCTTTTGGGATTTTAAGTTTTCTGTTTGGGAAAAATAGCTTTTCAATTTGGTAAAACTGTTTTGAATTGGGAGAAATAGATACTTTTTTGCACAGGTCTGATAAAGTCCTTGGGGCTGTTTTATCAAGATGTCGTAGCTATGTCATGTCTTCTCTTAACTCAAGAACTTTTGTTGTAAGACAATAAAAACCGAGACGCAGTCTATAATACGAAACTTCCAGTGTGTAATTCTCCCGCGCACCTGTCAAATTTTGACCAGTGCTGTCATAACAAACAAAATGGCTACCAAATGCAGAAGAGCAAACTGGACAGGCGAGTAAATTGGTGTATTAGTTGATACTTGTGTACATGTAATTACAGTGTGCTGTAATTTGTTTTGGCTAAATTGTTATCACGGGCATAAAAAACAACATGTCCATGTTGATATTTATCCCCATAATCAGATGTTAGCATTATACATATACTTTCATCGTAAACAAACATAATGTAATTTAACTGTCTCTTAATGTAATATTAGCCATATGATTTAGCAATCGATTATTTATTGTTTACCACACAGCAGCATGCCTAATATTAATAATTGTTCCTTACTAGCTTTTTTATTTATCCATTCATTGATATGTTTCAACGTTATAATTAATTTCATTGCATACTTCCATGACATGTTTATGTTGGAACCTGACGTTAAATTCCACTGCACCAGCTGTAAATGTTCATACGCCATAAAAATCGAAATATATTATTATTTGTCTTAATCAAAAAATTATGGACATTTTAAGTTTATGGCATTTAGTGTCATTTTTTTGGCCCTGTCAACTCTGTCCCATTTGTTGTATTAATCTGTGCATTAAGTTGATGCAATGTGAGGTCCTATTGTGTATTGCATATTTAATCTTAGTATAATTTTAACCATTTCATAACTGTGTACAGTACCGCCAGCGTGACAGTTCCGCGTGAAAGCGTTTCGTGTTCGTTTCTGACGCGAGAAAGGTGTTAGCGTGAAAGCGAGTATTCGTGTATTTTCCACTATGCATGCGCAGCGTATAAAAACGATTTCGAGAATTCCCGACTGCGCATGCGCACCGTGTATACGTGAAAGCGTGAATTTCAATAGCGCATGCGCACCGTGTAAACGCTAAAGCTATTTTGTTTACATGGATGCGCTTGATTTTTTGAGGATACATTCTAATAGCGTTTGATTTATAAATATTAATTGGCATATGTTTAATTAAGATTTTCTATATTGAATCTTAATTATGTTGACTTTTCATTTACGAGCTCTGGTTGTTGATCTTGGATCAAATGGATACTCTTCCGTAGCAATTTCTTGGATTTTGAAAAGTGAACATGGTTTTTCCATTACTGCTCGTGGCGTGAGGAAAATTTTGTGTAGGGCTAAATCTCGAGTCGGAAGTGTTATGCAAGTGTCGAAACTACGGTTGCAATGACTTACTATGGAAGAATTTCTTTTTACCAAAGACAGGCATCGCTCTCACACCTGCCGTGCAGAGCCTCCTAAGCCGAAACATTCTTACAAGGTGAGTACGAATCGTGTAGTTTTTCACATTGAATGGTTGAGAGAAAAACGAATACTTAGTCATGTATTGTGAAGATGTTTTATCTGGTGATGTTCAAATGCATGTTTACTGTCTCTAAAAACTGTATGTCGTTACTCTGCGTATATACTGACGTATTTTCATTTCATTATTTGCTGTAACGAATACAGGTCGTTTCGTACTCTTGCCGTTTCGTACTTGTCGTTTTTGGTTGTTTCGTTAGTGTTGCAAATTAAAAAAAAGAGCATAAAGATAGACAAATCGCCAACATACAGGTCTTTCAATTCATGTCATTACTGCTCTAATTTCAAAATTGTTAGATAGTTCATGTACATAACGACTACACTTAATCTACACAATGAGTGTGGTTGTCAGTGGATATTAACCTTAAAGAATACATGCATGTGCTAGCCTTACTCATTCCACTTCTCCATGCAGCCGTTGTTACAGTTATACTGCAACTTGATATTTTACAGTTATAACTTACATTTTATATTTATAATATGTATTACAATACACTGATATCATTTGGAACTTGTGTATTTGTTCACATCTGTGATTTAGTCAACAGTAATTGTGTCCTGGAATCTATGAGGATTTCCTTATGTAATTAACGAGCAGTTTGCTAGCAGATCCAAGGGAGGCGCCCGGCGCACACCCTGTAAAATTCCCCAACCTTACATGTATGGCTGAGTACAATTATAAATATGCAATTATACATAGATCTTTAATGATAAGATTTTTAAATAAGTGATTCTGCCTGATTTATTGTAGTATTATAGTCTATCATGATGATGTTTAGTGACAGTCATTGCCGTTGTATAAGGCTTGAGCAAAACCAAAAAGTAACGCCCCCTTGAGACCAAATCTTGGATCCGCCCCTGCAGAATTCCAGACGTTTCACCCCCAAGTCGTTTCCACCCCAAGACATTTCACCCCGTAGTCATTTCCTCCCAAGACGTTTCACCCCCAATTTTAATAGACCCTAGACTTTTCACCCCCACCTTTCAATATAATTATTTTTGTGTGATTTACTCTTTTATTTGATGTTTTTTTCAAATTAAATTGTTAAGTTATAGTTAAAAAACCCTTTATCTTCATGTTTAATGACTTTGCAGTAATATTGTGATTTAATCAACACCCTTTTCACTTTTGATATAATTCTGTAATAAACAATACAAATATGATTTGTAAAAAGTTGTGAAAAACATAACTGATTTGAAAAAATAACTGCCTTATCATGATTAAAAAGTAAATTAGTAATATTTATTCAATGGCAAAATGATAATAAATGTTTAAAATAAATAATATAATACTACTAATTGTTGCCATATATATCGGTGTACACTTCTTTTTTGCATTTTAATCTTTATTTAAATAACTAAATATACTTTACTCTTTAGACATATGCATGCAAACTTATTTAATTATCATTATGTCTACTCATCTTTATTATTTGTTAAGTCTCAGTAGTAATATTTATAAAAATTAGAAAGCCTGTCTAACAGTAATAATGGCTATCTGTTAGTTTTATACAACATCATCTAAGATTCTAAGTTATACATTTGTTGAACTATCAATTTGAACTGATAATTTGTAACACATTCACATAATGTGTGCACATTTAATAGAAAACTGGCAGAAAATATTCTAACAATTTTATAAAGTTATAGAACTAGACATGTGGGTGGTTACTGTTCAAGTCAAAAACTTTTTTGAACAATATGTACACCAATAAATAATCATTTAAGCATTAATAATTTCACAACCATACTCGTGACCATTGAAACTTTCTATAAGTCAATGAAGTGCAGTCAGTTTAGTAGCAGACATGAATAAGTGCATGTATGGTATAGACATGGTATGTAATTGTGTTTGAGCCTCAAACGTGACCACTTTTTACAACATAATCATATGTTCATGTAGTTTTGTTGTTTTACTATAAAAAAACTTAAACCAGATCGTTTTAAAATCACCGTTCTGGCTTGAAACCTCTACATCGGACATTATAAAATTTGTCTCAAAACTCAATCTTAGTCTGAACATAATTAAAATATTGTAATGCCCGACCCTGCGTGTGTGTGTGAATATCACTAGTGTGCAAAAAGTAAACCTGCGGGCTTACATCCGCAATCTATTTTTAAAGATTGCCATAGTTAGTTAAATATATCTCACTAAGGAGGACCGGTAGAGGTAGCATAATAAACAGCCTGGTAGCGGCCAACAAATGTCAAACTATAAATCAAAACAACTAAAATCCTTTCGGCTTGATGTAATTTATTTTGTAGCCTTAACTAGGAAATATTAACTAAGTCTAAGTAATAATAGAATCTACTTAAAATATCGAAACAAACTAAGTCTCGGTAGTCGCCAGATAAAAAAAATACGAAAATGTCGAATTATATTTAAGTATGCACTGTGCCCAAAACGTAAACAAATAACCGTTCTCTGTAGTGAACTTTTTAAATTTATAAATATAATTTATACCTGATGATAATAAGATAAAAGTTGAATTAGAAATTATTCAAGATGCAGATTACTTAAGGAAAATGAGAACGTAAGACAGACACGTCTAAACTACTCTGGAGACTGAGGCAAAGTCAAGAGTTGGTACTATATGAACGCTGGTATGCACATTGTTATGGTATGCAAATTAGTACACGGTATGCAAATGAGAGTTTAGAGATTAACGTCTAAACCAACCCCATTAATAGCTACAATGTGTGTCTTAAACTGAATCCAACATAAATACATATTAATAATATATGATTGAGTAATTACAGACAAGTATGCTACGATAAACATTAGAAGTATTTGATCTGACTTCGGATAGAGATTTACCGGGACTAACCGGAAGTGACAACAAACGTGGCGGATAAATGTGAAATGCGGGGATCACTTTTTTCTAACTCCAACGATATCGCTTTTCCAATCTCACCCTTTGACCCGGTGTTGATGTAAACTGACACGCTTAGGTATTGGTATTTAAGCATTCCTGCACAATGATGTACCCTGTATAGGAAGTTGTCGTGTAACGTCCATACTATTGTAAACTGAAAGGATTAAAGATCTTATCGGTAAATTGTTATTGTAGTGTAATCGAATATAGTATATTTCTTAGTATTAATTTCTCTTTTCATGATATATTTGTCATACAAGGTACAGGCGGAATCGGGCAAATTTGGCTTTCACTTTCAGTTTCTTCACACCATTTGACAGGACTCTACATCGGTATTAATTAATTATGATTGGAAAGAAAATGCTATTTACGATACAGTGAATAACCTTATTTAATGTACACTGCGTAGATTATGTCTCTAATTGCCCATAGTGTGTCGAGGATTTCATGACCCTTTAAATACATGTTTGTTTATTTTGTTTATTATTGTGATTTAGGTCACTTGGGCCAGCCGTTTAGTGTTTGAATATCAGCTTTACAATGCAAGATGTTTTTTCCTTCGTGATTTACCAGAATAGCGACAAGGATATTTCAGTGAGCTGGTTGAAGTAAATCAAGAGGAAAAAGTGTGCACGATGGGGGGCTCCAGGGGTGTAGCTAGCCCTCTATTCATGTGGAGTCATAATTTTGCTAGGGTGGTCCGTGGACATGCCCCCGAAAAATGATGAAAACAATGGTGCAATCTGGTGCATTTTGTCAGAATAATGTGGATTCAGCCGCGTACTCGCGTATAGGCAGCTACGCCTGGGCTTGAACCCATGACCCCTAAACACTATTACGGCGCTCTAGCAACTGAGCTTACCGGGCCACTGTCTTACCCCACACCATTACACTCCCCCTTCCGGCATTTGAGGCTAAACTACTGTGGCCGTCAAACACCACTGTCGCCATTGAAGTATATCAAGGTGAAAAGTGCCCCTGATGATTGGCCCAACCCACGACCCCCCTAAACACTAGTACTGCGCTCTACCGACTGAGCTAATTGGGCGGCCGTCTAGGCCCACACCACTACAGGGTACAAGGCACCGATTAAGCAGTAAAAGGCTACACTATTTTTTGCTGTTATTGTGCAGTTGAGGCCAGGCTCTATACTGTTAATGAAGTTAGAATTATAGTGATTGAGGCCACTTCCTACAGCCTCGCTGTTGGGCTACTCTGTAGCAACATGGTTAAGTGTACGCTTAATATATGTGAGAGGTTCCAGGTGGGGACAGGTGTGCTTTTCCTCTGTGATCATATTATTATGTTTCAACCTATTTCAGTCTGAATTCATGTTAAGATGTTGTCTTCTGATGGTGATGTATCATATTTGTATGAGCAATATGACAAAATGCTGGAAGCATTCCAGGCCTTTGAGGTGTCATCAAACTCCAAATTCTGTGTGGTTAACTCGACGAAAGCATTTGGTGATATAGGTAAAAATGTACATTTCTTTCAAACCTACATAACATGGTTATTTGTTGTTCTTAAACAGCTATAAATTGGTTATTTCAAACCATCAAAAGTGTTCTATAAGTCACTGAAAGGTTTGTGCTAGAGAAGAAGGCAAATTAATTTAAAATTAAAGTACACCTATCTATTAATTTTTCTGATCATTTTCAGCTTTTAACAAATTAGTTAGATTAAAATCGTCCCAAGTTATTGCTTTGAATATGTAGTTTAACAATTGTTGTCATTAACCCTTTACTCCATAGACCTCTAGCCCATTTACCTACTGTATGCTGATAAGACACTGGTCACATAGCCTACTCTATCTCCATACAGGTTATTGGAAAATAATTGGTGATTGACACCTGTATACTTAAACATGAAATAACAGTGTAAAGTATTGGTTTAATCA
Organism: Mactromeris polynyma; assembly: GCA_032209605.1. Lineage (NCBI taxonomy): Eukaryota > Metazoa > Mollusca > Bivalvia > Venerida > Mactridae > Mactromeris > Mactromeris polynyma. The sequence goes on along the minus strand of JASFXZ010000011.1, from coordinate 564,419 downwards.
CTTTTACATGGGTGTAAAAGTTTCAGGGAATTAAATTTTCTGTATAATGATGTAAATTTTATTATTGTGGGTTAAAAATTATAGAAGATACAGAAAATTATAATTTGATATACACATACACTTTGTGTATTTCTAAAAATAATTGTGGTGAAATTGGGTTTATAATCCCAACAGCACATATTAATTAGCAATTATAATTATTTATAAATGAACAAACAGTCACCATTTTAGTCAATATTTATATTTTGTTATAAAATGAGTTTATACAAGCCAAATTTATGTTCAAACACAAATGGAGATTTACTTATACAGTTACAGTTACATTGGCGTATGTTGGAACATGTAAATAAAACAAAAAGTCCTAAATGTTAAAATTGACTTCAGTATTCTCACAGCTAATGATAATTGACATTAATTAATATATATTTCTTATGGTTCATTTAATCTGATTGGTTGATGCTTATTGTTTTGCAATTCATAAGCCACGCCCTAATAAGAAGATTAGTCCTACTGCACCCAATTGTATAAACATTGGTTAAGTTAACTAATAGTTAAGTCCTAACCACTGGTTAACTCTAACCAAAATGGTTAGTTAACCAGATTGGTTAACAGATTGTATAAACGCAGTTAACCAAAAGGTTAGCTAACTAAAATGGTTAAATTTAACCACTAGAATAATTAACCAATATATACCGTGATGCACCATGTTATTGTCGATGACGTCACGTTCGCGGATTATGTCAGTTTTGACAGACGATACCTGTATCCGATATAGTAAGATGGCTGAAGAAAATTTAGTTCAGAAAAAGCAGAGAATTCGGTCCACCAATTTTTCCTTGGCGGAATGTGAGGTGCTGCGGTCCAGTATTGAGGCTGGATGGAGTCTGCTGACCGCAAAGCATTGTAACTCCGACTCGGGAGTCACAAAAAAGATGCAGGATAAGGTATATTTGCTTCATTTTTGTTGATTTCTTAAATATAATTGCGTAACCTGTACTGATCTAATTTCTATTTACCTGAGTGTCCGTAATAGTGTTTAATCTTGAAAGCAAACACCATGACTATTATTAATACGGACCCTTATATTGTCATCTTTATAGGAGTGGGAAGCTGTTACCAGCAAGGTTAATAGTGTGGGCGTTGCGGTGAGGTCGGTGGAGGAGATCAAAAATAAGTGGAGGAACCTGACCAAAAAATCAAAAACTTGCGTTGTGGCGCAAAAGATTTCGGCCAGCAGAACGGGCGGAGGACCCCCCATTGCTCCGATGGATCCCTTCATGGAGCAGGTAGCGTCCATGTACGCCGACTCTGCGTCGTTTCACGGTGTTCCCGAGTCCCTCGACTGTGAGACAACAATTTACATTTGCGGTAAATTTATTTACTTATACTGATGTTGATTATGGTTTCAAAATTAGTACTTTTCTGAACCCACACCTAAAAGTCCTCATCAAGGTGGGTAACATAATTATATCTAATAAATGATCTAAAAATAGATTGTAACATTGTTTACATGTACTATAGCAACAGCCAATCAATTTATTTGTCTAGAGTTGTCTTTCTTACCGTTCTACCACTAAGAGGTACCAGAAGGGGTAATTTGAGTTGTACTATTATAATTATACGGGCTTAATTGGCTATTGAAATTGGAAATATTGATATAGATCTAGATGTTTTACTATAATAAAGTGTACATGTGAGGTAAACATAAATCAATGTGAAATTAACTGTTCATTTTTATGCAGTTAGATCTAGCTGAGCAATATTCATGAATAGTGAGGCTTGTTTAGGCCTACTATATTTAATGAATAGTCTAGGAATAGAATTTTTTTTTTTTTCTAGTGACATACCAACATATAACATGTACTTGAGAGATATTATAACCAAAAAAAAATGTTTAGGTTGAGATAGAGCAAATGTCTTATTCATTATATGATATTAATTTTGTAGAACAGGACAGTGAAGGAGTGATGGGTGTGGGTCAGACAGAAACCTCGGAAGTACATAGTAAGTAAATGAAAATACTTTATAGTCTCTCTTGTATTAGGGCCACCTTTGTGTTAAAACATTAATATGTTTTTCCAAGCCAGAACACTCCATGACAGAAGTGTAAATGGTTGAATTTAAGTTGCATAACCATGGTTATATACACTTCTGACCATATTCATGCACTTGATAGGCAGTGGTTGATTTATTTATATTGAATATGTAATGAAATCATAGATTAGTTCATCTGCACACAAATAAAAGCACATACACTATATCATTAAAAGTGAGTGTTATCAATGATATGTAACCAAAGATCATGTTAATTTCACATTTATATTTGAATTTCAGGATCAGTGTTAAATGAAGATGGGCACATGTTCCTATCACCACTACCATCAACCAGTACCGCATGTAAGTGATATTATAAGAGGGAAATGCACAATAAAGTTATTTCTATCTATCTATCTACTTAATACTTCCTACAGTCATTTTCTGACTATTACAGGAAGGCGACTATATTTTCTTGGTAATTTACTTGGCCCTCATAGTGGGCATAGTCGCATATTGACTGACAGGTGCAGACATGGGGAGAAACAGAGTTTGAGTTACAACGAATCCGGGTGCGATACACTAGCACTTTCTGAATAGATTCATTGGTTCTTTAACGTACATGACTGGTGTATAACACCGGAACACGCGAGACTACACCTTGAATCCAATCCGTTCATCTCTAGTATTAGGTGGGAAATATTGAAAAGCATTTCTGAAATTTCCATGCGACCCGACCGGGATTTGAACCGGGAACCTCTGGATTGGTAGTCTAGAGTGTTATCCACTTATAAAAATGGCAACATAACAGTGAAGGCAAATTTTTAAATATTGAAATTCATTTATGATTGGTATTTAGACACTTATACCAAAGGAACTTGCACCAAAGAATGTTCACTGTGTTTTTATAAACAAAAGGCCTGATCATTAATTATCAATATAATATATTTACAAACATACACCTCCTTTCACTTTTGTTAAGACTAACATCTGACCAGCACTGTATATATATATATATATATATTACAAATAAGAGGTAGTCACATGTATAGTGGAGGCGGCTAATTTTTCACTGCGATTTTTCTATATATGTTCAAATGTATGAATTTATAAAAAGAGGGAATTTAAAAGGATTTATCTACTTTTTAAAGAAGATTTTCATATATTACATAATTCTATAATATTATATTTCAGTCTCATCATTGGCTACATCAACTGCAACCATTCCAACTGCAACACCTTCAACCTCGACAGCTTCATACTCAGCTGAGGCAGGAACAACCAAGTAAGCCTAATGAATTTGCTGTAATACTGGTATGAATAGAAGTTAAAAAGTAATTAGTCAAACACCATTTACTGTTAAAGGCCAGAGCCAAACTATAAAAGCCAGCCAGTCAGTAAAATGGCCACTTGTTTTGAACTCTCTGAGCTGCCTGCTAGCAGAAGAGAGAAATGTAAATTATGAAAATTTGAATTTTCTTAAGATACACTGCATTCTTTCTTTTGAAATTTGGCATACTTCTTATTTAGAACATAAGCAAAATTATCTGAAAATTTCATTTTATTGTGACACCTATAAGAGTATTATTCAAAAAATCTTTTAGAAAGCAGTTTAAAAAATTCAAATCTGACATTTGCTTGAGTGACAGTTGAATAGGGGTTATGACCTTTCCAGCAGCCAACTAGATTTCTGTAGGATTGTAAACTTTCTCACAGTAGAGGTCAGCTGAGGTTTGACATATGGCGGGAGAAAATACTACAAACAGCTGGAATTATCTGAATATGAGATGAATCTATTAAATCAAATGTACATTATTATAATGATGCAAAGAGAAACATGATTATAATTACACATGTCTACTATTTACCACGGGTAACACATCCTTTTCAGAAAGATAAGGTTCTGTAATAAATTCCTTGAAGTGATACTAATTAATGTAGCGGTAGTGTTGATAATCAGCAGGAGCTGCTCTATAATTTGTCTATAGTAAAATCCGTGTTATCAGAGGGGGTAATCAATTCTGATTAATACTGATTGCATGGAATTTGATATAAACTGTTAATATGCAGCATAGCTTATTCCCATAAATGTCCCAAGTATGGATTTCCTACTTGATTTGGGAACCATTCCCTCACAACAGTTAAAACACATTTTGGCATAATATCACGCCTATGCCATACATATTTTTTAAATCGCCTGTCTCTTTGTAATGCGAGAGTTTTGGCTTCAACATAGCGTGGATCACACCAGGCCTTGCGGTGAAGTAGCATTGTCCAGAAACGTTTGTATAGTTCCTTTCTCAAGCTACTATTTCTTGAGCTTGGAGGACAAGTGTCTGTTTCCCACCAAAGCTGCCTGTTACTTTCATTAGTAATACAGGGTCTACAAAGACAGTATCTACACTCGTCTTGAGAATAATCCTGTTCTATTCTATATTCAGTTATATAGTAATTACTATTTTCACTAGTAGTACAAGAAGATTCATTTTCTTCACATGTTTGAGTTGAAACATCTATTTTATTAGTCCAAACATCCTGTCTTTCAATTTCTTTATATTCCCACTCATTATGATTGAATAGATGATTGACTGTCTCTAATTCTGTTGGTAATAATTCCAAAGTAACTCTGATTCTTTTCTCAGCCATAATACTCAGTAATTGTGATACGTTTCTAATACTTGTTAACACTGATACATAAGAAATGTTTTAATTTTATTTTCCTTGTAAGTGTGTAGATCTAACCGTTATATATAACTAACTGTATAACACTGCTTTATGAATGGCAATCAGCATCTGTATCTGATTAGTAACATAGATAAAATTGCATAGTGTACCAGTACTTTATGGTCTGCAGGTGGTCAAGAAATACAGGAAGTGTAGTTCAAATAAGCATTTGGAATAGTCGAATAATAATGAAAGGAATGTAGTATCAAAACTTAGAACATCACAGAATATGGCATCTTGTTACATAGGTAATATATTAACCAAAACATGTGTCATGCTTACCTAAGCAGATAGTAATGTAATGTATAATTGTTTTGCGATCAAAGAAATAATAGGGTAAGATCAAACATTGATATCCTATAAATGGACTCATCCATTAATTAATCCAAGGCAGAGTCCTAATCTCATTAACACTATATGAATACAGTGTATATGATAGTGTTCTTTATTATAAGTAACAACCATTAGACAATAATTTTGGATAGTAAAATGAATAGAAAAAGGCCACCTAGTTTTAGGATTGAGGTACCTGGTGATGACGATAGAAAAACAGAGCTTCTACTAAAAGTAAAAAGTGTAAGGGATATTTTAACACAAAAATGGAATAAACCTGTCAACAACTTAGACATACTAGATACTGCTCTTTCCTTCTGGATTGAAAACTTCAATGGCAATGAAGAAGACAATACTAAAACTGCATCTTTTGCTACAGTTGATAGAAAAGAAACAGAAGAAGAATTGTTTGTGGTGGCGCGTTCTTCACTTCAACGACTGGTAATAATGACTGAGGAACATGCAAAGTTGTGTCAGCATTCACATAAGGTCGTAAAGACTGTATCTCGTGGACATGTGGGTATTAATACATTGCAATGTAACAAGTTAGAGAGTCCTCATGTAATAAAGTGGTCATCTTCTCCATACCTACCAAATAAGAAGTTCCTTGTCAACTACAGAATGTATCATGCATTTGTCTGCAGTGGAATGCTTCCTGTGCACTACACAAGGTTTTCGAAAACTGCTGGAATTGGCTGTATAACAAAAGAGGAAAGAAATACTACGTCCAGGACTTATAACACAAGTGTCAATGAGGCATATAATTCTTCAATCGAGGAGGCTCTACTGGAGGAAATTGCCTGGTATGAAAACCTTGATGGTATTGACATCATGTCAGATGCCCGTCATGGCTGGCGTAAAAATGCAAAAGACAGTAGCGTTGTAGCACTTGGAGAAAAAACACACAAGGTTCTGCAGTGTGTAACTGTAACAAAGCAAGATGATATAGTGTCGCAGCGGCATGAATCTTTTGGGACAGCAAAAGTGTACGAATATTTAGAGTCCAAAGATGTCAGCGTAACTGTGCATACACATGACAGAAATTTGACCATTAATAAGATGGTTAAAGGAAAACCTGGTACTCTAAACCAGAATGATTGCTGGCATGGAGTAAAGAATGTGACCAAAGCCATGAAAGCTATTTCTTCAGGTCCATTGTATAAAGAAGGAAATACTTGGTCTAAACAGTTGGAAGATAAGGTTGAACCTGTTGCAACACACTATCATTGGGCAATCCGAAACTGTGATCATGATCCTGAAAAACTCAAAAAGCTGCTTGTCAATATTGTTTCGCATTATAAAAATGATCACAGTAACTGTCATCATACATCAAGATGTAAAAAAGATGCAAACTATGAGCCCTCACGCGCAATCATCACAGAGCCAAAGGCCGAAAAGATGCTCGAAACTCTAATTGAGAAGTCTGTCATATACAAGAGCCCAGGGGACTACATACTCGCTAGAGACACATCATATGTAGAATCCTTCAACAATGTCATGAACATTTTTCAAGATAAAAGGATTGCCTTTAGTGATTCCACATACAACACCAGATCTATGCTTAGTGTTCTGCACTGGAATGTCAATGTTGACCGGGAATATACTTCCGTTTGGAATCCACGTGATCCACGAGCACCAAGAAGGAAACGTGGTAAGAAGAACTATAAAGCCCTGAATTATAAATACCGCACAGAAATTTGGGATAGGTATATGAAAACCATCTACCAAAGGCGTCAATAGAGGAGACAATAGACTATAATTATGAAACATTGATGATAAAACTTCTTAAACTGTTTATAAAGCTATATTATGAATTTATAAAAGTGCCATGATTGACATAAAATATTAATTGATAATACATTTTTATAGTGCTTCTAATTTATGTTATAAAGCAGCAATTAAATGCATCATATAAACTAGGAGAATTCAATTAAACTAGAAAATTATAATGGAATTTACAATTATGTGAGTACCGGTAATACTATGTTGATTATTTAGCATGTTGATTACATTATAAAGATCTTTGAAACATTTTGTGTATTTGTCTACATTTAGAACATGAGCTAATTTTATTCTCATCTACAAAATTCCATCTTCATCCAAAAGATTTTTACTATAGATACTACAAACCATACACATGTTTCTAGTTATCCACTACAGAGAGAATGTTTATAAACTTATCTGACCTCAGGTCAGTGTTATAACAGTGTTGTAAAACTCCTCCTCTCTAGCCATATACGCTTAATGGCCATCCACCTGGATATTCGAGTTCATCCTATCCGGCTTATCATGAAATCTTAAGCCCGCCAAATATTAATGTTTACATATTCAAATTTTCTAAAATTACATAATTCATGATAAAAGTCAAACACCCAACATATTTGGAAAAAACCTAATTCAAACATCTCTTGAACAATGTAACAGATGCATGAAAATTACCCACTATACAGTATACATGCATATACTGTAGATCACTTAAACTTTGCGAAATCAAATGAATGATCCTGTGATAATATGCTAGAATAAGGTTCTTACAAATATATTCTTGTACATGTATTGAAATTTATATTTCTAAAGTTTTACAAGTACATGTAGCAGGATTATACAATACAGGCATAATGTATTTGAAATATAATGACAATTTGTGTTATGTTCATTGCAGGACAAAAAAGAGTGTGAAAGAATTGCAGTTAGAATATTTTGCAGTTGCCATTCAGGTAGAAAAAGAGAAACTGAAGCAGCATAAGGCTGTTAATGCCATGTTACCACGATTGGCAACAGTATTAGATATTGTTTGTAAACATTTTGGTGAAGAATAATTTTGTTTTTAGCTTAAATATTTGTAGATTTTAATTGCAGTAATGTCCCTTTTTAACTTAGGTTTTCTCCTTTATTAACAGAGATATTGCAATGATACTTACAACACCTGTTTTCCATCATTATTTAAATGCAGTTGTTTTATTTTAATATTACTATCTTGTATACCAATTATGGCTATATTTTATACCATATTATTGTTTCTTTTTTAAGAAAATCTTGTTACATAAAACATATAAATTTTAGTTCACTTGTTATAACTTAGCTGAGATTGTGTTGTCGTCCAATTTCCATTAAGAGTCATCCATTAACTTTTTACACTCTGTAGCTTACAACTTTCAATTAATATATGTGAAACTAGGTATGAATGTTTTCTCTTTGAATTAAAAACAATTTTGTTAATTGGTCATCTGGTGTGGGTGGGAATAGGTCAACTGGGTAAATAAAAGAAAATTCTTACTTCTTAAATTTTTAGTGTTGCACAATACAAATTAAAGCAAAAAATGTTTAAACACAAATTAATACGATGATAATATTTTTCTTGTTCAACTTTTTCTCACTTTCCAATTTATTGTCAAATTGTTGTACTTTTTTCAAGTCACTTTATGAGAATGTTGCTTATTAGGTTCAATATGCTTGTGTATAGCATTGTTTTACATATGAACTGTTGTATTATCAATTTACTCTAACTAAACTTTGTTACAATAAATTGTATTGAACATGAGCGCACTTGTTACTAGTATATATAAACCCAATAACATTTTTGAACTGTTATTTCACTATTTTTGTGGAAGAATTATTTATATTGACATATACATACATTTAACAAACAAATGAAACTTAATGAATGCCCTGAAAAGTTTTATTTTTTTATTCTTTGTTCTTCAAAATTCATGTGAAGAAAACTGATCCACAAAACATGATTTTACAACTTCGCCAGGAACAAGTGGACAGCCTTTAAAATAGTCTTTGGTTCTACTGTAAAGTCATTTAGTTTCGTTGGGACGAAATTTCGTGGTTTTGATGAAAAATTTAATTTCGTGGGGACATAAATTCGTGGAGTTGGCATTTCCTTTTATACATATATCATGGTTCAATATTTCGTCTGGGATTTAATTTCGTGGTTAAGCAAAACAACGAAATCCACGAAATTAAATCCCCCATGAACATTAATGGTTTTACAGTATTATGACTGATTGTCATCATCACCATAATAGATAATACAAGTACTTGAACATGTAGCTATGTTTCTTAAGATGAGTACTTTATAGTGATAGAGCATACTGGACAAGCAGTTAGTTTATACCAATTTACTTAAGGTCGATAGTGAAACAAGTTATTACAACTTATATTAATCACTCTCGACACTTCATTCCTGATGGAATCCATCGCCACGAGGGTATGAGAGAGAGAAGCAAATTTTCCCTTTTATGCTGAGCGCCTAGCAAGGGATTACTGGTATCATGTTTATTTCGTCTTTGGTATGACACGGCCTGGGATTGAAACCGGGACCTCCCGCACTCGAAGCGGACGCTCAACCACTAGGCTATTAAGCAGTTGTTATGTACATGTATGTAATCATGTGTCTGAAGATGAGTACCTCATAGAGATATAGCATTATAGACAAGCAGATGTTGTAAAAATGCATTTCGTGAATCGTCATATAAGTAAATTTCCAACCACTGCATGTCAAAGTTCAACATTTAACCGTTCGGCAATGTAATGTTTTTGGAGAATATAACTCGAGCAGATCTTTGACTAGCCGGGGTTAGAAATTAACTTGTATTAGAATCTAAACACTATTGTCAAACAATAACACTGGTCTAACTGTAAACTATTCTGTATTGAAAAAAAAATATTTCAATTTACATTTATAACAAAAAAATCATGAAAAAAATTGATCTGTAACAAATCTCCGGGTGCCACCTCCATCCTGCCTACCCTGGTACTGTTCATGCGGTGGCTGATCATCTACCAGGGGGCCGTCCTCAACTTCTGGTTCCTTCCACAGAATTGCGAGGTTGTGCAAAACAGCACAGGCAACAATCACCCTGCACACCTTTGCTGGTTTCATGCGAATCTGAAAGAACAAACATCATTCAACAAATTTGAAGACAGAATACAAACAAATATGTTTGTAAAGAACAAAAATAATGAATAACAGCATAAAAATCTCTACTCAATTATGTTTATTCAACAGGTTACTTATCATCTTATTTGTAACGTTGTGGTGTTTGATCAAGGGAGGTTCTTTAACACAGGTCTGTGTATCCTGCTTCTTCAAGTTGAATTGATATTGAGGAAATCCGAATGTTATATTATGCTTATGTGCAGCTGCATATATTTCCCGCAGTATAAATAGGTTGATATAATAATGTAAAAATTCAGAAATATATTAATAGAGGAAATATTTGCATGATTTTGAGGACAGTTACTGTATTAGAGTAATTAGAGTTAGTTATAGTCACCTCTGAATGCAATACATGAAACTTTCGTTTCCACACACCAAACATTCTCTCTACTGTATTTCTTGTGGCAATTTGAGCCTTGTTGTATCTGAAGATAATGTTACATGAAGGTTATTAGTTATATATATACAGTATAACCTCTCTAGAGCAACCCCCATTGGGAAATGTAAAAATTGGTTGTTGTACAAATGTAGCACTGGTATATTTTGGGGCAATTTATGTGGTCAAAGGGAAGTAATTAGTGTTTACTGTTTAATAAAATCTTATTTATCTCCCTTGCATTTTATCTTATTTTATATTGTTCAATTATTTCATTTACTGAAATAATTGGTTATTATTATGAAGCACACCTGAGAAGAGTTATTTGGGAGACACTTTGTCTCCCAAACATGTAGGAATCTATTTCTTGTTTCTAAGTAATCTCTTTGAGTAATGTTATAATGTTTGATAATTGTATTTTATATGTCTATAACATAGTCTAGCCACTAAACACAATAATTATCATGCATATGTTTATAATAATAAATATATATTAGGTCATTATAATTGATACCTAAACAATATATCTTATTATTCATGTTATTAATGCTAGTGTATTATTATTTGTTTCAGTGTGGTATTTTGTTTTCTATAAAAATTCAATATACAATCAGACTATATTGAGTTGACAGATGTTCCGTATAAATGAACTTTATATATTCAACAACTGGATTCATATAACACCTAAAAGTAATACAAAGGTTGTTGCTCTACAGAGGTAAAATGTATAGTAAATGGTTACTTTAAGAAACAAATGATAATGTCGCTAAAGAGAGTTTGTTTCTCTGTACAGGGCCGTTCTGGAGAGGTGACACAATATGTATATACATTTACTTTTAATTAATACAGTGTACATTAAAACCGTTAAATTGTATAGTGTATTATTCATTGTATATAATTATAACAATCATGTATAATGAAGACTTGAAAGAATTAACAATACCTCTCTTCTCTTGCATTTGCCGGATTAAGGTAGGGAGTTAATAAAAACTGTCTACAGGGATAGCCACTATCTCCAAGTAATACACCTTTTTCTAATCCTACATCAAACAGAAAAAGATACATATTGGTGATGAGGACAAAACATAACCTTGTATACTATCATTGAATTAGGCAATACTTAATAATGTCAATAACAATGAATGTGAGATGCATTTTCAAGTACACAAAGTATATCAGTTCTAATTCAAACAGTTTAATTCTATCATATCGGCATATATCAAGTGCATAATTAATTTTGACTTCAAATATTAAAATACACTAGGAATGAATTGTAAGACTAGTACATGTTTATATATTATATATATATATACTTTAATAGTGAAACTGGCCCAGAAAATTGGATGTCTTAAATTTAACAATTATAGCTATATTTCAGGGCAATTTAGATTACTCTTATTTTCAAGGTGGGTTTTAAATAGTGATTTTACAATTAAATTAAAAATGTAAATACCATGATGGTTGTCTTCTAGGTATCTACATAAATTTGACACTCTCAGAACATGGCTGTCATGAGCACTACCTGGCCATGCCGCATTAATGCTGGTAAACTCTCCTGTGAATATATAAAAAATACATATTTAAGTAATGAATTCTTTGACCAAATCAAAGATCTATATTGTATGTTTGTATATATAACAAACTAAAACACTCATTTTAATAAAGTTATGATTCTAGACATGGGCTTTATCATGAAGATGTTTCAATATCTATATAGACTGAACATACAAGCTTGAATGCATCAATTAATTCATTAACAATTACACTGTATACTATACATGTAGGCCTTAGTTGACAATACATAAATACTTAGATCTACTTTTGATGTAATGCAAAATAGGTATTCGTTCCCACAAGCATGCTAGTATTTTTCTTTTTCTCTGTTACGTTACAACCAATAATATCAGGGTTACAATTAATTTATTTTTTACCTATTTGGTGAATCGTGACATTGTACCGTATAGTTTCTATTCTATTCTATTCAGTTCAGATTAATTACCCCACATGAGGCCCCATTGGCAAAGGGGAACAACTTTGAGTGAACTCTTTAAAGACAATAATAAAGTTGACAGAAGGTTACGTACCACGATGGTTGCAGGTAGCTTGCACATTTATAGAGTGATACCTTTTCCTATTCACATATGCCTTCTCTTGGTCTTTCGGCGGGGATATAATTCGTATGTGGGTGCCGTCGATACAACCTACTACACCCGGAAACCGTCTCAGTCGGTAAAATCCTTGTTGCACGGTCCGTCTGTCATTGTCGGTGGTCGGAAACCTGATGAATCTGTCTCGTAAAGAGAACAGAATGTCCGTCACTCTAGTCACTGTCCGGCACACAGTGGCTACATCGACGCCGAATGTGTCCCCAATTAACTGAAGAAAGCACCCAGACGCGTAAAATCTGAGTGCAATCAAAATCTGTTGTCGTACAGTCAGTGCACGGTTCCGTTTCGTCTCACGTCTAAGTGGATCACCTATCAAAGCCTGAAGCCTGTCAAGGTTCTGCTGACCAAATCTATACCGTCTCCTTACTTCTTCGTCGTCTAAATCGTCCGTCTGTCTGTCAATTCGTCTAAATTGTCTTGGTCGTCTAGCGTTCGGTGCAACAAGAGCGTCCATGTTTGTTTTGGTTAAATTCTGGTTAAGAGTTAACCAAGCTACGGGAGGTGGGTTAACTTTAACCAGAAATATGGCCTGGTTAACTTTAACCAAAACTTTATACAATTGCTAACTACGATTTAGACAGAGTTAACCATTTTGGTTAGCTTAACCATTTGGTTAAGCCTTAACCAATGTTTATACAATTGGGTGCTGGTCGCTAAATAGCCCCATGTGTCAGCTGTAAAAACATAAGAGTCATAAAACTCCAGGACATCTTTATCATGTGTTAATTCATATTGCTATTTCCTGTTTGATATAATTAATCCCATTGATAATTGCAATGATTATGTCATATCAATCTTGGATCTCAATTTGTAATTCACAAGGTGGCTGCAACTGTCATCCAAAAATATTTACTTCAAAGACTTAGCCAGCGACTTCAAACATCTTTGATGTTTATTCTTGTTGAAAATTAAATTGTTGTCACAAGAATTGCAACACAGACAATAGGTACCTGGATTTGACCTACTTTAATATTGATTTTGTTCGGGTGAATTTTCAGAAAATAGCAGACTTGGGTACACAAAAAATGTCATGATGACGTATTTTTTCTGTGAAAATTTCTTTACATGGGATTGTTTGATCGCTGTTTTTGGATTAACTTTTATTATTAACCATATTTTTTTGGTGGAATTAATATCTTACAAGATTGCTTTTTACATTAGGGTAAGTTAAAGTTATGGTACTTATTGTAAAAATCCGAGAATTTATTGTAAACTTGCCGTGAGTTTGTGAAGAAAATACGCTTCCGCGTGTCCAGCGTAAAATCGCTACCTGTGATGTTTTAAATGCAGTTTATGCAAAAACTTTATATAGTATCCCAATTTTTTTTAAAATGCATTAGCTTAAGTAAAGATCGATCTTTTCATAAGAATAAATTAGAATGTCCGAATTTTACGAAAAAATGGATTTATAGTGGTTTAAAAACAAGTGAGTGAAAACGCGTGATCATGGAGATGGTATTAGGGCGTGAAATCGAGTGATCATGGAGATGGTATTAGGGCGTGAAAACGAGTGATCATGGAGTAAAGGGTTAAGCTTCAAATATCAATATTCAAGTGTGTTTCATGGACATTTTATTTTAAACAGTTCCACATCTGGTTTGTTAATGCCTGGAGCTCGTCATGGACAGTGAAGGCTTTGCATTTGGTTACTACTTTATATTATATTGATGAAATATCTTGGCACATATAATTATATTTGAATGTTTAATAGATGTTGAAACCTGTTAACTTATATATTATATCGATGTAATCTCTTGACACGTATATGTCTATATGTTTTAAGAGATGCTTTATATTATATTGATATAATATCTTGACATGTATAATTATGTTTGAATGTTTAATAGATGTTGAAACCTGTTAACTTATATATTATAACGATGTAATGTCTTGACACATATATGTTTCTACGTTTTAAGACTTGTTGAAACCTGCTTTATATTATATTGATGTAATATCTTGACACATATATGTCTATATGTTTTAAGAGATGCTTTATATTATATCGATGTATTATTTTGACACATATATACAAATTTAAGAAATAAGCATGCCATCAAAAACCAGTTTTCACGAAATTCTTATGGCTAGTATATCAATATATTAACACACAGTTCTCCAAAATTATAATGATGATGAAGTTGAGAAGTGTTTTGAGGCAAGTACATTTACTTGTTTTTGCCTCTTGTTGGCTATAAAATAACAATTCCAGGGTTACATTCTGTATAGCCTATATATCAGTGACTAATAATCTTGCACAAAAGATTGATCAATATTTAATGAAAAATGAAAACCTGCTACAGCCAATATCCTGTATCACATTGGCACCAGTGTGTGTCATTATGAACAGGTTATGCTGTATCAGTATTTTTATTGGATTAAGAAACAATATTCAGTTGCGTACACAAAATATTATAGTTCTCTATTGATAGTACTAACATGTCCCAACAGTAATGGTTTCAACTAAAAAATGCAGTCTTAATTCAAAAGCCGATAGCTCTTAAATCGTTGTGTTTGGACTCATCAAATTTGGAACAATTAACCAAATTGCATTGTTTTTTTCAAAGTATTAGTTTGTTTGGAGATTACCGGTAGTTGTTGTTTCATCATTAAGTAAAATTACAAGTTTTCAATACTTGTTTTGTGTTGTCCCTTTAACAGTATTTTCTACAATATTTTACTATCGGCTATAATTGTTATAAAACAAATGATGTACAGGTGTTCAACTACATCCCATGCATCTTCTAAAACACAAAAATGCTGTGATGCTGATCCACAATTTCCATATCGTTGTTTTTATTTATTAATACAAATATTAATTATTTAATGTTTTTTGGTTGTTTCAAGCAAACAAAATTTAGAAGACAGAAAGATTTTCATGCGAAACTATATTTTTCATGACATTTAAGGATCTAGCTTTAGAAAATGATTTGAAAAATGACTATTGTTCAAACTTTATTTTTTCACAAAATGTCACACTTTATTTGCTTTACCCCATATGTCTATAATTATGTTTTAAGAGATGCTTATTATGTTTGAATGTTTAATAGATGTTGAAACCTGTTAACTTATATATTATATTGATGTAATATCTTGACACATATATGTTTGTACGTTTAAGACTTGTTGAAACCTGCTTTATTATATTATATTGATGTAATATCTTGACACATATACATACATGTATGTTTGTATGCTTTATGAGATGTTAAAATTTGTTTTGCTTCGTAAGAATGTTCACATTGTTACATAAGTTTAGGGCCAGTTGCCTTCAACAAAAATATAAATAAACTATAAAAGTGACATTATTGATTTATTATATGGATAAATTTACCGTTGGATCTGTTAGCTCAGTAGTCAGAGCACTCAGTGCCATCTTGATGGTTGGCTTGAGAGGTCCCAGGTGCAAATCCTGGACAAGTCTGGTATTAATTTCTCCATGTAAAGAAAATGCAATTTATGTGCCTGTGATAGAAATTGTGAATGCTTTAATTCACATTCTTGACTGTCATGAGGACATTCTTGGGTTATTAAAGATGGTAATAAATATTTAACTTTGTGTGGTACCATGTCCATAAGTATATATCATAAGCATCTTAGTGTGGCAACATAACATCTGTTACAATGACTCAAACTTATTTTAGGTCACGTTCAACTTGTCAGTCCCTAATTAATAGACAGATACATCAACATAAATTGTATAACCTACATTGTGGAATACTAGGCCACATAGATACTATTTGTCCAAAGACCTGTTTGTTTGGAATTGCCACCATGAAGGTAATTGTATAAAAATGTCTTTCTATATTGTACAGAAATAAGCAACATCAAGCAAGTTTTATTCAAGGATAAAATAAATTTGACCCGAGGTAGAATGGATTTCAATGGACAGCCATTTGCTGTCCTTGGGCAAAAGGTTTTTGAATGCCAGTTTGGCAAGGACAGAAAAGTTAGATATAAACTGGCAAAGAAGTGTGATGGGGTAGGTATTGACAGCAGGAGTTTTAAAGTTTTCTTGCTTGAGTAAGCAGAAATTTTTATAAATGTACATTTTTATTTAAAACCCATATACTTATGGTTAGACAATTCAAATGCCAGATTAACTGTAATTGCTAAATGTGCTTGCTGTTAAAATGTATACATATATCACAAGTCAATTCCTTAAATCATCATGTTTTTATCTTTCTGATTTATAGAAATTGGACAATTGCAAATTATTATTCGCAAATTTGTATTCACCCAATAAAATAATTTGCCTTTTCCACTGCATTGAAAGATTTATTGAACAAAGCATGAAAGCATTTTGCATTAAACATGTGTTTTGCAGTATCTTTGTTAATATTATCATGTTGCTAAATGAGATAAATACAGACAATACGTAACTTGCTAAGCTTTGTTGAATTACTCAAATAATGTTGAGGCATTAATGATAGACAAGTATTTTTATTAATTCAGCTCACAACATTGTCATCTAAGCATTATGTTATTTTGTCATTGAATAGGCAGAACATCCATCTGGACCTCACTGCAACCATATTAAAGAAGAAATTCTATGTAAAATTGTCAGTGCAGATAAAGATTTGGAATGGAAGCGTCTATTCATACTAACTTTGCCAGAATCAGGAGCACATGCGGGTCACACAATGAATGAGGTAAAACATTTTGTTTGATTAAATGAAAATGATAAAGAATCAATTTTAACCAAATGTTTGTTTATACCTTTTTTATTGGGGTTGTTTCTTGCTTTGGCAATGCAAATTACTTTTCCGGAATCAAAGTTTTATTTTCATTGTTTGGCTCATGTAATCCATGATAATGTTGTTGGAGATTATGCATCCTAAGTAATATTTCTGCATAACTTGGGAAATGTGTTGATTGCTTGTGCAACACCAGGTTAGTATTGAGACTACATTTTCTGAACAATAATTCAAGGTCCAATGTTTAAAAATTGCTTCTTTTAAGTAAAGAAAGGAACCATTAGTAACAATCCTTGTTTATTCTTTAAATATTTTATTAATTTATTGAAATTATTTATTGTATGAAAGTCAATATTGAATACCTGATTGTTGATGAATTGTGCATAATTGGTGAAACAAGGTGATACTCACCAAGTTCCAGCTGCTGACAGACAAATGATGTAACCTTATTGATACTAATCATACAATTTATAATTTATTATAATAATAATATATATCAATGATTTTAAATGTAAACTTTTGGTCTGTGATTTACAACATATTTTCACTTTTCTGTTTTAACATATGAACCATATTGAAGCAATCATCTACCTACAAAGTAACCCTAGAATTTATACTAGGGCTTTATTCACATTACTTGTCTATTGACCAAAAGCAGATTAATATCAAGTTTGACTTCTTCTTGGTCAACAATCACTTCTCATGTGTCAGTAGTGCTTTACTGACTTTCCTCAATTGAAAAATATAAAATGTTGACTCCAAATGATATAATGAAATAAGTTCTTCATTTACTAAATCATTTACTCAATTTAATTATAGGATAATGGAGCTCTTAATGTTTATAATACATGTTATGTGAATAAAACAATATTTTTGGTATACTGCGTGTGGCTGAATAATGTTAATTGGTACTCTTTCTCTATTTTACATTTATGTTAAGGTTTTATATTGTTTAGCACGCTCCGCCACAGCCCCTCGACACCAGAATAGCAAAAGAAATCAGGTCTCTAACACAGCATGGTGTGAGATCAGTACCTGATATGAAGTTGCATTTAAAAAGTTTTGTCAGAGAGATATGTACGGATTTGCCTCATCCAACTAACCGTCGATTTTATCCGAGCGACAAAGTTATTTCAAATCATATCTATAAAGCAAAAGCTCAAAATGTTGAGGACGACCAACATTTTCTTCATGATGTGGTGAGTTACCTAAAACATGCCATTTTAAGAATGATTATTGTTATAACGCAGTAAGAGATTCAATGTACACTTTGATGAATTATATGCTCAAACTTGATAGTGCCCTGCTTTTTTTATTGTCTTTCATTTATTTGATAATGTGAGCTTAATGACACTTTACATCTGATTGAAAGCATGGTTATTTGTTGTTTTTACATGTACATTTTACAATACTCTGTTTAATTTATATCAATCACTACTGCAAGTAATAATGTGATCATTTAAATATGAATATGGCAATTTTTTATTGAGAGTTGTAACTAAGTACAACATTAAAAGAGAAGGAATAAGTTGCTAATAATTAATACTGACATATAGTTTGTCGCATGTCATACTGCAACATATATGATATTAATCAAAACTTCTGATTATGGTAACTTACTTCTATTTCATTATAACATGCATTTTATCAAACTAGGTTACTCAATGGAAATTGGGACATGAAGACGACTTAATATTTTATCAAATGAAAAAAGAATCTGACCCTGATTCTGAACAAGTAATGTTGTTCATTTCAAGGAGTTGAAAATATTTTTACCAATAGGGTGTGTTAAATCAGGTTCAAAAACTTTTTCATCCTTGTGACAAGACCTTTTGTGATATTTGCACAGTACATGCCACTTTGGTATAGTTTAACTTCTCAATTACAAATTTGTTACAAATGTAATCAAATTTCTTAACATACCCATTTGGTGTTGTTCAGTTGTTTGCATGATTTTCTTCAGTTATGTAAAGTTGCTTGCTTTTTTACGACAAAATATAAGTGCTGCAACATATGTGTGTGTTTGTGCGTGCGTGCGTGCGTGCGTGCGTGCCTGCGTGCGTGCGTGCGTGTGTGGGTGGGTGGGGGGGATGCGTGTGTGTGTGTAATACAAATAATTATACATGCAAAGATATAAATAATTATTTACACAAGTAAAATCAAGGCATAATGATTGAATATTTGCTTGTTCTTAGATATGAGAAAGTCATGTTTAAGTCACTATTAATTTGATCCATTCAAAGATAAATATTAGATAACCTCTTTTCATGTAAATATATAAAATTGATTTCAGATCATTTTCAATAGGTTGATTATCAGAAATGGCAGTGAATAGTTATTACACTGTTTTTGTGATGATTGTCAACTGTTATTGGAACTATAACATTAAGATATGTTTATCAAGGGTTGACCAGTACAATATTTCATTGATATCATCATCCTTGAAATATAATTTTATTTAATTCTATGCTGTTATTAGAAAATAGAAATAATAATAATATTTAATATTTGGAACCAAAAAGTCAAAATGACTCAGTCTTATAATCTGTATGAATATGGTCCCTATTCATGTTTAGTAAGTAAAGGTAACAACCACATTATGATGATTCATTGATTGTTGTTTACGTTTTTCTTTATATAAATCCTTCAGGGGATTGAAATGGATGTTCACCTGGCTTGAGTTGAAAACAATAGGAAACACATTTACATTTTGGCTTATTAGTTCTAGTTCCATCATTTGTGGCAGGGCTTTGACCCTTGTTTTGTTACCACATGTGCATTAGTGTTAACATATTTAATTATATCTCTTTGCCTTGTATATTAAGTGTTGTTCTACAAAGCCTGAAGAAGGCTCATCAATGATATGTATTCAAGATAACTGTTGTGTTTTATGGAAATTGTTTGTTCTTTGTGTTATGTTGTATACCTGCTCATTATCATATAAATATATGTGATAGAAATGTGTTGCAAATTTATTGTAAATAATTATTTTTATTTGTTTTCTTATGAATTTTTTTTCAAATTAAAACATATACAGATAAAGCAGACACTTAATTTATGCAACTTTAGTTATAACTACATTTAAATCTCTAATAACTGAATTGATACTTCTTTTCAATCGATTAAATAAATAAACATTTGAACTTTAGAGATAACTTAATTGTCATAGTTTTCGTATTACTGTGGTACCTTAACTGTTGAAAAATTTACTTCTTTCCATAATTCATCCTGCAACATATTACAGAATAGTTCACTGAATAAGAAAGGCGTTTGTTCCTATTACATAAAAATTTTGTTACCCATGTTAATTGGCATAAGATTATCAATACTAATAATTGTGTTTTATTAACGTTGTATTCTACATTTTGTATTATGTTAAAAGATGCACAAAATGGTAAAACCAATTGGGCAACAAATGTTAGAGCAATCTTGTACTCGTATGGTTTTGGGTATGTATGGGAAAACCCCTACCATGTTAACTGTAACTCTTTTCTTTTATTATTTAAGAAACCATTGATTGACAATTTATTCAGAGTTGGAGAAGTGATATTTCTATTAATAAAGTACTTATTATATATAAACATTTGAAGGTCGATTTCGAATTTGAACCGTACCTTAACATTATTGGAAATAAGCTGTATAGGCAATTATTGACAAAATTTGGAATATGTACCCATAAATTAAGGATTGAAACTGGTAGATATGGACAAAATAGAAATGTGAAGTCTGTTTTAACCTGGACATTGAAGAAGAATTTCATTTTATTTTAATCTGTAATAAATATAGGCTTGTTAGAAAAGATACATAGACTCATATTTTTATATAAGACCAAGTATGTTTAATTTAATTCAATTGCTTTCTTCAAAAGATGAGGTTATTCTTAATAATTTAGCGTGTTTCATAAACTGTGCAATGAAAATTAGAAAAAAATTAATTCAATAGAGCATTTTTATATATATCTATAGCCTAAGTGTGATGTTTTATTCTATCTTTTCTTTATTTCCTTTAAAACGTTCAATTTATTTCCTTCACTCTTTCACACACACATTGTTGTGAATCATTATCATGTTTTCATATATGTTTATTTTTGTTAATTTGTTTTGTTGTTGTTGTTTTTTTCTTCATTACTTTAGTTTACTAATTTGCTATTTTGTTTGTATCTTGACATTATGTGTGCATATGTTGTATGGATGATGAGCTTTGCTAAAATCCGAACTAAAATTTCTGTTCTGTTCTATAGTTTTTTTTACGTCTACATTTCATACCTTGTTGGTAGGTAGGCATATGCAAGTTTCAACAATGCTTCTTTTTGATGTCCACTAGAACAGAAATATTGTTTTTCATGAGTGTTTGAAATTTTCAGAGGGGATCATTTATAATATAATTATTGGGAGATAGCAAAAAAAACTGAATTTTAATTTTAGCTGTAATCATATTATTTCATGCTGATATTTAAATAAATGTGAATGCATTATCAAAGATGTAGCTTTAAAACATTTAATGTTCATTATAATACTGTACTAAAGTATGTGTTTATCTTTTTAGATATCTGATAAGTTTCTGTTGGTATATCAAAGTTATCAACAGAAACAGCTGTTGAAAAAATACGGACACATGGTCCTAATGGATGCAACATATAAAACTACCTGCTGGAACGTACCACTTTTTTTCTTGGTGGTGAAGACTAATGTCGACTATCAGGTGGCTGGTTGCTTCTTGACTGAATCAGAAACTTCAGAGTCAATTCAAGAAGGACTGCGGATTCTCCATGAAGGAAATCCGGAATGGGAAACCAAATATTTTTTGACAGATTTCGATGAGGCAGAGATAAATGCAATCACAAATGAGTTTAAAGGTACAGTAAAACGTAAATTATTGTGATCGTATCGGTTATTTAAATAAAGATAAATGTTGTAAATAGGTCCAAATCAATCGTTTTTATTATAGAATTTTATAATTTCTAAAGTAAAAAATTTGGCCCCTATTGTGACATTGAATGACAATAAATGCATCTTCTTTGGCTGTTAATGACAAGAATGAAGTACTGTTTGTTTAATTTCAATTATACAGAATTAACATTAAGTTAAAATAAGGTTCATCTGATGATATTTTATTTTTCAAAGAGTGAAGTAGCCATGTTATATTTTTCTTGTTTGGGGGAATATATAGTGTTTGGACTACATTATAGTATGTCAATGTCATCAAGGTGCTGAGACTTCAAAAATGTAATTGTTTGCTAATGTTGAAAAAAACGCTATCATGAAATAGTTTCATATTTCGTCCTGAAAGTAAATGATACATGGATGATTACAATAATAAATAAAACTTATTATGGCATGGTGACATCCTATACTGAGGCATAATCACTTAATTAGTGAACATATCATAATTTTATGGTTTCACAAGAAAATAAATGTATCACACATTGTCATATTAATAATATACTTATCACAAGTCTGAATACTATGAAACACATTTTATTATTATTATCACAGATGTTTGCAGTTCATAACAAAACAAACTTTTTCACAAATATTTAATAACATAATTAAATACATCTTCACAAGTCGACAAGAAATAATTCTTGATATTTAATTTATAATATTAAGTTTCTGTCACAATGGGTAACACTTGTCTTAGGTAATTTTCTACAATTAAATTCTTTTAATCAAGTCTTTACTAAAAGAAACAGTAAATCTAGCACTACAAGTTCTGCTGTTATGCGGAGAAATTTGTTTCTTTTTAACTGTGTTATTTTTATTATGGTATTTCTTTTGTATTTATTCTACTTGTATGAAATCAATGGTACAGTTTCATGTTGTCATCAAGTACTTCAGGATTTGATCAGACTATTGTTTAAGGACCAATTTTATTACTGATTAACAGATCTTGACAACTACGTATAAAAATCAAAAACATACTAAAACATTTACTGGATGGAATGGAAAGTTATAGCAAATGATGCATATCGGTGGCCATCAAGAAGTTTAACAACCATTTTGATGCTGTAAACATCACTGTTTCACAAAGTATATTTCTTTATTTTTAAAGATGTTCAAGTTTTCCTTTGCAATTTCCATCGAGAACATAGTTGGGAAAGATGGGTAAAGAAGAAGGAAAACAAAGTGGATGATTCCGAGGTAGTCCTGTCTACATTCCGGGGTTTAGCCCATTCTCGATCATTTCAAGAATTTGAAATAAATTTGAAACAAATGCAAGGGTCTGAGATGTGGAAAAATCCTAATGTTAAAAATTATTTTCAACGAGTATGGCTACCAGTGAAAGAGGTAATGATATTGAAAGGAAAAGTTGTTTATTTTTTTGGTAATTGCTTCAAAGAACTGATTGTTTATGGAAATAATTTTCAATTACATATTATTTCTATGTTCTGATGAAGGATTAAACTGCCTATGCTGATGTTTTATTACTGTATTTTTCCACCTACTTTGAAAGCCCCGATGTATTCTATACTACGATGAAATATCTGCATATCGAGTTTAATTATATTAAATTACTTTTCTTAATCATTGCTATCAAAGCACAAAACCCCCAGAAAACGTTTGTTTTATTTGCATTTGGCCTGTTTACATTTATAATTTTTGGTCTTGATATATTGGAACTGCTGCACTAACCGCATAACAGACACTTATGCCTTACAAAAAATAACTTTGTAATACAGATTCTTTAATTCTGTCACTAAACAAATTGACAGCATGATGAAACATAGAAAAAATGTCTGAACTAAAATAAATTCAAGTCAGTTTTATCTGCATTTTTCTGTTTTTGTATTTTGTTTTAAAAATTTATGTCATTATCCTAACATATACAATCATTGCTTGTGATTTTCAGGCCATTGTGATATATAGTATATAATTAATATTCTGCCCTTTACATTATAAGCACACAGAGGCACCACAGTCAGTGTAATTGTTTGGGATATAAATAACATTAGCCTGTCAAATGTTGATCATAGGAAATGCATTTGCCATGTAAATATAGATCAATGAGTCACTATGAATAGCACCAAAAGTGTTATTCAAGATATTTTTTCACTTTACTAATATTGTAAATTTGTGCATAAATGAGTATGTGATATTTATTGTCATTGTCAAACAGTATCTCAGGATGATATCAGACCAATCTGTAAGTACTTATCCATTAATTGATGTTATTAAGCAAATATTATCAATTATGTCACGCTTTCAACATTAATTGATCAATTCTTCACGGATATAAGTCTTCTTGGGGACCATCATGTGATCTGAACTTTGATGTTGGCTTCTTTGAAAATCATTTCAATGCCAAAACTCTTATTAAGATGCACATTTGTTTTTTTATTGTGTCTTTGTTGTTTCGTTAAGAAATGGTGTGCTGCCTACAGAAGGGAACTTGTCGAACTCCGCGCTGGAACAACAAATGGGGTGGAAACAGTCCACAAAATTTTGAAAGACACATATCTGAAACGAAAGACGACAAATAGTCTCTCTAATCTGGTCAAGTTACTAATGGAAGAATTCTTTCCTGATCGATTTCAAAAGTGAGTATTATTTGGATGGCATACATAATATTTTGCTATAATATTATTGCATTATATAAGTTAGCTGTGTGAAAATTGATACAGTTGTCCATAAATACAAGATTACATTCTCTGTTTTACCACCAGCTACAATTAATGACAACTAAAAAATGTTTTTACAGTTGAAAATTTTCAATATCTACTGGTGTATTGATGTTGAACACATTTATTAAATATCACTTGGTTTATTTACTGCATAGCTCTTTATCAATTTTGATAGCACAGCTTATTAAATATTTATATGAATCAGTTTGTATTCTGTCAGCTCAATGTCTTCTCAGTTGGGTCATTTATGGTTTAATGTAATAACAATTTTATCTGGCAATTATATATTATGCTAATAATATACATGAGTTGGCAGTAAGTTAGCGCTGGTGAAGATGTCTTGTGAATAAAATTTGGCTTGTGATTAAAATTTGGCTTGTTCTTTGGTCATTTAAAATTTAAAAACATTGTACAATGCTGTTTAGAATCACAGCTACAAATGTATAGTTTCCATACAGTCAAGGTTTATGTAATGAAACAGTAAAATACATAAAATATATAAGACCTAAATCTGCTGTGGATGTGGAAGTAATTTAAGTTTGTCAAAAGCATGATGATGATTGTAGGGAATAATATTCTTCATTTTAATATATTCATATTTATTCGATTAGCTACTGAAAATGCATTTGAAATCTAAAATATGTTTACTTTTAGGTATGTGGATCTCAATATCAAGATAAGCTCCGGTTTTCGAAATTACAACGAAGTGATTCCCGTGTTTTTGCACGATAGGCCGAGGGAATTTATACAAAACTGCATGGATGAAATTGAGAAGTCCAAAAAGATTAACAGGTATGTATATTAATGTTGCTTCTCTTACATGATTAATGGCCTAACAACCATTATTGAAGATACTATATTCATGTAACAGATGAACATATATCAAGCACATTCAATATAGCATTTACTGGTCCTGTAAATCAATTTCATATCATCATGTTTATAACAAAAATACATTATCTTACAACAGAGCCTGTTCTGCATTAGTGTCTAAATTTTGCTAACAATCTAACCAGATATACACTCTGTTTAAACTCTTTATTATTTAATATTTGGCCTAAAAAGGCTTCATCAAAATTATGAATATATGAATTATGAATGGATATTGTTTTCATGTGTTGTATAAGAAAGTTGACAATGTAGTTTGAAACAACTGTTTCATAATTTTGATAAAGCCTTATTAGGCAAAATATTAAAAAATAAAGAGGTTAAACAGAGTGACTATTATTTGTCCTACTATGGACTTTTATCTGAGATTATACTCAGATATAGTCAAAGATTTTTGTTTACTACTGATGGTTTGAAAACAACTGTCCTGAAATGCACTATAAAAATGGGCAATTACTTGTTACATGTAGTATCATATGAAATGAGACTTTGTAATATCATTTCGTGCTGGAACAGAGTTAAAACTCAGTCAATTTGTTTCAGCGACAGTATATCCATTGTGGAAAGTGCCGATGTTGCCATCTTTCATGATACAACACAACAGGTTTATCTAGGCGATATAGAAAGATACCCAGCATGCAACTGTTATGTGTGGACCCAAAAACACATGCCATGTCGTCATATGTTTGCAGTGATGTTGGAAGAAGATGGAATGATTAAATGGGAGAAACTGTCTGCAAAATATTGGGCATTGCAATATTACAATGTTGACAATGACATAATAGTTACACGAGGTAAGCTATGAATGACATCCTGCTCATTTTGTTTTTCTTGATAGAATGGCAGGGGTCCTTATTAGAAAATTGAATGGAAATGTCGTAATGGAATTCGTTTTCTTCACTAAGATGTTACATCCTATTTGTTCTGTTGACCACTCAAAAATTGTCTGTGTGCAATACCTCATACCATCTACTTGCCATCATAACTATTGCGCATGTGTTATAAAGTCCCATGGGTCTATAACCTCTTTTATTTTGATCAAATAAAACTTCTCAAAGCTTGTGATATTGTGGTAATTGTCAGTTTTATGTAGAATTATGGCATATTATTGAATGGGTAACCAATGATACAAGAAGGAATTATTATTAAGATTACCTTAAAATGAATCAAAGGCAAACTCATCAGAATAAGGAATTCTTTTACAGGATCAGAGACACAGCATAATGATACCAGTTTTGAATGGCCTGAAGATGTACCATCACCCCATGGAGAGAAACCTGAAGATGTACCATCACCCCATGGAGAGAAACCTGAAGATGTACCATCACCCCATGGAGAGAAACCTGAAGATGTACCATCACCCCATGGAGAGAAACCTGAAGATGTACCATCACCCCATGGAGAGAAACCTGAAGATGTACCATCACCCCATGGAGAGAAACCTGAAGATGTACCATCACCCCATGGAGAGAAACATGAAGAATCTGAGCAAGGTTTTATGCCATATTTTTTTTTTTTAAAGTCTGTATTATCAATAATGTCAAAAAATTAAAGTATAACCTAAAACATAATTATTCATGTGATAATAATGCCACATCAATTATATGAAGAATCAATATTGATAATAAAGGTTTAAGAAGAATTAGCTATTTTTTGTATTTATAAATCTTTCTCTTTCAATGAAGGTGAAAGTTTTTAAGTCATAATTGGAGAATATATTCATTATGAAAATAAAAGACAGCATGTATGTAGAAAATTATTTGCTGAAAACATACTGTGATAATTAGGAGAAGAAGATGTGTTATAGATAGACATGATAACTGCATAAATCTTGTATGTTTATTTTCATAAAAAAAATCAAATCTGAAAATAAAGCACTGAAATGAAGTCATATTGTATTTTTTTCAGGAAATAAATTCAAGTGTTTACGAACATTACAACAAGAATGCCGCACTTCACTGAAACACTTGACAAATAAGACCTATGTTCTGCAGAGCAGAGATATTTTAGAGAAGGTGAAGTGTGGCATTGACAATATCGTTAGCAGTTTGAATGATGGTACATGTATTGATTTAAGAGTGGAACCACTTAAGCGGCGAAGGTATTTTAAGAAATACAGAGGGAGGTCAGGATTGAGAGCATCTGGCCTTCGAAAAAAAATTAAAGTGAAAGCAGATGTAGGTATGTACCTTTTCGTATTTTATTTGAAATTTGTATTAGATGAATTTCTTTTAATGTTTTTTAACTTATATATGTGTCAATTGTATTCCATGTTCATGTATGTTCCTTTTCATGTCAATGTCTAGGACATTGCATGCATTAGGTGATAAATGTATGTTATTTTGTGAAAACTATGCCTGCCATAACAAAATGATGAGAAACATAACAAAACATATAAATTTAGATGAATGTGTAACCTGGAATTTTTTATACACAACTTCTGTTTCCTCATTTATTATGTTTAATGTAATACAAATTGATGTTCATTTCCATATTAAAATGCATATTATATGTATAACTTCACTAGCGCATGATTATTGTATGCAACTGGCGGATCCAAGGGGAGGCGCACCTGGCGCGCGCTCCCCCTAAAATTCCCCAACCTTACATGTATGTCTGAGTATAAATACGAAATATACAGAGATCTTTAATTATAATATTTTCAAATAAGCGATTCTGAATTGGTTTTATGTTCAATAACTTAAAAAACACAGTCGCTGCCGTTTTTTCAGGCTTCAGCAAAATGAAAAGATGACTAAAATGCTACCCCCCCCCCAACTTGCCTAAGACCAAATCCTGGATCCGCCCCTGTATGCCATTATCTTTCACATACTAGTAACACAATCTTAGATTTGTTGTGTAACAGATCAATTTTGCGAGAGGATGTGTTTGATATCCAGCAATATGTTTCAATGAAGAAAGACAAACATATTTTTTATGGTAAAATTATATGCTGAGCGTGTATGAGATTGTACTAATGATTTTGATTTATTATTTTTTCAGTTGAAAATATTGCTCATGACCTAAGTGTAGAAGTTGAAGGTCATTACAGCATACCTGAGGACATAGATCAGAACAGTGGGTAGTTTTGTCATTATATGAACCACACAATTATTGTCTATTGGCAAACATCTTTTTTGGATATATACAATTAATCCCTATGTAAGGAACAACAATGGATTCAAATCATACAAAGCTATTTAAAATTGCAATGGAAATGTATTTGACATTTTAACTGTCAATCATACCAACATTTAGTTGAATATACACTTTTCACACTCTGAATTTGTCTTGTATGAAGAACAACTTGTTTTGACATAATTAAAGCTATGGAAAACTACAGAACACTATTGTTAAGTTATTTCTCATGTGTGTATTTATTTGCTCAAATTGACTTGTATACTATTATGCCATGTAACACTTTGATTTTTTTAAAGGCAATGAATTGGCCAGTGGTTGGGGACAGCTGAGTCAGGGTGAAAGAGATGAATTGCAGGGTATGAAAATTAAACCAAAAATACAAAGCATTTTTTACGCCAACTTTTTGTTCATTTGGAATACATGTTGATTATCATTCATTGTTGGTAATTTCTGATCCAGGGTATTTGTTTAATTTACTAAGAATCATGTAATTGAAGCAATTATAATAATCATTTAAGTGGTTTTCATCAATGATCATCACTTGGATAGATGAACCTTTTAAGAATTTAACATTTTATGAAGTGTTTGGATGGTTGGTCAGTCACTTGTTTAATACATGTACAGACTTTTGTAGCATACAAATTTTAGCTTTTTCTAATTACTTTCATTTTGTTGTACGTTGGTTTCCTAAGAAGTTAGTGTTTTGTTGATAAACATTTTTTGGCTATCACAGTACTTTTAACAATACTTTCCAGCTTCAAATCTTGTGGATAGACTATGGGGATTGAATTGTGATTATGACATACCTGTGGCCAAGGTATTTGGTACAACTGTCACTGATGCCGACATCCAGTGTCTTCGAGGATCTGGTTGGCTTACTGATAACGTAAGTTAATATTGTACATATTCTGTGTAAAATTTACCATATTTCTTGGTCTTAGCAATGAGTAAAATTCAATCTCAAATGCTATTCAGATACATGTTGTTTGTAATCATATTTATATTATCATGTAGACATTGCTATATATATATATAGTAACTATACAGTAAGTAGCATATTTGTTGCACAGTATAAACTGGTTCTCTTCATCAGTTAACATGCATAGCCTATTTGTAGTCCAACATACCTGTCTTGATATTGTTCAAACGAATGAATAATAATGTATATACATGTAAGGATGACTCATTAAACTTGTTATACATAATATAAATATAAAATGTATTCATAAAAAAGGGCTAACATTATTTTCCAGGTCATTGATTGTTATATAAAGATGATAACAATCCAACAAAATGATCTGGGAAGAAGTATTCTTCAAATGGTGAGTTCGACTATGTTTGCAGTTATGAATGGTAATGG
Source organism: Mactromeris polynyma (assembly GCA_032209605.1). Classification (NCBI taxonomy): domain Eukaryota; kingdom Metazoa; phylum Mollusca; class Bivalvia; order Venerida; family Mactridae; genus Mactromeris; species Mactromeris polynyma. The sequence goes on along the minus strand of JASFXZ010000011.1, from coordinate 534,129 downwards.
AGGCTCATGGGTGCCTGTACCTGGTCGCAACAATCAAAAGGTAATTATAATTGTGTTAGATAGACTAAAAAACAAGAAGTGAGGTGTAATCACTTGTTTTGTCGAGCACAATAGCTTTGTGATAGTTGAAATGTAGGAAACCATTTTCCTGTTACTAAGTTGTACCATGGTGTTAAATATGTAGTACATAATGGATGCTACACCCATTTACATAACCAGCACATTAAGCTGTACAATCTCATTTGATTTAATTTTTTAATTAATTCATTTAAAATCGATTATTGGCTAAATTATCCAATGTTATTTTCAGTTAAGCAGCTTTAATATGGTTATAGGAGCATATCACAGAAGCTCCCATTGGACTTTGGTGGTAAGATGTTTGTTTTTATGTATTTGATTTCTTATTGTTTTGTATGTAATTGCTATAAAATGTACAATACTGGTTCTCTTTGTTTGTAATGTGATTGAACAATGAGCTTTTATGTGTGTGTATTTGTATTGTTCTATATTACATTAAGAAATCTTTAAGTACTTGAATAATGTATAGAGATGTATTTCTATTTTGTTATTAATTGGATTCAAATAATATTCCCAGATAGTGGAAATTTCATCCGCAACAGTGTATTTCTATAATCCAACTGGTGAAAATGAACTTGAAATGGATGATATTATTTCGTCTTGGAGGTAAGTGATTTAATGGTATCAGTTTTTCCGAAGGTTGACAATTTTGCTATCCCAAAAAATATATAATTATGATATTTATTTTACTGTAATAAACATAATTTAATAAATGTAAAACTCATTATTTTATTAATTCTATTAATAGAACATATATATATTATTGCAGTCGCCAGGATTGACAGAAAAATCTATAACATTGTAGACACTTATTTTCATTTCCTGCATAAGGGCATCTTGTCATTGCGTTTGACAGTACAAACAGTAAAACTATCAACCGGTTGATAGAATTTTCTGTTGATAACAGACAAAATATCCCTTCTTAGATAAATGTCTTGATTGAGAATGAAATTCGGTTATAATGATACTGTTTGTGCATTGTAAAATTAACAATGGTATTTGTCGATAAATTTGTGGTACATTCATGAAATATTGCAGCAAATTCATTGAAGGATATACACAAAGAACTAATGATCTCCATATGCCATCAAAATGGACTATCCAGACCAAACCTCACTGTAGGCAGACAGATGGATTCAATTGTGGTGTATATTGCTTAATAGTATGTATGTTTGTTTGTTAGTCTTTGCATATTAAAACTGGATAACATTGATATTTCTTTCTGTCTGACTGTACCAAATTGCACCCAGCTTTTTAAAAAATAGAACATTCATGATAATTGTACAATTATGGAATTTTCATCAGTTGTACATGATGTGATATGCAGTGAAAAAAACATTAATGACCATAGTATTTTGCACTGAATTTTTAAATCATTTGTGAATATCCCATGTTTTGAATTGACATCTCCAAAGACTTTATTGTGCTGTGAATATCAACAAAATTAAATTAATAATGCTTCTTTCTGATTAGAAAATGGTTACTCATGGTCAGTTCAATCTGTGTGTATTCATAGTTTATATAATAACATTATCTTCTCCTGCAGTTTGGTTTTCATTATTGTTGTAGTTTGCTGAGAAACACTTGATTGGCACTGATAACCTGGACATTGATGCAGATGAACTGAAGCAAATGAGGAAACATATTGCCACCAAATTCATGCTTTTTGAAGGTAAAATGTTTTCTCCTGTAGGTTATTGACTGTTACTGAATAATTCACATATTATTTGCATGTAAATAATTTCCGTGTGATTAATTCTTAGGGGAATTTACCTATTATTGTCAGGTATGTCCTTCTGACTGATTTGACTGTGTTATTCTTTCCTCACTTTACCAATTATTTACTCTATTGCGTCATATGTGACCTTGCATAAATTTAATAATATTCACTGATGTATATTGCATTCAATAAACTTAAAGAGATTCCCCTTGTATGACATGTGTATGAAATTCACCACACTCATTGTCAATGACTTGTTTTTATATTGTTTATTAAAATGCGTAATAAATTATGAAAACCATAACCGCTAACGTTTTGACTGGAACACAGTAGATTCCATGTGTTCAACATCCTTAGTACACTTGCACCGGCGACTGTCAGGTCGAACATATGCACGTACACCGATGGTGCCGCAAACAATAGATGGCAGTTTGAGCTTTGGAAGTTTAACGGCACATCAGAATAATATCTGTAATACTTTTAATTGCTCTCATTTCCAATGTTTTTATATGTTTTGTCATTATTTTCAGAGTATTTGATTGATTGTTGTCCAAAGTGTGGATTTCAAATTGATAGTGAAGAAGAGCAGGTTTTTCGCTAGACTTTTGTTTTAATTGTGTTGTTAATGAACTGTATGAGTATTTTGCTGCTTGGATTTCAACCAAACTTCATAGGATTGATCAGCATCAAGTGTAGTTGTGCGTCCTTGTCGTTTGGTTCCGCTCTGATAATTTTTCACTGAGTTATGGCCCTTCGATGTTTTTACAATGGTGAAGTTTGTCCGTGCTTCATCTCAAATCCTTGTTGTTTCGTTCTGCTAAGATAATTTTTCACCAAGTTATTGCCTTTTGATGTTTTTATACATATACAGTGCATGATGAACTAATCAAAGAAAGGTCATATGACTATATTTCTTGTTTGCTCGATATTTTATTCTAAAATCCTCTATCAGTATTGTATCAGTATTACAATTACTGACGAGGAGACATCAGTTTTTGCTTAAAACCAACCATCTAGTTTATATTGTGTGTCTCTTTATTTACATTCTTGAGAATCTTGTATCACTACAAACCCACAGGTGAGTTCAATTATATGAAATATTATATATACTTTTAGTTGCAGTGCAGGAAATGTCTGCGATACTTTCATTTTAAAGCCTATTGTGTAGAAAATGAGATCAATGAAATGACAGATGGTGCAGAATTTACTTGCAAGCTATGCAATATTGGATTTTGGGTAAATTATATTCACTTTCAAATATTCTTTTTTTTAAATAATTTTCAAGTGGTGAATTTGTTGTTGATACAGTTCTAACAGTACTTTGAAGATTTGTGACTATTACAATTTGTGGTTAAGAAAATTCTCAAGCCAGTCTACTTACAGAAATCGCTGATCAAAATACCTGCACAAATTTTATATATTAAATATGATAATTGGTTGTACAGATTATTATATTTCTCTCCAGCCTCAGCCACTGTGTCAAACAAAGGAGACAGAGAATATGAAAGCAGTGCAATGGACTACAGCACATGAAGTAAGATTTTTGATAATTAACTATTAAACTGTTAAACCTAAATTTATTATGCCCCCACTCTGAAAAGGGGGGGGGGGGCAGGCATATAGATTTGCCCTTGTCCGTCCGTCCTTCCTTCCGTCCGTCACAAAATATTGTGTCACTCATATCTCCAAAGTGCAAAGTTATGCCTTTGACTTAGTTAAAATATAGCCTACAGAGTATGCAATCTTGTGTCACTCATATCTCCAAAAGTTTATGAGCCAGAGTTATAAGACTTTACAGAAATGTTCACATGCATGTGTTATATTGCACCTGGGGATTCATAATTCGGTGAGCCCAGTAAGTGCAAAGTTGTGGCCCTTGATTTATTGAAAATATAGCATACAGAGCGTGTAATTTTGTGTCGCGCATATCTCCAACAGTATATCAGCTACATTCACCAAACTGTACAGGAATGTGTTTGCCTGTGTCCAGTAAGTGCAAAGTTATGGCCCTTGACTTATCACCATAATCAGTACAGTTGTTCACTTGGTAATTTTGATATCCATTCACAAACTATAAGCAGAATAATAGCATTTGCTTTTGTGACAAAGGCTGCAAGTGGGGGCATCTGTGTCCTATGGACGCATTCTAGTTATTAATGTTTTCTACATTTATGATTTATGTTTGCAATCAACATTATATTAATTGCACACACGATAATGAGTTTGCATCAAGCATTATTTATGTTGATGTGAAGCACATAGTATTTATTTGCTGAGTGGAAAACTTATAAAGAAGAAAGGCATAACAACTTGACTTGACTGTCTAGGATTCTTCAATAATTTTTATTTTGCTACCTATTTAATAAGTCTTTATATGATAGGTAATAAAAAAATTGAAGACAGATGATGATGTGGTCATTATAGATAAGGTATTTATATTTTTGTCTATTAGTATTGGCAGTGTAATATTAAGAATATATAATAAATCATATCAACATGACAAATAACTATACTTAATTGATGTTAATGGTTTACATTAAATCAGATTGTTTCACTGATTTTTAAGTGCAGACCATTCAAGTGTTGTAACATATAATATAAACCAATTAAAATAAAATCTGTTTTATTGGAATGTGCTGTTTATTGGCTAAATACCAATCTCTGTATTAATTACTTGTCTCAGATTTAACCCTGTGATGAATGAGAAACAGTGTTGATGAATATTTCCTGTTATATTGTGAACTAATTATCAAGGATGTATATTTTAGAAAGATGATGGAAGAAAGCTACGAAATATCTGTAAAAAGGTTTGTGACCATGCATTCTTCTTCTTTTAAAATAATTGCCAACATACATACTGAATCATTCATTATTGAAACACTATGGCCATGTGTGAGGTGTTAAAGAGGGGGCTACCGGGTCACCCAAGTTAATCGGTCCAGCTGGGAGAACCTGACAGCGTGATAAAAAGTGCAATTAATTTGCAATTCCTGACAATCACATTGATTACTATCATGAAGGTCATGATATCATTCATTAAATCGGTAATATTCATTTCAATAAATTCTGGGGCTCTAACTTCTGAAATAAATTGTTTGCCAGCATTTTAGTTCAGTGCTAAAATCATACTAAAATATACTTCAATATTCGTTATTGTGTACTTGCTATTACTTCATCATTTCATTCTGTTGCATTGTAGAGAAAGAGATCATCATATGTATATACTGAAATAAAAAAGCAGAAGAAAGAGTACTGTGTCTGCCGAACTCAGGATGATGGAAGGTACAATTTAGTGGTTTATTGAGCTATTAAAATTAATTAACATCATAAAATGATTTCAATATAAAATACATACATGCATTTATTGGCATGAGGCAATTAATAGCTTTTGGTCATTTACAATATATTGTACATGTATATGTGTATCACATTCACCTTGATTAGGGTATAAATAAGCCAAGTTAGCTTCCCATTGATGAATTATTGCCATAAATAGATCAATTATGACATAATTACCTTACTGTTTCTCACCATTTTAATAATAAAATATGTAAACCCAAGAAGACTAAATTGAAATAATCTGAAAATTATTCCTGATAAGATATCAAACATTGGTAGATAGCAATTATCTAATATACTATACTATGAAATACGTTTATTGGTACTATCAAACATTATATTGGTTTGATAATTCATTGTTTACATTTGTCTTTCAAATAATTTGGTTGCATATGTCGTTTGACACATATTATCAATGTTTTATATAACTTATATCTTGTTGTATATGTAGGTTGTACTGGCAGTGCTTAAAGTGTAATGAGTGGTTTCATCCTGCATGTATTGGTAGAGATGACACAGACTCTCCTAACCCTTTTTTGTGTGATGATTGTTTGGTTAGTAAATAGTAATAACTTAGCTTGACAGCCTAATTAAAATCTATTATACATGCATTGGTTTGTTGCAAGTAACGTTTCATGTTATTCATGGTTTCGTTTTTGATATTTAACTGTCAGTAAAACATTTTATTTTATGCTTTCCAGTGGTTTATAGAGATTTATCAGTGGAATAAATATTGGTATTTTCACTGTTTCAAACAGTGAAAATAACATTTTGATATTTCTCACTGTTCCGATTTTTGGGACTATTTTTTATCCCACTGGTAACCCCAACAGGGAAATCAGTGTAGAAACTAAATTGAATTGCCTCCCTTTGTATTGAAATGAGATGACCTCTCTTTTGTACATATACTAGAAAACCATGACGTCATCATCCGGTATATTTGTTGACATTTCGAAGTAAGATGCGGTTGTTTTCCGCTTGTATTTCACATAATTTCGAACAAATGAATGTTCTTTATATATATTTATTTACATAGCGATATTTTGCCATGCGGGTATTTTGATTTAAGTGCCTGTAACGTCGAAAACTAGAGCTACTTGATTTTTCGTCTGCAACATTTAACAATATAGCTCTAGTTAACATGGCACAGCTATTTTCACGGAAACGTCAATTTCAACCACACGGAATCTAGATCAACGGGACTCTCCCAAATGGTCAACAATTCAAATGTACAAAACCTGAGGTATTATGTATCTGATGAAGCATAGCCACGCGAAGAAACCCCTCTCGCCAGACCATTCAAGACAGTTCGTGTCATCTCTGACAGTGTCAGTGACGGTTATTCATGTGCAAAACTCGTCAGTTACTACAGACTGTTTAAAAGCGTTCTCCAGATTTCAAAGTTCTTTGTTAACAAGTTATTTCCATCTTTACGTGTTGTCAATTTCATTTCCAACATGGCGTCCGCTTTGATCATTTATCGATGTGCAATGAATATTGCTACGCCATAATTTGTTGCATAATTTCGAACAAATATTTTTTTAATTTATTATTTAATGTGAAACAATAATTAAATTGTCTCAATATTCTTATCAAATTGTTGTTTTATCGATGTTTTCAATGCTGTATAGTTTAATAAATTGGTAGAGTTCGCACTATTTTGTCAGCGGTTGTGCTCGAAATCTATATGTTTGTAAAGCGGCTACAGAGGCACCGCATAGGGTAGTAAATGAGACGCTGGAGTAGTTATTGGTCAAAATAATGTTTATTTCTTTAAAAAAGCATAAAATAAAAAGAATATTAGTTGATTTCGATGGAAGATCGAATTTTATTTCACTCGTGGTCAAAAGAAAAGTATATTTTCACTCGTGGCTACGCCACTCGTGAAAATATATATTTCTTTTGACCACTCGTTTATTTCCTAATAAAGACTGCATAATGATGATCAAAATGATCAAAATAATTCACATTGGACTTAAAGATATACATAGCATATTTATTAATGTTGGATATCAACTCAATCCTATGCTTTTGAATGTAGTATTCAAATATAAATTTTCTATTTATTAACATCAATAAAATGTTATGTCCCTACAATGGAGGAGACAACTGCATGCATTTTATTACAAGACATTTCATAAAATATAATTTCAATGTGAACTTTTCAGTATCTGCTCATTAGGCGGTGAATTAAAAGAATGCGCAAGTGCGAAATTGAAAGCTGAATTTGTTAAAGATAAATTGTGAGTATTTGAAATGCTTATTTTTTGTTTCTTACCATGGACTATCACAATAACTAGACAATCTAAGGGAAAAACTTATTTTTTATTGAAACATCTTTAACTTTATGGAAATAGACAAAATATCATGTGTTTGTGTAAAATAAATAAATCAATTTATATCTATATAAATGCTGTATAAGTATTCCCGGTGTGAAATGACATTTATATGATTTCATTTAATTTTACTTATAAAAATAAAATTTGGAAATTCCAATGACGTCATAGCGCGAGAGGGAAACAGTTCAATACAAGACAAATTGATAGCTTTCATGTGAAACAGCAAAAAATAACAGATTTGTATTTATATAAGGAATCAGGTAATAATATGTAATACTGGTAAAGTATTACAGGTGTACTGTTTGAAATTGTATGTAATACTGGTAAAGTATTACAGGTGTACTGTTTGAAATTGAATGTAATACTGGTAAAGTATTACAGGTGTACTGTTTGAAATTGTATGTAATACTGGTAAAGTATTACAGGTGTACTGTTTGAAATTGTATGTAATACTGGTAAAGTAATACAGGTGTACTGTTTGAAATTGTATGTAATACTGGTAAAGTATTACAGGTGTACTGTTTGAAATTGTATGTAATACTGGTAAAGTAATACAGGTGTACTGTTTGAAATTGTATGTAATACTGGTAAAGTAATACAGGTGTACTGTTTGAAATTGTATGTAATACTGGTAAAGTATTACAGGTGTACTGTTTGAAATTGTATGTAATACTGGTAAAGTAATACAGGTGTACTGTTTGAAATTGTATGTAATACTGGTAAAGTATTACAGGTGTACTGTTTGAAATTGTATGTAATACTGGTAAAGTATTACAGGTGTACTGTTTGAAATTGAATGTAATACTGGTAAAGTATTACAGGTGTACTGTTTGAAATTGTATGTAATACTGGTAAAGTATTACAGGTGTACTGTTTGAAATTGTATGTAATACTGGTAAAGTATTACAGGTGTACTGTTTGAAATTGTATGTAATACTGGTAAAGTATTACAGGTGTACTGTTTGAAATTGAATGTAATACTGGTAAAGTATTACAGGTGTACTGTTTGAAATTATATGTAATCCTGGTAAAGTAATACAGGTGTAATAACAATTTGAGTAATTTATTAAATGGTATGGATAATACTAGTGATGTTTTTGAGTTGTGTTAGTAAAATGTGTATTAGTTTTTACTGTTGTACTAGTAATACCAGTGTTGTATTACAGTAAAAAATGGTAACAAGGCTGATACATTATACAGATATGATAACATATTTTATTGGACAAGTTTTGTAGTCCGTTCTGTATAAATTTGACTGATAATGTTATTGTTATATTTAAATGTATGGTTGAAATATTACAATGTCTATGTACTTATTTCTATTGTTGAAATGTAGCGACACAGTCATTCTATTGAAAGTGTGTCATTGAATTGGCCATGCTTATATTATGAATACTTGTAATTCATATGTGTAATTGTTAAGATAGCAAATGTTTAGTTAATATGAATACTTATGTAATGAATATTGTTATACACATTTGCCATAATTTATTGTTAGTATAGTTAACTCATGTTATTGACTGACCCGTTTATTTGTTAAAATTTGTTTCTTTCAGTTATTTATTTTCTTTGTGATATATATTCTGCATATTTATGGAGGCATAGTGGTGTATGGGTAGACATCTAGCTCCTGATATAAAGGTCATGAGTTGGAGCCCTCATAGGTCGAGTTTTCTCACAAACTTTGCAATATCTATTTTATGAACGATTACTGGTTAGTTACCCAGGAAGCAGTCATCGAGTGTTATAAAAGTTGTAACAAATTGTTTCACAGCAGATGTGAAATAGGTAAGTTTAAACTGAACTTAAAACTGTGGCTTCCTTATTCATATTGTTTGTTTAAATTATGTTTGCATTTGTCTGTAGATATTATTATTTTCTTTTAGGTACCATATTATTCTTTCGATGGGTTTTTTGATAGTGGGATTTAGTAATGAACAAAATTTATGTAAATTATGGCGGGGATAATTGAAGAAAATTCAGAATAGATGGTCCAACATATAAGTACATATACATGTCTTTGTGTAATTTATTTATTATTAAAAGTTTCTTGTATTAATACTCAGAAGTCACGGGGCGGAGAGAGCCTTTCACTGGTCAGAGCATGGATTCTCCCTACCTCCCGCACTCCATGCAAAAGAAAAAAAAGAGAAAGGTTGTGGCAGCCGGCTCGCAGCACATGATTAACCTGTCTTCTGAGTACTTGAGAAATAGGGAATCAATATTTATTGATTGTACTACAAGAATAATCAAATACAAGCTTGGTTTATATTAAAATATAATATATTAAAATATTGAAGATGGTCCCATTGATATATTGCTTATGTATAGTGTGTGTAAAATGTTTTGAAAATTACATTTTGTTGTAAACCAAAATGTAGTAAAATAATAATAAGAAACATTTAAATTTACCTACGTGTTTGTTGTGTGTTTGTTGTTTTTTAATGAAATATCATGTACCAATAATCATTACATAACATGCTCAATTTATTTGAGATCTTGATACTTGTGTCAAAAACACATTGAACACTAAACACATTGTGTTAAATATGTGCTGCTGCAAACCTCACACTATGTATATGATAAAATAAAATGATAATGCTGGCAAAGCACTTGGAGTATCACAATTACACGGCTTTCCAAGATTTAACACGTATCGTACTTAAGTTCTCGATAAATATTAAACTATCGAGTAAAATTTATGCACGAGGCATAATGCTGGAAATTTAGACATGACCTCTGTTACATGTCAAAATAAACCACAATTGTATTCTCGTTTATGTGTCAAACAAGCATTAGTGTTTAGATTCAAGCTGGGATACATATTGGTACCAGCTTCAAAGCGTGCACTTGACCATAATTGCCGTTGCACGTCTCGGATACATTTAATGCTACAATTCCCATACACAGACTCGCCATAAGGCTTATATGAGGCTGCTTCAGCATTCATATACATTTATCTATGACCCATTATGTTGTCGAAACCAACCCCCTTACCACGGGAGGGCTTGGCGCTCAAAGCGCTTTCCTCGTATGGGTCGTGTGCTGAACACCTATATAAGGATCGGTTTTAAATATCTGACGTAAGTACTACATAACGACGACTCCGCAAAACATTTCTTCCATCAACATAATTTAGATAGAATGCACTCCTTATTAATCCAGTTGTGCCAAATATGTCTTGTTCTTTCCTCAAGCGATATTTACTGTGTCTAACCCCAAGGGGTCCATACAACAAGTTACAGGTCTATACATAGTGGTTTGAGCGATATTTACTGTGTTCAACCCCAAGGGGTCCATACAACAAGTTACAGGTATTTACATGGTGGTTTGAGCGATATTTACTGTGTCCAACCCCAAGGGGTCCATACAACAAGTTACAGGTCTATACATAGTGGTTTGAGCGATATTTACTGTGTTCAACCCCAAGGGGTCCATACAACAAGTTACGGGTCTTTACATAGTGGTTTGAGCGATATTTACTGTGTCCAACCCCAAGGGGTCCATACAACCAGTTACTAGTCTATACTTGGTGGTTTGAGCGATATTTACTGTGTCCAACCCCAAGGGGTCCATACAAAGAGTTACAGGTCTTTACATGGTGGTTTGAGCGATATTTACTGTGTCCAACCCCAAGGGGTCCATACAACCAGTTACTAGTCTATACTTGGTGGTTTGAGCGATATTTACTGTGTCCAACCCCAAGGGGTCCATACAACAAGTTACAGGTCTATACTTGGTGGTTTGAGCGTTATTTACTGTGTCCAACCCCATTGGGTCCATACAACAAGTTACTAGTCTATACTTGGTGGTTTGAGCGATATTTACTGTGTCCAACCCCAAGGGGTCCATACAACAAGTTACGGGTATTCACATGGTGGTTTGAGCGTTATTTACTGTGTCCAACCCCATTGGGTCCATACAACAAGTTACTAGTCTATACTTGGTGGTTTGAGCGATATTTACTGTGTCCAACCCCAAGGGGTCCATACAACAAGTTACGGGTATTCACATGGTGGTTTGAGCGATATTTACTGTGTCCAACCCCAAGGGGTCCATACAACAAGTTACGGGTCTTTACATAGTGGTTTGAGCGGTATTTACTGTGTCCAACCCCAAGGGGTCCATACAACAAGTTACGGGTCTTTACATAGTGGTTTGAGCGGTATTTACTGTGTCCAACCCCAAGGGGTCCATACAACAAGTTACTAGTCTATACTTGGTGGTTTGAGCGATATTTACTGTGTCCAACCCCAAGGGGTCCATACAACAAGTTACTAGTCTATACTTGGTGGTTTGAGCGATATTTACTGTGTCCAACCCCAAGGGGTCCATACAACAAGTTACAGGTCTTTACATGGTGGTTTGAGCGATATTTACTGTGTCCAAACCCAAGGGGTCCATACAACAAGTTACAGGTCTTTACATGGTGGTTTGAGCGATATTTACTGTGTCCAACCCCAAGGGGTCCATACAACAAGTTACAGGTCTTTACATGGTGGTTTGAGCGATATTTACTGTGTCCAACCCCAAGGGGTCCATACAACAAGTTACAGGTCTTTACATACTGGTTTGAGCGACATTTACTGTGTCCAACCCCAAGGGGTCTATACAACAAGTTACAGGTCTTTACATGGTGGTTTGAGCGAAATTTACTGTGTCCAACCCCAAGGGGTCCATACAACAAGTTACAGGTATTTACATGGTGGTTTGAGCGATATTTACTGTGTCCAACCCCAAGGGGTCTATACAACAAGTTACAGGTCTATACTTGGTGGTTTGAGCGATATTTACTGTGTCCAACCCCAAGGGGTCCATACAACAAGTTACAGGTCTTTACATAGTGGTTTGAGCGATATTTACTGTGTCCAACCCCAAGGGGTCCATACAACCAGTTACTAGTCTATACAACCAGTTACTAGTCTATACTTGGTGGTTTGAGCGATATTTACTGTGTCCAACCCCAAGGGGTCTATACAACAAGTTACGGGTCTTTACATAGTGGTTTGAGCGGTATTTACTGTGTCCAACCCCAAGGGGTCCATACAACAAGTTACTAGTCTATACTTGGTGGTTTGAGCGATATTTACTGTGTCCAACCCCAAGGGGTCCATACAACAAGTTACGGGTATTTACATGGTGGTTTGAGCGATATTTACTGTGTCCAACCCCAAGGGGTCCATACAACAAGTTACAGGTCTATACTTGGTGGTTTGAGCGTTATTTACTGTGTCCAACCCCAAGGGGTCCATACAACAAGTTACAGGTCTTTACATACTGGTTTGAGCGATATTTACTGTGTCCAACCCGAAGGGGTCTATACAACAAGTTACAGGTCTATACTTGGTGGTTTGAGCGATATTTACTGTGTCCAACCCCAAGGGGTCCATACAACAAGTTACGGGTCTTTACATAGTGGTTTGAGCGGTATTTACTGTGTCCAACCCCAAGGGGTCCATACAACAAGTTACGGGTCTTTACATAGTGGTTTGAGCGGTATTTACTGTGTCCAACCCCAAGGGGTCCATACAACAAGTTACTAGTCTATACTTGGTGGTTTGAGCGATATTTACTGTGTCCAACCCCAAGGGGTCCATACAACAAGTTACGGGTATTTACATGGTGGTTTGAGCGATATTTACTGTGTCCAACCCCAAGGGGTCCATACAACAAGTTACGGGTATTTACATGGTGGTTTGAGCGATATTTACTGTGTCCAACCCCAAGGGGTCCATACAACAAGTTACGGGTATTTACATGGTGGTTTGAGCGATATTTACTGTGTCCAACCCCAAGGGGTCCATACAACAAGTTACGGGTATTTACATGGTGGTTTGAGCGTTATTTACTGTGTCCAACCCCAAGGGGTCCATACAACAAGTTACGGGTATTTACATGGTGGTTTGAGCGATATTTACTGTGTCCAACCCCAAGGGGTCCATACAACAAGTTACGGGTCTTTACATGGTGGTTTGAGCGATATTTACTGTGTCCAACCCCAAGGGGTCCATACAACAAGTTACGGGTCTTTACATGGTGGTTTGAGCGATATTTACTGTGTCCAACCCCAAGGGGTCCATACAACCAGTTACTAGTCTATACTTGGTGGTTTGAGCGATATTTACTGTGTCCAACCCCAAGGGGTCCATACAACAAGTTACAGGTCTTTACATAGTGGTTTGAGCGATATTTACTGTGTCCAACCCCAAGGGGTCCATACAACAAGTTACAGGTCTTTACATGGTGGTTTGAGCGATATTTACTGTGTCCAACCCCAAGGGGTCCATACAACCAGTTACGGGTCTTTACATGGTGGTTTGAGCGATTTTTACTGTGTCCAACCCCAAGGGGTCCATACTACAAACTATGGGTCTTTACATGGTGCTTTGATCCTTATTCGCTGTACATATCCACACTAGAGGGATGCTATATGTGGTGGTTTGGCCATTATTTACTGTGCCTATCTTCAAGTGGTCCGTACTAGCTGTTACAGCCAAATTTTCCGTAATTTTATTTCAAGTATGTTTTTCACACTGTCTACATTTGTTTTTGCTTTACCCCTATCCAATATAATACAAGAAGATACAACCATTAAACTCAATACAATACAATTATATTTTAAGTTTGTATCGTAGATCTGTTGAGACTTTGATTTAACTCACTTATTCAAAAAAGTCTTTGCATATTGCGCTATGTAGCCTACAGTCTGATTTCTATATTTCATTGATTTGATATTTAAATTGCTTATGCTGTTTGAACGTTCATTTGGGACGTCTGATTTGTCTTATTTTGCATAAAAATGTTATTTACACGATATAAATAAACATATGAATAAACTGTAGTGTTGTTTTGCAGAACAAGTAGGACTATTTACAATAACCATTTGTGTTAGTAACAAATACCATATGCACCGGGTCAAAGGTTGAGGTTGGAATTCTTCTTCTTCTTCTTCCAATTGAGTACAAAATCCCCTCTGGGGCATCGTCGTACAATAAGTTTAAAATCATGATGTGACGCAAATATGTACACAGGCTAAAACATTAAAATCTGGGTTCCTTCTACAGCTTGTTGGCCAGCGCTCCCTTGAAGGCCTCTAGGGAGTCCACTGTGGCGATGCGCTCTGGTAGGCTGTTCCACAGTCGTATGCCCGAGGGAAAGAAGGAGTGCCGGTAGATGTCTAGTCTGCAGAAGGGTACCAGGAACTTCAGGGAATGGCCTCGTGTGCTCAGGGTTGAGGGGTGGTAGTATGTACATGGGATATCCACGAGCCCATGTACTATCCTGTACACCATCACCAGCTTAGAGTGGGATCGGCGCTCTTGTAGGGGTTGCCAATGGAGGTCCTTCAGCATTTGACTGGTACTGCTGGTGGTTCTATAGTCTCCATTGACAAACCTTGCAGCACGACGTTGGACAGCCTCAAGTTGATTGATGTTCGCTTGGGTGTGTGGGTCCCAGACTGAGCTGGCATATTCCAGTATCGGTCTCACTAGTGTCTGGTAACTTTGTGCCTTTATGTCCTTGGGGCAGCTAGCAAGGTTGCGTCTGAGGAAGGCCAGTGAGTTGTTGGCCTTTTTCGCAGTTGCCGATACATGGTTACTCCAGGACAGATCCTCTGACAGGTTTACACCAAGGTATTTCCCATTAGGTACTGTTTGTAGGTCTTTACCATGTATGTTGTAGGTTGACTTGATTGGTGTCTTCTTTTTAGTGATGCGAATGACCTCACACTTGCTTGGGTTGAATGACATCATCCAGTCTTTCTCCCACTTCTGCAGCTTGTCTATGTCCTCTTGTAGAGAGATAGCATCTGATGTAGATCGTATCTTCTTGTACAGGAGGCTGTCGTCCGCAAACAAGCGTGAGGTTGACTTGACTTGATCAGGTAGGTCATTGATATATGCAAGGAAAAGCAAGGGCCCCAAGACGGATCCCTGGGGGACTCCAGAGGTAACAGCTGTGGAGTCAGACTTGCAACCTTCCACCAAGACCTGCTGTGATCTGTGGCTCAGGAAACTGCTAATCCAGCTTAGCACGTTCCCCCGGACTCCATAGTGATGAAGCTTTGCGGCTAGCCGTTCATGTGGGACTACATCAAATGCTTTGCTAAAGTCGAGGAGTATGGCGTCGACCTGCTCACCCTCGTCAAGTGCCTTGGCGAGATCTTGGAGTGTTAGGAGAAGCTGACTGTCAGTTGACCGTTTCTTTCTGAAGCCATGTTGTGCATCGCTTAGGATGGAATATCTGTCAAAATGTTCCATTATTTGACTGTGTATGACATGTTCCAGGATTTTGCAACAGACGGAGGTTAGGGATATGGGCCTGTAGTTCGCAGGTACACTGTGGTCACCCTTCTTAAATATAGGTGTCACGTTCGCTATTCTCCAATCTGCTGGGACTTCACCTTGTTGGAGAGATGCTTGGTAGACCAGAGTAAGGGCTGGTGCTATCTCATCTGCATACTCCTTCAAGTATCTTGTAGGGATGTTGTCTGGGCCGGCTGCCTTGTGGATATCCAAGCCCAGTAGTAGTTTTCTGATCCCGTTAGTTCCCACTGTGAACTGGTGCATGTCTGGGCTAGGTGTGCCGTGCATTGGTGGGATACTTCTTTTATCTTCTGTCGTGAAGACACTTGAGAACTGTCTGTTCAGAATAGTAGCCTTAGTCCTTGGGTCACTGTGTGTCATGCCCTCTGCTTTCAAGGGTGCAATACCACTACTGTCACATCTCTTGCCTTTGATGTATGTGTAGAGCTTCTTTGGGTTCTTGTCTCCACTGACCAAGTCTTTGACGAAGCTATGGTAGGCTGTTCTACATTCTTTGTGTGTTTCTTTTTTCAAAGTTTTGAACCTGGAGAGGTCTTGGGCTCTGCCTGTCCTTTTGGCCTTGTTGTATGACCTTTTCTTTTGTCTGGATAGTTGTTTTGCTTTTCTGGTTATCCATGCTTGATTGAATCGGGTGGTGCTAGTCTTTGATGGTACATGACAGGTTATGGTTGAGGTAATGAATTCTTTAAAGGTAGTCCATAGGGTATTTACACTGGTTTGAGTTGTGTATCTGGAAATGAAGTCCTCTGCAAAGTCTTTGGTTGCTGATCGAATCTTGTCAGTGTCTGCGTTTTTCCACAGCAGTATTTTCCTACTAGGTGGTTTGGATCTAGAGGCCTTTGTCCTGGTCTGGATGAAGACTCCATCGTGGTCACTGACACCTGGTATGGCTTTACATCTTTCTATAAGGGTTGGCCGGTTAGTGATGAACAGGTCAAGGGTGTTATCATTTCTAGTAGGAAACTGCACAATCTGTTCTGAAGAGATGTCAAATACTGTGTCAAGAAACAGTTTGTTGATGTTGACTGCATAGTTGTTTCTGTCTACTGTGTTTCTTTTCCAGTTGATATCTGGTAGATTGGCATCACCTGCTATCCAGATTGTTGAATCAGGGTAGGTGTTGTGTAGATGTTTCATATTCCTACAGAGCTCTTCAACATAATGTATGTCGCTGCTAGGTGGTCGGTACAATGAGCCGATAACAAGTGGAGAGCCACCACTGCACAGGATGGCGGCAGCTGTAAATTCTGCCTCGGTTTGAAGGTCAATAACTGTACCTGTTATGTCTTCTCTGGCTATGATGATGACTCCACCGTGGCGGTCCTGAACTCGGTCTCTTCTGGCTATGATATGGTAGCCTGTCGGAATGACCTCCCGTTCGAAAACTCCGTTGTACAACCAGGTTTCGTTGCCAATGATTATGTCTGGTTTGAGTTCTTCAAGAAGAAGCCAGAATGACGTCCGTTTGGCTCTCAGGCTTTGAAAGTTAATCACAAGTATACGAAATGAGTTAAGTTCTCTGTTGTTACCTTGATTCCGGAGCTGTACTTTCGGTGAAGATGTGTGTTGGGGTGACCCAAATACACTGCTTTCTGTGAGGAAGCTAGTAGAGGAGTTGGTAATGTCCGGGGTGGTTGGAAGGTCAGCTAGTATGCTGTACGTGTTCTCAGTTGCTATGGACGTGTTGACACTTTCTGATGAAACTGAGTCAAACAGTGTTGAGGAGAAGTTAGGCAGACCACAGGTGCAACAAATCCAACTTGTATTGGGTGTGATGGTGGCATAGATAGCTAATGGCATAGCTAGGCAATTAGCATGAAACCAGGTATCACATGAGTCACAAGCAACAGCTCGCTGATTTGATTTGCATGGTTTAGCACATATTCCACAAGGAAATTTGTAGATTGGGCCAGGATTTGGGTGGCAGTCCCCTGATCGTAAAATCCTCTGGTATGGAGAATTCCAGGAATGTTCGTCCACAACTGGCAGTGGATGGCAGCTGGTAAACCAAAGTATTACAGGTAATGATGACAACATGGCCCCTGTCAGGAGATTAAGGTGGGTAATTTTTTTTTATTTTTTTTTTTATAAGTGATATCCGAAATTTAGGATGTCCGAAATCATGAAAGTTGTAGACCGGAAGTGGATATGTTTATGTTTACAGGTACGAAAAAGTTCTTTAAATCATCATAGGTGGGTTTTTCTATACCAAAACTTTGTCTGTCGGATGAAGAGTACTTTTATTTGATGAATCAATCTTTGAAGCTGTTGTTCGAAGCGTCTAGATTATGAAGAGAGAGATTTTATGCTAAGCCTAGTAAAAGTGCGCCACATCACGACCTTGACCTTGAATTGCGTGAAGTTGGAAAAAAGGCTCTCCCGTGAAATGCAGTTGACAGTACAAGATTTATCAGAAATATTACAATACAGAAGTGTGCTAGCATGTAATTGTTACGGTAAATAACTAATTTATATAAATATTGAGTGATTACTGAAGTATTTCTGCATGACATTGTAAAATATAGCGGAGATAGCTTTGACCCGGTGTTGATGTAAACAGACACGCTTAGTTGTTGGCATTTAAGTTTTCAGTGCGTTTGACGTATGAAGTTAGAAGTGCTTTTGATGTGTAAGTTGCAGACTACTGTAGATTGCAAGGATAATTCAAATATATTTTCGGTAAATTATTTCCGTATCGTTCTTCGAGTTTTTGTCTCTACATACAATGACACAGACGGAAACCAGTACATTTGGCTTTCCCATGTTTGAGAGGAACCATAATATTAAAGTAGTTCACCCTAATTCAGGATAGAGAGGGGGTTACTCACTTGTGTTGTCTTGGTCTTTAATATGTTCACTGGGTCTACGAATGTAGCTAGCTTTGATACTACAAATATCGTGTGGTATACGTCTTAGCGTCTCTGCTTCTAACGAATAACTGCCAAGACCCTAAGTTCTCGTGCACCGAGATTTGTCCTTGCCGCTAGGGTCGTTAGCCAATCAGAGTCGTTCTTACTATGACGCGTTGGGCCGCTTATGTATCGACGGTCACAACACTCTTCCCGTCTTTAGTTGAAGCGGGCCCTAGCGGACGAATATCATATTTGTATGACATCGCCCTTTTCCTTGCGGCCAGGCGAGTGTAGCATATGGACTACGTCGCCTTTACTGTAAGACGAGCATCATATTTGCATGATGTCGCCTTTCTCCTAGGCAGTGGTTACCAGCATCCCATCCACCGCGCTGTCTACTGGCTTGGTAGGCGGTACAGTCTCTGCGCATTGTCTGCGGAGGACTGCAGGACTTCCTCCCAGGTCTCGCCCCGAATCCTACTGACATGTCGGGCCGTTGTGCCCAGATATGCCGGAGTGGAGATGGCTCTTCCTCCGAGGTGAAAATAGGGTGCGTCTGTCTCCAGCAGCAGTCTATGGGCTTCCAGTGATTGGAGAGCCTCCCGTTGTTTGGCGTTGAAGTTTGCCACCATTCCCGTAAACCCAAAGTGGGCGTTCGGGAAGGTGGAAATCCACTTGTCTCGGGTGCCCATAGTGCCACTGAAGCAGTGGAGGTGGATAGGCTGTTCTTGGAGGACAACTCCTTTCAGATGGTAAAGGAGTTCCAACATCTCCGTATTCTCACCTCGGTTGCGGAGGACGAGGACCTTGCCTGGAGTAAGTAGACTGACAGCGCGGTCCAGGACGTCATGCTGTTCGTCCCAGCAGGCAGGATCTGTCCTGTAGTGATCCAAGCCGACTTCCCCCAGGGCACATACCCCTTGGAACTGAAGACAAGTGTAAAACTTGTCCCAGTCTTCCTTAGAGTATGGCCTGGGTGACTTAGGGTGCAGCCCGATGGCTACCCCAACACCCTGTGACGTCAAATCGTTCACCTCAGTCTGAGATGGGTAGGAAGGGGGGTCGCAGAAAACTGCAACACCCCCGGTAACCCATACCTCATCCCCACATTCTGGCTCCACGAATCTGAGGACGTCAGTGAAGGATGTCGAGATGGTTCCCATCTTGCTCCGCACCCGGTCAAGGTGGAAGTGGCTGTCCACAGCTTGGGGCCTCTGCTGTAACGGAACAGTGAGGGCCGGGTACTCGTCCTTCAACTCCTGCTGTGTTCTCGGGTCGAGGCAGCCCAGGACGACCAAGAACACGCGCCAGTGCATGAGGAATGCTGGGGAGTTGAGTGGCACAGCCTTAAATGTAGCCGGCGCACTCAACCCCATCTCCGTACACAAGTGGCGCATGGAGGCGTTCATTGGTTTGGAGACCTGTAGACACCCACTGGTAATCATCTTAAGATTACCAACATAGGTGGCTAGGATCTCCACGTTCAGGCCACCCACGATCCTACTGGCACAGCGGAGGAGGAGATTTGCTCTGCTACGAGTTATTTCCGGGGTCGGCCCTCTCTTCTCATCCAGAATGCCCGGGAGGTGGGCGCCGAAGGCATGGGTCCTCGACGCCTGCTCCCGGCAACAAGGGATAGGGCAGACGCTGGTGTCTACCCTCGAACACTGGGGCCTCTCTGACTCCATCCGTGGCCTCTTCGCCATAACGCCCCGTTCAGGTGATGTAGGTGAGATCTGACGTTCCGCACCTCCCCGCTTGGTAGCGCGGGCGTTACGGTTTGGACCGTCAGATCCACGACGGGGGCGCGGACCACGGGGCTCGGTGTTCCCACGGTTCCTCGATTCCCTGGCTGCGCTGGACTCCTTGCGTGAGTCCCGGGAGCCCTTCCTAGGCGAGCACCTCCTAGACCGTCTTGGGGGGGATGCTGGTCTCGCTGGTCTTTCTGGTCTGGTGGCCGGCCTTCGCGGAGATCTTCTGAGGGGCACGGACGGGACACGAGGTGATACCTTGGATTCTTCCTCTGGCGTATCCCACAGGTACCCGATGCCGAGGTCTATCTCCTCGATGTCCTCTTCCATCGGTTCCTGGTTCGACGCCAGAGACTTATTCCCCTCGTCAGAAACAACCCTCTCAATGGCTGGGTTTTCTTTTAACCTAATATCCCGCAAAGGACCACTAGGGGCCGCGCTCACAGGCCGGACTACTGCTGGGCGAGTGGCTGCTATGATGTTAGCCTCGATCCATGCATCGTCGTGAAACTGCATGGATCGAGCGTCCTCAGCTACAAGGGTCAGCCAACTCCGCTGGTTTTTCTTCCGCCTGTGGGCCAGGGACACCTGACCCCGGAGCAGCTCAACCTGCTGCTCCCCGGGACATCCGCACAGCATAATTGCTTCTACCAGACCTCTGGCGGCGAGAAGCTTTCCAGCTGCCGTTGCGTTCGTTATCTGCTGGGTGGTGTACATCTTTTCTGAAATATTAAAGATGTGCCTTACTTGTCTTTTAACATTTATGTAAGGTATTACGCTCACCCGAGTAGATTGCTCCTATGGCAGCAACTAATCAAAAGGGGTTTTTGGGCCAAGTCTATTTAGCGACAGGCTCCGCACCAGAATGTGTCCATATCCAGTGCGTCTGAGGCCGTGATGTTGACGCAAGAGCCATGGTACCATTCATCACATCCATCACATTGGATCATGAACCTACCTTGCCATGGTTTGCGGCATAGACAATAGATTTTGTCGTCCTCATCCTCCTTGTCGCTCTCTTCTTCCGGGGTATCCAGCCAGTCTGTGATCCATTTGGGGATCACTCTGTCTCGACACTTCTTCATCCGGTCGTGATTGACTACGAAGAGTGACTTCCGCAGTTTCACCCGGTACAACGACACTGTCAAGCCTTTGACTACCACTGCTGGGCCCTTCCAGGGGGGCCACAATTTCTTGCACTTCCCATTCTTGGTGGCAGTGTCCAGGAGATACACTAGGTCTCCTTTCTTATAGGTGTGTTCTCTAACACGCACATCATAGTCTCGCATCATTCTCTTCAGCGACGTCTTTAGTGTGTCCCTTGCTGCGTTATGGGCGGCTTGAATATTTGTCATCAAGGTCGCCACATATTCATTCACGGTTACTGGTTGGGCTGCCTCTCCCGGGAACATCAAGTATGCTGGAGTGTTTACTTCTCTCCCCAACATTAACTTGTTGGCAGTGAAACCTGTGCTGCGGTTCACTGCGCTCCTCAGTGCACCCGCTATTTGTGGCAGGTGCACATCCCACTGGTCTTGAGAGTCGCCTATGTAGCAACGGACCGCATCCATTAGAGTGCGGTTAAACCTCTCTACCTGTCCAGTCGCTGACGGCCTGTACGGTGTCGTACGTGCTTTGTGATTCTCTAGCACTTCACACAATGCGGTGAAGAGCCTCGATTCAAAGTTTCTGCCCTGATCTGTGAAGACTTGGATTGGGTAGCCAAATCTGGAGAAGAAATTATCTATTGTGGCCTTAGCAGTGACTTCAGCAGTTTGTGAAGCCAGTGGCACACACTCAACCCATTTTGTGAATTGATCGACCATCATCAATACGTACTCACTACCTCTTTGTGTTTTGGGCAGAGGTCCCAGGAAATCAAGATGTATTCTTTCCATGGGAGCACTTGCCTGGTACTCTTGCATAGGTGTGAGTCCGTATGGACATGACTTCTTGTTGGAACTGCACACGGCACAGGTGGAGATATAATTTGCTATATCACCTCCCATACCGCGCCAGTAGAACTTCTCCTTCATGCGCGCTTTGGTGCGTGCTACCCCTTGGTGACTTGCCGAGGGCAAGTCATGGTTAAGTCGAATAGCCTCGGTTTGTAGGCTGTTCGGCATTACCAGGTCTTTCTCCTCTTCGTTGTGCCGTCGGTGGAACAGTATGTCTCCCACCAGTAGGAATCTTTCCCGCTCAAGCCAATATGCTTTTGCACATGGACTTGCCAGAAACAAATCCTTTTCACTTGGACTGACTGAATTTAGTAACCAGTCCAAGACAAACTCCAGGTTTGGGTCAATGGCCTGAGCTTTATTTATATCCTCAGTGTCCAAGCCCCAGCAAGTTGTCTGCTTGCTGAGAGTCGAGGCGTTGACCCCACAAACCTTAACTGCATAGTCCCCATTTGCGGCGACTATGTCCAGGTATACCTCGGGACCCCCTTGATCCCGTTGACAGTGGGTGATTTGGTCTTTCAGTCTCACTGTGCTCTCCGTTGGACTGGTAAATGCTGCATCTTGGATATTTGTATCCAGATGAGGGTTCTCCCCAGTCTGCCGAGGGGTGTGGTCCAAGGTCAACTCGTGTCTGGTCCTCCTGTCAATCACCTTAATGAAGTAACAAGGGGGAATTATCCCGTTCTTGTTCCCTCGTGACAGGATTACATCGTTGGCAGACAGCGCAAATTGTAGCCCATCTGCCAATGCCTTTCTGACGTCTATGTATATGACCACCTCGCAGGACGCCCTCATCCCGCTGGTCACCCCTTGGTTTCCAGGCTCTCTAGCAGCAAAGTGTATGTGGGTTCTGTCCATTCTCGACAAACCAGTCCTCTTGATGGTGCCCCATGCGGCATGGGTTGTTCCATGTACCACAGTGGGGAATTCATCAGCAGTAGTGATAGGTCTCAGTTCGAGGCCCTCCACTACTAGACTATGACCTTGATTTGCTCTGACCTTCCAGTGACTACCGTCTTGTTGCAGAGCAAATCTTTGTTTGTCATTTGTGGCCACCACTTTCTGCACATCCTCTAGCGTGAACCCTCGCAATTGCGGCACATTCTCAAGGATTTCCCCAATATAGAGAAACCCCCCAGCTCTCAACTTGAGACCATACTTCTCGGCATTATGTCTCAGCAATGCTGCTAAGGTACGAGATAGGAAGTATTGGTTCCTATCTCGGGCCTCTTGTTTGCCATCTTCGGTGGAGCCTCCTTGGCACCATCTGCAGATATACCCGCAGAGGCGCCGTCTCTACCATTGGTGTCGACCGCCTTGCCATTGTTGCCCTTGACATGTCTTGTGGCTGAACCTCTCCCAGAGTCAGACCTATGGCCTGCATCACTCCATGACCCATCGGGAATGCGAGACTCAGATAAAGCCAGCTCTCTTGGGGTTGCCCCGGTTCTTGTCTGACCTTCCTGATTCTCGCCTTGCATCTGGTGGTCACCCTGTGCCCTGCTACCACCTAGCCCATGGTCCAGCAATTCTTTTTGTTGAACAACGCCCCCGGAAGCTGGATCTCCCACGGCCGTACCGTCCCAGATCCTAGCACAAGCCAGAGTTCTTGTGGTTTTACCACTTCTTGTCGTAGCTGTCCCTTGCGTTGCCAACGGAATTGCCTCGTCGACTTCCCGGGTGAAAGTCCCCCATCGACCGTCTGCTCTCTCGCAGTAACTACATCCACCACAGGGTAGATCTTCCAATGGAACCCCAGCAATGTACTCTACACATTGCCCTTCGGGTTCTGGCTTTCTTGACATTGCGTCAGCATTGTCGTGCTTTAAGCCAGGTCTGTGCACCAGTTTCATGTTAAACTGTGACAGTTCTTCAATCCATCGCGCCAGTTGCCCCTGTGGTTCTCGGAAGTTCAACAACCATGTCAAGCTCGAATGGTCGGTTCGTACCGTGAATGGCCTGCCCGATAGTGGGCCCGATGTGGGGCTAGAACAGACGACCCCCTAAACACTAGTACGGCGCTCTACCGAATGAGCTAACCAGGCAGCTGTCTAACCCCACATCACTTCACTCCTCCCCCTTCCAGCATTTAAGGCTCAACCACCGTGGGCCGTCAAACACCGCTGCCACCATTAAAGTAAATCAAGGGGGAAAAGTGTGCCCGATGTGGGGCTCGAACCCACGACTCCCTAAACACTAGTGCGGCGCTCTACCGACTGAGCTAACCGGGCAGTCGTCTAACCCCACATCACTACACTCCTCCCCCTTCCAGCATTTGAGGCTCAACCACCGTGGGCCGTCAAACACCGCTGCCACCATTAAAGTAAATCAAGGGGAAAAAGTGCGCCCGATGTGGGGCTCGTACCCACGACCCCCTAAACACTAGTACGGCGCTCTACCAACTGAGCTAACTGGGCAGTCGTCTAACCCCACATCACTACACTCCTCCCCCTTCCAGCATTTGAGGCTCAACCACCGTGGGCCGTCAAACACCGCTGCCACCATTAAAGTAAATCAAGGGGAAAAAGTGTGCCCGATGTGGGGCTCGAACCCACGACCCCCTAAACACTAGTACGGCGCTCTACCGACTGAGCTAACCGGGCGGCTGTCTAACCCCACATCACTACACTCCTCTCCCTTCCAGCATTTGAGGCTCAACCATCGTGGGCCGTCAAACACCGCTGCCACCATTAAAGTAAATCAAGGGGAAAAAGTGCGCCCGATGTGGGGCTCGAACCCACGACCCCCTAAACACTAGTACGGCGCTCTACCGACTGAGCTAACCGGGCAGTCGTCTAACCCCACATCACTACAATATTTATGCTTTTAATTCAGTCTTGACATCGTCATTATGATTGGAAAGAAAATGCCATTTACAGTTTATGCGGCATATGTCTGTGAATGTGGTGACTTAGGTCACTTCCAATAGCTTTTCTGTTTGGCTAGCTCTGAAGTAATGCGGTAAAATATTATGTCCGCTTTAAATCATATATAAGAGGTCCTGGGTGCAATCCCTGGTGGGATATGTTGTTTTTCTTGTGTGATTTATCATGATATGGTGTAGAGTCAGACGGCTGCCTGGTTAGCTCAGTTGGTGGAGTGACATACTAGTCTTTAGGGGATGTGGGTTTGGACCTCACATCAGGCAAACTTTCCCCTTGACTTACTTCAATGATGGCAGTGGTGTTTGACGGTCCACATGGTTTGAACCACAAATACCGGAAGGGGGAGGAGTGTAGTGGTGTGAGGTTAGACAGTCGCATGGTTAGCTCAGTTGGTAGAGCGGGTTACTTGTGTTTAGGGAGCCATGGGTTCGAGTCTCACATCGGACGCACTTTTCCCCCTTGATTCCTACTTATTGCAGTCTGACTAGTACAAACTTAGATGTTGTCTTCAGACTGTGACTTGTCGCATTCATATAACAATAATGAAACAATGCTGAAAACTTTCCAGGCATTTGAAGTTACATCCACCTAATTTCTGTGTGATTAAGTCAACAAAAGGATTTGGTTATACAGATAGAATTGTCTTTCAAAGCTACATAACACAATTAATTGCAGTTCTCTGAAAGCTATTTGGAAATCTAATTTAAAACCATCAAATTGATGTGCTACTGAAACTTATTGAAAATGAAAGTAGGAATTTTTGTGATGGTATTCAGCATTTACCAAATTTATTAGATTAGTAACTTCCAAGGTATCATTTGAAATTCTGGGTATCATTAAAACTTAAGTCTTTACATATCATTAAGTTTTTTTCATACACCTTTTATCAGACTGCCATTTTTATTTGTTAATGCCTTGAGCTCATCATGGACAGTAAAGTGATTTGGAATATATTTACTACTAAGATGTGGTTCTTGCAAAATATGTCAATTTTATTGGTAGTTCATGTTTATGCACTTTCAACGGTTATAATGTCATTTCTTATCAGGTGTGTAAAATAAGTTTTTTATGTACATGTACACAACTTATCTAAAAATGTTTACTAGATATAATCATTATGTCACTCATGATTTGAAGCATTGTTTTTTATGGTGGCACCATGCAATTTAGCCACATGGAAATATATTTTGTAAACTAAACTTTAATGTATAATGCTTGCAAATCTTGTAAGTCATGGAAAAATATTTTACATTTCTTTTGAATATGGCCAAAAAGGCAGATGTTAGTACATGTGTTTTTGTAGCAACAACCTAGACTGAAATTCAGGCCAAAATACATTTTTCGAGTCGCATCAAGTCATCCAATCCCTTTTTCTAACTTAAATACTGTTAAAAATTGCATATAATCTTTAACAAAGAAATCGCATTTAGCAATATTCATATCAGCATTTGTGCATACTAGGAAACCAAAGTAAAATAACTATTACTTCTTGAAATGGCTACCTTTCGTAATTGCTAGGGGTTACAATGGAGAAATTAACTGTTCAATTTGTTAGCTCAGTAGTAAGAGCGCTCAGTGCCATCTTGATTGTTGGCTCGAGAGGTCCCAGGTGCAAATCCTGGACAAGTCTGGTAAATTCTCCATGTAAATAATGTGTATGTTACATGCCTGTGACAGTAAATAATGATACTTTAATTAATTAAGCAGTCTGATTGTCATGTTTCATTAGAACTACAATTTGATTACCTTAAGAAATATACAGTGTTGCTCATATTTTTACATCTTTTATTCTTTTATGTCTGTGAGGCTCAGACTTGTATGAAACTAGGGGAACCAATATAGCAAAGTGGATGATCGAGTTCTACATAAATAAATATCACACTGTTTTATGTGATTAATAATAATAATAATAAAGTTTATTTAAAGTAATATAGGCCACCGGCCCAAAATACACAACAATACATTCATGTGCAACAATACAAATGTCAACAGTTGTGTCTCAAGGACAGCTACGATACAGTTTTTTTGTAAATGTATGCAAACTAATAATTCATTAAAGGAGCGTTTTATATGTATGCTATCAGATGATAATTATGATGTTTTAATACTGTACTTGATAAAACAAAATCATGTATTTATACATTCGGTCATGTTCATTTAATAAAGTTGTTATTGAAAGTGTCTCAACAATTTATCTACATAGTCATTCATCATTACTGTCACTCAAGGTGCAGCCAAGGGTGATGGTATTTCAACAAAGGTTGACAATATTACTTTCCAACAAAAAGCTTCATATTTATTTATAATTCTAAAACAACCATGTATAAACCTGTAACTGGTCATATAGACTCCTTGAGGTTGGACACAGTAAATAATGTAAACACTACCGTGTATAAACCTGTAACTGGTCATATAGACTCCTTGAGGTTGGACACAGTAAATAATGTAAACACTACCATGTATAAACCTGTGGGCACAATCAGACAATTGTTCGTGTTAAGATATTAATCTGGTATGAAAATTTATCACAATACTTTATCTAGTTATAACCACATAATTATCTAGTCATTTAAGTAGATATCTAGTTTCTTTAACGTGATAACCAGATAATTATCTAGTTAATGAAGTAGTTAACTGGTGGCAGAAATATGCCACCATATATTGTCGAAGAAAAAGAAAGCGTTTAAATAAAAACGATCCCAGAAAATCGATTGGATTGAGTCAAAGAATACATTTTAAATAATATTTCTACTCATTGTACCTAGGTACTTTACTTTGTGGTTAAAATGTGCATGTTGAATGTCATAATTGTCTTCTATAATATTAAAGAATTCTTTCAATCAAAGACAATTTATATTTTCACATTGTGACACATGTAGCAGTAACAAGACTGACAACTATTGTTTGTAATGATTTTCATTTATAAAATCTATGTCTTTGTATTATTACAAGCTAGAGTTGCTGTGTTAGATACTTCACTGCTCAACAACATTTAGTAAGCTGTGGATACAGGCAGGCAGTCGGATGTGACTCGGCAGCAAATAAAAAAAATGGAATTACGACTAAGTTAAACTAAAAAATAAGCAAGAGTATGAAAGATTCATAATTTTTATTCTCACAACAATGCCACAACAATGCTATTTATTATTTACAACTAGGAAATCGATCTCAAGACAACAACCAGCAAATTTACACAATAAAACTGGACAAGGTGTCTGTGGCTTATTTATAAAGGTAAAAACATTTAATGTTTTTGCAAGTACAGTCAAACCTGTGTTAAAGACCACCTTCAAACAAAGACCACTATTGTAAAACCTGTCTGCAAAGACCACCAATTTTATCTCCCATCAGATCATTTTCGATGATATTTAATCTTGTTAATAGAGACCACCTGCAAACAAAGACCACATTTTGCTGTTCCCATGGGTGGTCTTTACAGACAGGTTTGACTGTATTACCAAAAATGTTTCAGAAAATCTAGATTTGAAAACTTATTTCATTTCTGAAAATCAACTTATGCGCAAAAAATGTTATAAATAAAATACTAACTTTAACAGAATTAAACTTACTTAAAGCTACTATTTATTTATAATAATTCAAATGGATAATTTCTGATGTAAAACTTTATCTATAATGAAGTAGATGACCTAAAGAAAATGTACTGCAGAGTGACTTTCAAACAATGGACATGGACTTTTATACCCAAACTTCAAATAGTTTCAACAGTGTTTGAACAGAACAACGGACAGAACCAACATGAATTCAAAATGGGGTTCAAACACCTCAAACAGTAAAATAAACATGCATGATAAATCACACAAAGTTTCCAAAAAACATTCGAGGAATATTTACATAATACAAAATAACAGTATAAGTCAAGGGCAAATGTTAATGTACTCAAATAATCATTTAACAAATCAATGTTTACAATCTAACAATCCCCTTCGGTGCCTCTATAAGAAAATTTACTATCAGACTATCATAAGAAATCTACATGATGACTACATCTATATATTGATGACATCACACTCACATGACCAAACAGTACCAATTATGACTACCAAATGCATAGATCAACTAAAAGTTATTGTTTAAATGAATATGTGATTTACTGAATTTAGAGAATCAAACTAATGAATATCATATAGACCCAATATTTGCTTGACCAATAGATATACAAAGTAACATAGGTGGGGTATATTTGCACACCATAGTACGTTAACTATGCAGCAATAAAGCAATACATGATACATGTAGAAGGAATTCAGTACAAAGTTGTCCTATGGATAATGCAATGGATATTTGCTATTGACTTTGAAAAGAATGGTGTATGCATATCTTTTGTTGGATTTGAAATATGTTGAGTCTGTAGGATTACTGTTGGTGTTATAGAGAATGGAGTCTGCATGTTATGTGTTTGTCCTGTAGTGAATGGTTGTGCATGTTTTATGTTAGTGTATTAGTGTATGGTATCTGCCTGGTTTCTGTTTGTGTATTAGTGTACGGCATTATAATGTTTTCAGTTTGTGTATTAGTGTATGGTATGTGTCTGGTTTCTGTTTGTGTAGCAGTGACTGGTATATGTCTGGTTTCTGTTTGTATGAAAGTGAATGGTATGTGTCTGGTTTCTGTTTGTGACTTTATTAATTTCTCTGTTATGACCATTTGAATACACTAGGGGATAAACTTCTTTTTTCCTCGCATTAAATATCCGGTACTCAGCCATCATTCTATAAATGAAGTAATACTGCTTTAAGGTTGATCCCTCTCTGACATCAAATAATTATTTATTTTTAGTCAGTAGCTATGTCTTTATGCAAGAAATAAAAATAATCTGTAATATGACTACTAAAATAGCCATGACTATACATTTAAATTCAAATACTTTTATCACAAAATATGCAAACGCAATTATATGAAAACAGTAATTTATTCAAATGTTGCTATATCGATACGGGCAATATTAAGATGAATCAAGTCATTTGATGTTATAATTTGTTCATTCCCGATGTCAAAAATGTCAATAATTATGGACAAATAGCAACATGAGCAAAGACAATGCTTATGTGAAAAACCTACTATATATGTAACGGAAATTTCATATTAGGTACAATTATGTAACATACTGAAAAGGAAGAAAATATCATTTTTAGTATGAAACCATACCAACATATAAAGAGTAATCGTATTATCTTGATTAAAACAAATTCTCAACCATGCGATAGCAGTTATCACCTTTATCACGACAGGCCTACAAGTAATTCACATGCATGTTTGTAATTCCTATAAATATTAGGTTAAAGCCTTATAAAGATAGGAATATATTTGTTGTTAAAGTCGGTGATACAATCTATGGTTTCCATCCAACAATTTCAAAATATCATCGTCATTAAACAAATATTGTAACGGAAATTTCTTCGGTAACGGATAATTATATCATACCGTATTTCGAATAATTTGACCAAACGATGATTTATCACGAAAATAGATGTATCTTTATCGTTAACACAGCAAATCATAAAACCAATCATAATAACACAAACAGTATTATGAATAATCAAACTTATCGGCTATGTTAGTATCCAAATCAAATCACTGTTGTTAACCTTTTCTAAAGTTTCATTGTCAAATGAGTACATTCTTCTGGACTTTCCTGTAGCAGTAGGTGAAACCATCTTACAAAGAACATCAGACTTGCTTAACCAAATTATAAAGGCTGTTTTTGACACAATGAAATTGACCTGAAATTCTGTCCCACCTCATCAACAATCTTGCCCAAGTACCACGTTTCTTCACATACTACAGCAAGGCAATTTTTTATTTTGTATTCTGCAATCTTTGACTTTTGTATGTTCGTTAGTCTCAAATGAATTCGAAACTTTGTGCGTACTTATGATAAGGACACTTTCGTCTTGCGTAGCATATGATGTTTGGTGGCTGCGGCAAGGGTCCATGTGATGCAAGGGTTTCTAATAAGACAACTAGCATAGCACCTACGTATCTGATAAATTTTCTCCATTACCAATCCCCCTAACAGTGTGCAGTGTCATAGTACTACTTACTGGTTTAAGTGGTAATTCACTGACTTATTGATTTTTTTTGAACATTTACTAGCAAACACAAATCAAAAACAGACATCTTCGTATTATATATGTTTGCCCACTGAAAGAAACTTTTCGCTTCATCAATAATACATTTACCACGACTAATGGCTTTATCCGCCAGCCTTTTACAACTCCAGGCATGTCTGCAGTTACATTGACCTTTGTCATGTCCACTCTCAGAATAATTACATACTGTAAGTATGTTACAAATATCAGGCAGTTTAGAGACCAAGTATTTATTTCTTTACTGCTGGATGGCGAGTCACACCACTTATGAATTGTTAACCAGCGCGCCTAAGCGCGCCTGGTTTTAGTACTCATACAGTTTTCCAACACTGCCATGCTAAATAGTCCGTTTTCAGCCAGACCGAATAACTGTAGAAAAAAAGTCAAATAGTCCGACTATTTCGCTGATACTACACGCGCTATAAGATAACACAATGGCTTTTTGCTTTGTTTTCTTTCGAAAATAGTTTATTCAAAATATACTTTTATAATTATATTATTGTATTGTATGTTCGGGAATGTTCATGTATTTTTTTGTGCATGTGTACATACGCGTTTTGGCGGCGACCCCATAACTCAGAAAAAAACCAACGCAACAAGAAATAGTCCGACGATTCCAATGATGAAACATAACACATCGGTAGTTTTTTTTGTTTTTTATAAAGAATATCATTTTTTCAATATATTTTTTAAAAATGTATTGTCTCGGTAATGTTGACATAATTGTAAACTTGTGTACAACTACACGTATGAATATAGCGTCGGTCCGTCGGTCGTGTTCTCATGGCAGCCAGTGAAGTAGTCGTTATTTAGTGTCTCACTACTGATTCTTGAAAGATCAACGGTAAGTGTATTTTCGATTTGTATCTGTTGTATTACATGTTCGCCTCCTATTATATTTGTGAACTACTGTATTATTATTGTTTATGTGTTAGTGTCTACTGTTGATATTAAATTGCGTCGGTTGAGGCCTATATATCTTGTATCGGATGATGTACATGCGCTTCTTGCGTAGTAAGTATCCGCCATTTTGTTTCATTTTATAAACATCCTGTATTATGTCTGGAATTTTCATTATAAACTTGGGTGATTATAGGCTTATATAGCGTACGGTTATGATAATTTATTTATATAATTTTTTTGTAAAGCGAAGGCAGGAAATATCATTGCATCGTCGGTATTACCCGATACGGGGTTATTATTAAATTGTGTCGTTTGAAACTTTGACTTCCAGGCTTTTTATTATGCAACTTGGTTATATTTATTGCATGTGCTCTGTATAAATAAGAATATTAATATTTTTTTGCCGATACATGGTTATTACAATACTTCGGAGCGATTTTGTATGTTTATAATTGTAGTTGCAACGATATAATTACTGACCTATTTATTTTGTTGATTCGGCCCCGTGTCATTTCGCACACAGGTGGGGTGGCCGGTGCGTAGCCATGACATTTAAAACCCGCATTGAAAAAAACGACTTTAGATTTCAATAAGAAACATTAAAAACAGTATATTGCAATATCAAACAACTTTCAAATCGACATACAGACGCGGAGATCGCTATTTTTCACTCATAGTTTTCCTTTTACGCGAATGCTGCCTTTTTGACAGATGGTACCCGGCTCTGCGTAAGAACACATTTTGTAAGCCGAAAACCAAAAAACTTGGTTTTCGGCTTACGAAATGTGTTCTTACGCAGAGCCGGGTACCACCTTTCAAAATGGCTGCGTTCGCGTAAAACGAAAGTTGAGAGCGAAAAAATAGCGATCTCCGCGTCTGTATGACGATTTGTAAGTTGTTTGATATTGAAATATACTTTTTTAAATGTTTCTTATTGAAATCTAAAGTCGTTCGTCAGGTGAATAGCGATTTATAGTAGTTTTGTTCTGAAAATACCGACTCGGTCTAACGGAAGGAAGTTGTCCGACCTAGCCATTCTTGATGTTTGACGTTAAAAACAACAGTCTATTCTGTTTGTGAATATTTTTTGAGTATATACACTGTCGACATAAATCCCTTGTGTGTATTTTAAGACATCAGTGATAAAAATCGGTTGAGAAATGGCTTTGAAAAGTACGTCAAAGCAAATGTGTGTATATATTTTCATTGTAAAGGGGTATGAAGTTGGACACCTTTATCTTACTATAAGAACAGAGTGAAAAATATTTTTTTTCAATGCGGGTTTAAAATGTCATGGCTACGCACCGGCCACCTGTGATTTCGCACTTTACTATCTTCTATAAATACAATACCGGTGTACACAAAACGTTTTTATCAAGATTTTTATTTGTCTGGGAAGCTGATCTTTAAATATGTGCTGTTAATTGGTTGAACATCTGACCTATTGTTGATTTGGTTGTTCCCAGTGCACTGCGCACACATTAGGTATTTTCATTCTCTGTTATTCATTGGTACACACCCATAAATATCTGTATTATACCGCTTATACAATTGTATTTACAACTAAATAATTATTGACTTACTTATTTGTTGATTCTGTCATATATTCTTCGGAACTATTTACAAACACTACATATTGGGGATTTGGACATCATTACATGTATTACGAAAAATTGCACTGGTGCAGCGAGTGATTCTATACAACTCCCTTGATTACCCACTCAGTATGCTAACCATTATACCACTACAACTTACCTTCTAATGTTCTGATAAAGAAGCATGCTTTAAAACTCTTATATTAATATGTTGTTTTGTTATTTTATTTTCAGATGTCAATAGAACAACTTTTTACCAATAGAGGGACTGGACCCTACTCGAAGCCTTTGAAGGTGATAGTGGTCATTACAGGCGAGATCGTCTCATACCGTGATGGGAGAAACAATGACTGAATCACTGAACGTGGCCATTGCGGACTCAGAAAGATGTATACGGGGTGTTGTGTATGATCCCCTGAAATTTGCAAAATTCAGGGAAGGGAACTCCCTAGTTCTGAGAGATATAATTCGTAAGACGGACGACAATAATCATGCCATTGTCATCACGAAAAATACAAAAGTCTTTATAACTACGGATATTGACGTGCCGGACTACCTGGTGGAAGCGGGGAGGAAGATCATATACCCACCACCAGCAGATGTGGTACCAATTGCAGAGGCTGTGAGATCCCCACCCAGGGCAAGAGTGTCCGTTACTGAGAAAATTGTACAGGTTAGTTTTCATTCTTGTTCTGTTAATTACAAACAACAGGTGAAGGTAAATACACATTCACTAAAAATGTTAGTTAAGTTCCATTCAACCGCTCTCCACACTTTAGCAGCAACATTCACACACATAAAGCTCCATCATGTATAGTCCAAAAAAAACCATCCCTATGAAGTTAAGACTTGCAAATGTATACTGTTTTTGGTTATCCGTTAATATGGACACCTTGGTTTTTATGTCTCCTGTCTCCTGTTTTCATGTATTCAGTAATTTAAAGAAAAATAAGTTCAGTCAGTTAACAGACTGTCCATTGATTTTTTGAGAGATATATGTCTATCCTACTGATAAATGAATGTTGCTTGTTTTGCTTATTTCGCTTCTTTGTTTGATGTTTACATTATTTGTGTGTGTGTTAATGGATAATGTCCTATTATTTTCACTGCTATACCAACATATACCTGACTATGGACAGGTGATAATTTTTGATATTTATGCACCTCTTATTATTGGTTGTATATAGCAAAATTTAAACTGATTATTGTCACACAGCAGGTTATACATGTTATGGTTATTACTGATAGCTTTATCATGATTTTATATTAAAATTAGCATATTTTAATTGCTGTTAGGATTGACAACTGCCAACTGTTATTGTAATATCATTGTCTTACACATTTTACCAAATAGTATCACAACGCACTCTTGTTGTTTGTTTTTTATTGTACTTTAGCATACAGTTTTGAACACAATGGCCACCAATCTAGACATGTGATTACAAGGTAGTGTTCACCAATATTAGACTTAATACAATCGCTTTGTGTTTAATTACAGGAGGAGGAGACAAAAACCCTCAGTGTCCGGGGGGGAGAGTGTGAACCTCAAATCAATCCATTTGGAAGATGGTAGTTTAAAGGTCCGGGTGGCCCTATGGAGGGAGGCCTCATCTGTTGAATGTAGGCCAGGGGATCATGTAACAATAACAGATGTTACTACCAACATTTACCAGGGCGAGACAAGCCTACAGACTACAGTACGCTCTGAGATCAAGGTAATACAGTTATGAATTTAAAACTTATTAGACTAACTCTGTGTGCATTTACATCACATATCATATGAAAAATCCCTTAGTATTTATATATTCACTTGAATACAGAAGGCAGTATTCACACTGTTTATGCCACTAAGGGACTATTGTACAGCTTGCAATACTTCAGACACTTTTTGTTTCTGGTGTTGTTGTTTCTTGTTTTTCTTCGACTCTAGAACAAATTTTACAAGTAATACTTTAATGGAATATCCACTATCAATTGAAAATGTGTAGCCCACAAAATGCCTTGACTCACATTTTTTTCTAGTTTGAATGCAAACTAACATGTGTAGGATGTTAGCCATGATGGTATTTTGTAAAATATATTAGAATTAGTACCTTGGGAACATTTAGAAATTGAATATTACAAATCAGCATAAACCAGGAAATAGAAATATTTTGCCAGCAAAACACATTTTGCTAGATGCAGCCAACCTAATATATGTAACCAAACACTGTATGGAACTTGGTATTACAGCGTATGTTTCTTATTCAGTAATATTTTTGGTTTGTTCTAATCCTTTACATTTTTATAATTGTAGAAGACTGATACACCAACAGTTGTGTCCAGGGTGTTGGTTGTTGGTGTTTCTGTTGAAGAGAGTGAAACAGAGTTGCTAATAGATGATGATAGCATCATCCCTGTGCCAAGTGAGCTGCTGGCTGCTGCTGTAAGCAGTGATGGGCTGGTCGACATTGAGATGCTTTCAGCTGCTGGACCACTCACCCTGGTGATAACTTGCAAGGGTAGCGAAGTTTTGTACATTGGTTTGGATGAGTGAAAATATTGTAAATATTAGATTGTTTTACATTTGTTGCAGTATTATTTGGGAATAGGGTATTATGCACAAATTTGGAGATTTTTATTGCTTATTTTATAAATATACTAATGTACTATTTCCATATACAATTTTTCTATGCCATTCTCATTGGTTTCTTTTGTTATAAATGTTCATGTACTGTTAACAACTTAATATAAATAATATTCTTGTGTAAGCTTTTCTATTTGTTATACAAATCAAAATTTTGCTATCTTGATACCTTTTTCAGTTTATACCAAGTCTATTATTTCTACCCATTACTATTGATCTGGAATTTATAATCTGTACTATTTGCACAAATAATGTTTACCATGCCATTGATCTTGGTACTCCAAGTGCAAAAACATTAGATACAAGAGCAAATGTTGTGTCTAGTCTCATTATGTAATGTGCCCTATAACTAAGTACGCTTTTTGTAAATAAACATTGTTGTGTTCATTTTTTTATGATGATTATGTCCTATTTTACTTAGTTTTACATGTTTTTTATGTCCGTATATATCTCTCATTGGAACATTACAATGATTTGCTAGATGCATAGTCAACCCTATTTACATTATTATACATGCATTATTTATTTTACCTAAACAAAAACTAAGCACCCTGTTACACTTACATCTACTGCCATAATGTAATGTGTCCTACAACCGTATATTCTCTTTGTAAATAATTAATGTTGTGTACAATTCTTCCTATCCGTTATGTCTTACTTTACATATAAAGGATGTTTATACAACGTTTTACATGTTTTTTTATGTTCTATGTATATATTTCTCATAGGAACATTTCAATGATTTGCTATATGCATAGTATTATTAACATTATGTTACTTGTATTATTTAAAGCATACAATATTTAATGCTCTATTTTCATAGAATGGCTTCATAATTGTTACTGAAACACACAAATATTTGGTATTTGTTTTTAAATATAATTAAACAAGCACACTTCACTTGTAATAATTTTCTAGTGCAGATATCAGTATTTACTGATGTCAGAAACGTCACATTTTGCAGTCAGTAATAATATTGTCTATATGCCTTATGGTTATTCCCCTGACGTATGTCATGCCAAGATAAATACGAAATATACTTCTTATATAGGGAAAGTAAACTAGAACAGGCTAACAAGATTTTTTTATAAATGATGGTACCAAAATTATAAAAAACAAGATTATCCATGCACATACAATGTTTTTCAGAATGTATCTATGCATAATGCTTTTTTATAAAACCTTGTTGGCATGTGGTAGATTTGTTCATTATCTATATATCCAAGTGTTTCTATATCAAAATTAGGCAAAGCTAATACAGCTGTTTTCTACAGCATATATTGCCTTAACATTGGTGTGCATAATATTGTTGACTAGAGTTTTCCAATGTTTTGTATATTTTCCATTTATATGTGTCTCAGTGTTTGTTTATATGGGTAACGTTAGTAGTTTATGAACAAAACTAGTGTTCCTGCTAATCACGCTACACATCATGACATAACAAATCCCGCCAAATGCTATGTATGAATACACTTACATTTTTATAATGTACTAAATTTAGAACTTTTTAAAAGCTATAACATTACGAAATGTAAAAAGTTAAAAATGTATGATAAGTCTGTAAGCCGGTTTTCTTGTGGTGCTTCTCATATGTAAACCCTAGATGTGTCATGCTAACATGGTTATATGCTTTCATTTATATACATTAGATACTTATGTTTATTGATTGTGGGTAAACAAATATTAGGTACAGCCAGGACTTTGTAACCATCAGTGTCGTATTGCTATGAATTTGCAAGCATATACCATTTTTTATCATTTTTATTAGACCAATTTATGAAGCAATCCTAATAGTTAGTTCCCACAATTACAATATTTACCTCTCTTGTTTTGGATTGTTGGCCAAATTGATAGGCAAATTATCATAAAGTTTATAGGGAGTATAAAGTAAATGATGCTAAACTAACCAGATATTAAAAAAAACGTTGTACAAAATGTGTTTGTCACATGCATACTCTCTCTATATTTTCCCAATTATTCTATACATGGAAATTAACCATATATGAGCTCAACAGTTTGACCTATAAAAATGGCTATGAACAAGACGTGTATTTTGTACAAGTGGGAACAATCTATTGTTGTTGTTTAGTGTACATTATTATGTTTTACTTTTTATTGATGATCTCAGTTATTTTTAATAAAAGTTTAGAAATTTTACACACTGTTGTTGCCTATCTTGTGTTGAATATACAATTGTTACTGTTTATAAGCCATCAGTGGGATCATAGCTAACGTGACGAATGTATATGTCACATCTCACAAACTCCACTACTACTGATATGCAGTAAAAAAAGCACTAATAGATTTGTGTTTGAATTTTGTTCAGTTAATGCCTTTCCGACAGGTATGATCATTTATTAGTCTATACATGATCTACCTAGGTTCAATAAGAAGTGTTTCGTCAGTTTTACTGCAAGCAACAGACAGCTTCCACACTTAAAAGTAAGCAGTGTGGCGCTTGTCATCTTGGAAAGATGAAAATTTACAACTGGGTAGGCCTGAGCATGTCACAAACCCATGACCTACAGATGGGTATTCTAGCATGCTACCAACTGCGCTAGCCATGCCTGTTTAAGTCCAAGTGGATGTTACATGTTATGATTTCCAAGGAATACTACAATGATATGGTAACAATATGGACGCATTTAATGCAATATTGTCTTAATCTGAATACTGTACGTCTCAGGTGAGAGTATGGATATGACAAATGCAATCCGAACTAGTAAGGCAAGGTACTACACCTATGGTTATAATTATTTGACTTAGTACAGGGTTCTATAAGGTTGGGTTAACACCCAATCAACAGCTTGTATCATCTACACAGGATCTCAATAACCAGTACATTCCTTGGTTTCACTGCAAGCGATTGTAGGCTTCCCACTTATGTCAGCAGTGGGAGGTAAATGATTCAAAAAGGTTCCTTGACCAGATCACCACCATGACTAGCTATATACATGCAAAAAAGAAGAGTGGTGTGCATTGTGCATCTGTCTGTTAACATATGTTTGGTTTATTGGATGCAATTAGATCCAAATTATGATGTATCTAATATACAAGTAACATATTGTTTTTTTTCGAAAATCAGCAAGATACCTCCCTACAACACTAGGAAATAACATATTTGTCCATTGGGCCTATAATTAAGTTTCTGAACACAGTTGTGCTCACAATTTCCTACCTTTGTAATTACACCTTAGCAAACAAGGAATGCTTGGAAATGCACACTATCCATGCCTCACATTCCGTATACATTACACTACACCTATATATAGACATATATTATGTTACAACGCGCTGGTTTTCAGGACTCTCAGTCCTTTGATTTTTAACATTGGATTTAACTTCTTTACTTCTGACTTCTGAGAAGCCAGGGAAGTGGCTAAAATATTAGTTAAAAACTAGTGGAATTAATGTCGATGTATTGCACTATATTACTTATTCAAATTTGTGCTCTAAATACAGCATTCACTAAGATCCGAAAAGTGCAAAAGACATGAAATTTCCGTTACCATGCAATAACGGAAATTTATATATGCATCGAGT
The DNA here is from genome assembly GCA_032209605.1 of Mactromeris polynyma. Lineage (NCBI taxonomy): Eukaryota > Metazoa > Mollusca > Bivalvia > Venerida > Mactridae > Mactromeris > Mactromeris polynyma. The sequence goes on along the minus strand of JASFXZ010000011.1, from coordinate 494,100 downwards.
TCATTCAGTAACTCCGTCAATAACTGACGTAGATCAAGATTTTAAAATGAACAACTACCTTTAATTCAAGGTATTAAAACGCGACATACAAATTTTGCAGTAGTATATTACCAAAATTGAAACAAAAAGAGGATGTATCAACATAACAAAATTTAGGAAGTGAATATTTCTTCTAAAATGTTCCAAAACCAAATAACAGACTAGCTTTGACCACAGGGCACAAGTTGCTAGGAAATGACGCCATACGTATGACATTTTACTTGGTTCCTGTCTTTTCTTGGACCGTATATCTTGTTTGTATACAAAAGCATCACGGAAATTTAAATCACGGAAATTTGCTTTTGTGTATATAACAAAGCATACTAGCGCCAAATGACTTTTGTGATAAGTTTTTAATGATTATGAATACTTATTTATGGTCTATATTCGTAATTAACGTTGAGAAATCGCTACAGCTTCCTCCATATTTTCACCACACATGGTAACGGATATTTAGCCGATTTACTTTTTATGGGATGCATTATCGTTTGACATAGACTTACTTTAATATGACTGATCTTTCATTAGTTTATGTATTTGCTTTTTAAAACTATGTAACTGAGGACTGTGGGTAAGCCTTAGTGGACAAATTATATTGATGTATTATCACTTATTCCTGAGACAGAATGTTCGATAACTGAAATTTTATGAAAATCGCCAACTCCGGCGAATTATTCAAAGGTGCAACCATCCCGTGTTTATAGAGCTTATTCAAGACAATCCTCCATCATTACACACACGATAATAGCTGAAACGATGCCGATACGGCGTACTGATTTGATACAAGTTGAATATATCCTTAACCATGTAAGCTGGCGACAGTAACGGAAATTTAAAATAGGGACTTAAAACATAGTTTACAGTTTTAATACCCGTTGAACAAATGGCACTTTTCAGCTGTTTTAATGTTCATGCATGGTGTAACAAATAAACCACAGAATTCTTTTGTCTTTCACGTTTACAGTGAGTTATGCCGCTTTTTATGTAACGGACTTACTTATTGAGAATCCGTGGTCTTAACTTAGACTACATTTGTAAAAGTTATAGTTACCGGCCTTTCGATTTCCTTCTATCTGAATGGATGAAATGTTGTCAGAATAATTGGTGTTACCCATTCTACATTTTTGCCAACTTTTATTAAGATCTATATTGTAATAAAAACATAGGAACAAAATTAACATTTACCATTTTAACGTCTAAGTCTCCCGCTCAAAGGTCACGTCTCAAATTCGTCACGCCACTATCAACAAACTCAAGGGAATGAAGAAATAGGACTTACCCTTCCTAATAAATGAGCAATTGATAACAAGAAATATTTTGAAAAATAGTGATCGTCGAAAATTGAACTAGATGGTTGTTTTTTAAATAAAAACACATGACTCCCCCGCGGCAGTTTGTCAGTAATTGTAGTACTGATACAGGATGTTAGAATAAAGTACCGAGCAAACAAGAAATATAGTCTTTGATCAGTTCAACATGCACAGTATATGTATAAAAATATCAAAGGGCCATAACTCGATGATAAATTATCTGAGCAGAACGAAACGACAAGGATGCACAACTGCACTTGATGCTTATCAATCCTGTGAATTTTGGTTGAAATTCAACCAGCCATATTTGAGATGAAGCTCGGACAAACTTCACCATGCATTGCTTATGTATAAAAACATCAAAGGGCCATAACTAAGCTAAAAATTATCTGAACAGAATGAAGCGGCAAGGATGCACAACTAAGCTTGATGCTTATCAATCCTGTGAAATTTGGTTGAAATCTAACCAGTCGTATTTGAGATGAAGCGCGGACAAACTTCACCATGCACTGAATGTGTATAAAAACATCAATGGGCCATAACTCAGTGAATAATTATTCGAGCGGAACGAAACGACAAGGATGCACAACTTCACTTGATGCTTATCAATCCTGTGAAGTTTGGTTGAAATCCAACCAGCCGTATTTGAGATGAAGCGCGGACAAACTTCACCATACACTGTTTATGTATAAAAACATCAAAGGGCCATAACTCAGTGAAGAATTATCTAAGCGGAACGATTTTGGTAGGGACAATTTTTGTGAGTAGGTACTGGGTGGGGAAATACATGTTATGGCTAAATTAACAGTTTAAGAATGCACTTTTAATAACTAACAAGCGCAGATCCAGGAATTTTCTTCAGAGGGGCCCAGGTCCTGATACAGATAGGGGAGCATAAGTCACGAGAGTGAGGTAAAAAAGGAGTCTGCGGATGTTGGCCGTTTTGAATCTTAACGTTTACCAGTTCTAGCCACAAGGGGGCCTCCACAGGTTTTTGGTGTTTTTTTTAGACATTTCATTTTTTTACCAGAAACTGGGGGCGAGCAGCTTTAAGATGAACTTAATAATAATAATAATAATCTAGTAATACAGTTAACACGCCGATTCTGGATAAAAACAAAAAGGCCCCTGAATTTCGGACTTTTGAAAAAGAACATTTCAAATTATGATTTTCTCTGTCCATATGATCATTTACATTAATTTACCGGTATGACAAATCAGTGAGGCCAGAGTTTTGGACCCCATCTTCATCTAGGGAAGGAAATTTAGAATCTTATAAATAGGAAAATGCGGGGAAAATGTCTAAATAGCGCGAAAGAGACGCTCTCCGATACCTCAACTTTTATTTTTAATTTGAGAAGCAAGAAGTGTTATGACGAACAAAGATTTTCAAGAATGTCTATGTAGGTAGTATAAATAAATGAAGTCTGCTTTTTATGTAATGAAAGCAGTTCAAAATCAATAAGATAATTATCCAATATCAAATGATATTACGCATGTTGTACATGCAAGAAACAAGTCAAACAAGTGTAGCAGAAATGATCTATTTATTGTACAATATTTTCCTTACTTAAATATTTAAGCCAATATTTTTATGGCCTTGCCTCATAATGTATCCTTTCACCATATAACACAAGTTTATCATGCTTTTCATTCACTTATATGGGATTTTTATTCATGTAATCAGAATTGTAAAACAATTTAGGTACAGGAATGTCATGCTCCCCGCATATCAGTATTTCCATGAAGTTTCATAGTATTTGGTATATTTCATGAAACATGATGGAAAATTGAGTATTTGGCAGGAAGTTTTACTATATAAGACATAGGGTCTAGCCAATTTTTGGTTTACTCAAGGTAGGGTTTACAAATTTAATATTTGACTGACTTCTTTAATCTCATTTTTCTTGATTTTAGCTTTAATAATTGAATATTTTATTTTAATACTGCTTCAGGTTACATGTTGAGAATCATTTGGCAATGTAAAGTTACTTCTATTTATTTGACTTTAATTCTATTACTATTGTTTTGTAAACTCATTTGTTGTCATCTGTAAATCATGTAGTACGAATTAATTATAAATAACTATAAATAACGGCTCTAAAATAATTATTTGATTATTGTTAATATTTAAAAAATTGTCACAATTTAGGGAAGTAGATAAACATTCAAGATCAAATCCACAGCATAATCTTGGTTGAGACAGTTTCTGTTAACAGGAGGTGCTTGTCATTGTGGAACTATAAATATCTCTATGGTGATCATCGCCATGGTGACTGTGTGGGTTATCCCCCATAGATTTGTTGTAGATGTATTGTATTTCTTGAAAAATCTAATTCTGTACTTGCCAGACCTGCTGTTGTGTTTTTGCTAAGTGGCATAAAGAGTAGTGGAGGCAGGGATGTGCAAATTGTTATTAATTTATCAGGCCTTGCAATTATCATTTAATTCTGCTGAATTCGTTTGTATTGATGAATTTTCCTGGATATAGGCATGTTTTAATAACTAAGTGGTATTTACAATTATGTGTTGTGATTTTTGCAAAGACTACACTGGCATTGAGTGGATTGAACTTGAATTGTTTAGTTGTTTTGATTGTTAATACCTGTGTATTGAATTCCATATGGGCGAGAATTCACTATAACAGAGGTTTTTACTGTTATTAATGTATTATAATTTTGAGCTTAAACATATATAGTGAATGTTTGTGTGTGTGTCTATATCTAATTGTTTGTTCAGATCTGTCTTGAGACAGGTGTCCAAGCACAGGTGCAGGTGTGTATTGTGTGGTATGATACTGGCTTATTCATTGGTCAACAGATTTGATTTTGTCCTATCAGATTAACTTATATTTTGATGGGAAATTCAGTAGTTGTTAGTGACAATCAGGACTTGGACACTAGGGAGATTTTGTGAATGTTTTTTGGATATTCTTAATAATTGAATCATGGACAGTGTGTTGGTGAACAGATTGTGTATTTACAGTCAGTGCATTTTTATTTTTATTTGAATTGGCTGCTTTAAATGTTGTTTTATCATTGATTTTCTGATTATGGAGGTCATGGGCCATGCCATATTGAGTTGTTGTATCATAGATTGTATCAATTTGTATGATTATGGAGGACATAGGCAATGCCATATTGAGTTGTTGTTGTATCATAGATTGTATCAATGTGTATGATTATGGAGGACATAGGCAATGCCATGTTGAGTTGTTGTTGTATCATAGATTGTATCAATGTGTATGATTATGGAGGACATAGGCAATGCCATATTGAGTTGTTGTTGTATCATAGATTGTATCAATGTGTATGATTATGGAGGACATAGGCAATGCCATATTGAGTTGTTGTTGTATCATAGATTGTATCAATGTGTATGATTATGGAGGACATAGGCAATGTCATATTGAGTTGTTGTATCATAGATTGTATCAATGTGTATGATTATGGAGGACATAGGCAATGTCATATTGAGTTGTTGTATCATAGATTGTATCAATTTGTATGATTATGGAGGACATAGGCAATGTCATATTGAGTTGTTGTATCATAGATTGTATCAATGTGTATGATTATGGAGGACATAGGCAATGCCATATTGAGTTGTTGTTGTATCATCGATTGTATGATGGTGTTGTGCTTAAGCAATGTATTGTAGAGTTGTTATAACATAGAATGTCTGATGGTTATTTAGTTAACTGATGCCGAAATGAATCTTGTTGTGTACTGTGATCATCCTTGTGTCTCTAGTACGCATTTACAAATAGTACTAAGTTATGATTCATATCATATACACTTAACATTTTTGGCACTGTACAATGTCAATACTAGAATCATATTGAATGAAAAGGCAAGTTGCCCAACCTGATTTGCGAGTAAAGCCAATGATTATGTTAACAATTTGCAGCAATTTCTGTTACATAAACTGTCCATCTGACATGGTTACTCCTTCGATTGTCTATAATAAAATACCATTAAAATTTATAAAGGTTAACAATAATATATTCAAAGGTTCTATGTGACCCTGGAGTTGACCCTTTAACCCTTGGAATTCTCAGATAGCCACATTTTGTCCCTCAGGATTTTGGCCATAAAATGGTACAATACATGTACAGCCAAAAATGATCTAAATGACCCTTGAAATTCAGAACATAGTTGAACCCCTGATATTGTATAATATTATGTAACCGCAAGCATTTAATCAAATGTTAAACCTGACTTTTATGAAGAGACAAGTAGTCACTAATATTTACTTGCTAAAATCATTAATTAAAAGGAAATGTGGAGCCATTTGATACTGTTGAAGGGTGTATTCACTTTATTTTACTGATCACAATTGATAGTTATTAATTACACAGCCTAAACAATAGTTGACACACAACATTTTTTAATGCAGTCATAACTCTATTATTATTTTCTGTTGTTTACCAATTTGATCAACTTGCACAAAAAATGTTTATTCATTAGATGTCTGGGTATTCTGTATTTTTGTTGTCTTCCTCTGTTTTTGTTCACATAACATTTGCATCACTGCAGTTCCTGATTTATTTACATTTTCTGGTTTCCACTCTTATTTAGAAATTAAGGGCCCAGCAATATGTGATTCTTATATACTTATTTATTGAATCTTGGTGTTCGACTATTTACAAAATATGTTAAAACAACCATGTCAACTAAAGCACATAAATGGAATGTGATTGGTCAGAAAGTTTGCTCAGAGTAGTTCTGGGTGTGATGTAGGGGAGTGAGTTCATTGCAAATGCTTCTGTGACTCTGTATTGTGTGTTTCTTCAGTCTGCATAACAGGATTGATGGATTGAAAGTGTGTGCTGTCACCAAATTGATCATTTTCAATCGACTGCATCATCAACTTCGTATCCTTGCAAATGGTGGTTCTAATGTTAAGTCTTCCTGTGTATGCTTGCAGTCTCAAAAGCAATTGAATTTGGAGTGAATATTTGTTAGTAACCCAGAAATCAGTCCAATTTAAAGTGCATGTGCTAGGGTTCTTTTGTATTCTAATTATCTGAACTTCCAAATGCCTTTTCTCATGGGTGCTTAAGAGGTATTATAATAATGTGTTTATTTTGTCTTTTCTCAGTCTCCTTTCACATGATGGCAAAGATGATGACAAAGAGTGTGAAGAAGATGATGGCGAAAATGTTGGGATAAAAGTGAGATAAGTTATTTGCTCCCAATCCGTGCTATTCCTAGCCCCCCCCCCCTACTTATTTGTATTTCACTAACAGTTTAATTGTGAGTGTAAGCTAGTTTCTTCAGTCTTGAAATCAAGTATTTTTATGCTCTAATCATATCGCTGAGTTGTAATAAGTTTTGACTAATATTGCCACTGGTAACGGTCTGATCCACCCGACGGAGGAAGTTGGGTTTGATTCAGGGTACCATTGGTATTTGATAATATGGGTTGTGCGTAGTCTTGATTGTTACATGCCCCTACTAGTGAGCTGGTCAGTACCTGGTCATATGACCAGGACACTGTTCAACAGAGCAGTTTACCAACACAGTGTAGGAGCATGTAACGGGCAGTTTTTTTCCCTCTGATATGGATAATTATGATTATTTTTTCTGATAGTCATACATTTTGAATAGTTAACTTATTATATCTGCAGCGGTATGTTAACAGCCCTGAACCATGATCTTATGTACGTGGCATTTCCTGTAATAACTTAATCATCCCTCTTTCTGGTTATTGGGGCTGCAGCAGTTTTGTTACCCTTGAAATCCTGTACTTTCATCTTAAATGGACAGGTTCCAACTTTGAATATCATTGAGACTAGTATCCAACCCTTGCCATTCCTTGCTCCCAACCCTTGCCATTCCTTGCTCCCCACTTATTTAAATTTCATTACTATGCAATGTGCATATAATGATTGGCTCCCCACTTATTTAAATTTCACTACTATGCAATGTGCATATAATGATTGGCTCCGCACTTTTTTAAATTTCACTACTATGCAATGTGCATAATGGTTGTAGATGGTTATCTGTTTGTCTTTTCGAAGCTTCGCAGCTTGGCATGTGAAAGCCTCTCTCAGGCATGCCCAGCTAGTCACTAGCTGGGGTGAGTGGTACGCAGCATGACCAGTCAGCTGACATGGAAGTTGAATCACATTGGTCCCTAATGTTTTGTAGTCTGTTGCTTCCTTGGAATATGTGTGTGGAGCCATTGCTATATGTATGTGGCCTTTCCTGTAACAACTTAATCCTCCCTCTTTCTGGTTTTATTAATTCCATTACTTTCATTAACAATATTAAGATTATTTTAGTTTCTGTTTATTGGGGCTGCAGCAGTTTCCTTACCTTGAAATCCTGTACTTTTATCTTAAATGGACAGGTTCCAACTTTGAATATCATTAAGACTAGTATCCAACCCTTGCCATTCCTTGCTCCCAACCCTTGTCATTCCTTGCTCCCAACCCTTGCCATTCCTTGCCCCCTACTTTTTTGTATTTCACTAACTGTTTAATTGTTAGTGTAAGCTAGTTTCTTCAGTCTTGAAATCAAGTATTTTCATGCTGTAATCATATCGCTAAGTTGTAATAAGTTTTTTACTAATATTGCCACTGGTAACGGTCTGATCCACCCGACAGAAGAAGTTGGGTTTGATTCAGGGTACCATTGGTATTTGATAATATGGGTTGTGCGTAGTCTTGATTGATACATGCCCCTACTAGTGAGCTGGTCAGTGCCTGGTCATATGACCAGGACACTGTTCAACAGAGCAGTTTACCAACACAGTGTAGGAGCATGTAACAATTGAATCACGTTGGTCCCTAATGTTTTGTAGTCAGTTGCTTCCTTGGAGTTTGTGTGTGGAGCCATTGCCTTATGTATGTCGCCTTTCCTGTAGCAACTTAATCATCCTCTTTCTGGTCTTATTAATTCCATTCCTTTCATTAACGATATTAATATTATTTTAGTTTCTGTTTATTGGGGCTGCAGCAGTTTTGTTACCCTTGAAATCCTGTACTTTCATCTTAAATGGACAGGTTCCAACTTTGAATATCATTAAGACTAGTATCCAACCCTTGCCATTCCTTGCTCCCATCCCTTGCCATTCCTTGCCCCCTACTTTTTTGTATTTCACTAACAGTTTAATTGTAAGTGTAAGCTAGTTTCTTCAGTCTTAAAATCAAGTATTTTTATGCTGTAATCATATCGCTGAGTTGTAATAAGTTTTGACTGATATTGCCACTGGTAACGGTCTGATCCACCCGACGGAGGAAGTTGGGTTTGATTCAGGGTACCATTGGTATTTGATAATACGGGTTGTGCGTAGTCTTGATTGTTACATGCCCCTTCTAGTGAGCTGGTCAGTGCCTGGTCATATGCCCAGGACACTGTTCAACAGAGCAGTTTACCAACACAGTGTATGAGCATGTAACAATTGAATCACGTTGGTCCCTAATGTTTTGTAGTCAGTTGCTTCCTTGGAGTTTGTGTGTGGAGCCATTGCCTTATGTATGTCGCCTTTCCTGTAGCAACTTAATCATCCTCTTTCTGGTCTTATTAATTCCATTCCTTTCATTAACGATATTAAGATCTTTTTAATTTCTGTTTATTGGGGCTGCAGCAGTTTCATTAGCCTTGAAATCCTGTACTTTCATCTTATATGGACAGGTTCCAACTTTGAACATCATTAAGACTAGTATCCAACCCTTGCCATTCCTTGCTCCCAACCCTTGCCATTCCTTGCTCCCCACTTATTTAAATTTCATTACTATGCAATGTGCATATAATGATGGGCTCCCCACTTATTTGAATTTCACTACTATGCAATGTGCATAATGGTTGTAGATAGTTATCTGTTTGTCTGTTCGCAGCTTGGCATGTGAAAGCCTCTCTCAGGCATGCCCAGCTAGTCACTAGCTGGGGTGAGTGGTACGCAGCATGACCAGTCAGCTGACATGGAAGTTGAATCACATTGGTCCCTAATGTTTTGTAGTCTGTTGCTTCCTTGGAATATGTGTGTGGAGCCATTGCTATATGTATGTGGCCTTTCCTGTAACAACTTAATCCTCCCTCTTTCTGGTTTTATTAATTCCATTACTTTCATTAACGATATTAAGATTATTTTAGTTTCTGTTTATTGGGGCTGCAGCAGTTTCCTTACCTTGAAATCCTGTACTTTTATCTTAAATGGACAGGTTCCAACTTTGAATATCATTAAGACTAGTATCCAACCCTTGCCATTCCTTGTTCCCAACCCTTGCCATTCCTTGCTCCCATCGCTTGCCATTCCTTGCTCCCAACCCTTGCCATTCCTTGCTCCCAACCCTTGCCATGCCTTGCCCCCTACTTATTTGTATTTCACTAACAGTTTAATTGTAAGTGTAAGCTAGTTTCTTCAGACTTGAAATCAAGTATTTTTATGCTGTTATCATACAGCTGAGTTGTAATAAGTTTTGACTAATATTGCCACTGGTAACGGTCTGATCCACCCGACGGAAGAAGTTGGGTTTGATTCAGGGTACCATTGGTATTTGATAATATGGGTTGTGCGTAGTCTTGATTGTTACATGCCCCTACTAGTGAGCTGGTCAGTGCCTGGTCATATGACCAGGACACTGTTCAACAGAGCAGTTTACCAACACAGTGTAGGAGCATGTAACATTGGAAGTGTGTGCTGTCACCAGTGATCGTCTTCAGTCAACTGCATCATCAACTTTGTATCCTTGCAAATTGTGGTTCTGATGTTAAGTCTTCATGTGTATGCTTGCAGTCTCCAAAGCAATTGAATTTGGAGTGAATATTTGTTAGTAACCCAGAAGTCGGTCTGATTTAAAGTGCATTTGCTAGGGTTCTTTTGTATTCTAATTATCTGAACTTCCAAATGCCTTTTCTCATAGGTGTTTAATAGGTATTATGTTAATGTGTTCATTTTGTCTTTTCTCAGTCTCCTTTCACATGATGGCAAAGATGATGACAAAGAGTGTGGAGAAGATGATGGCGAAAATGTTGGGATAAAAGTGAGATAAGTTATTTGCTCCCAACCCTTGCCATTCCTAGCCCCCCCCCCCCCTACTTATTTGTATTTCACTAACAGTTTAATTGTAAGTGTAAGCTAGTTTCTTCAGTCTTGAAATCAAGTATTTTTATGCTCTAATCATATCGCTGAGTTGTAATAAGTTTTGACTAATATTGCCACTGGTAACGGTCTGATCCACCCGACGGAAGAAGTTGGGTTTGATTCAGGGTACCATTGGTATTTGATAATATGGGTTGTGCGTAGTCTTGATTGTTACATGCCCCTACTAGTGAGCTGGTCAGTACCTGGTCATATGACCAGGACACTGTTCAACAGAGCAGTTTACCAACACAGTGTAGGAGCATGTGACGGGCAGTTTTTTCCCTCTGATATGGATAATTATGATTATTTTTTCTGATAGTCATACATTTTGAATAGTTAACTTATTATATCTGCAGCGGTATGTTAACAGCCCTGAACCATGATCTTATGTACGTGGCATTTCCTGTAATAACTTAATCATCCCTCTTTCTGGTTATTGGGGCTGCAGCAGTTTTGTTACCCTTGAAATCCTGTACTTTCATCTTAAATGGACAGGTTCCAACTTTGAATATCATTGAGACTAGTATCCAACCCTTGCCATTCCTTGCTCCCAACCCTTGCCATTCCTTGCTCCCCACTTATTTAAATTTCATTACTATGCAATGTGCATATAATGATTGGCTCCCCACTTATTTAAATTTCACTACTATGCAATGTGCATATAATGATTGGCTCCGCACTTTTTTAAATTTCACTACTATGCAATGTGCATAATGGTTGTAGATGGTTATCTGTTTGTCTTTTCGACGCTTCGCAGCTTGGCATGTGAAAGCCTCTCCCAGGCATGCCCAGCTAGTCACTAGCTGGGGTGAGTGGTACGCAGCATGACCAGTCAGCTGACATGGAAGTTGAATCACATTGGTCCCTAATGTTTTGTAGTCTGTTGCTTCCTTGGAATATGTGTGTGGAGCCATTGCTATATGTATGTGGCCTTTCCTGTAACAACTTAATCCTCCCTCTTTCTGGTCTTATTAATTCCATTACTTTCATTAACGATATTAAGATTATTTTAGTTTCTGTTTATTGGGGCTGCAGCAGTTTCCTTACCTTGAAATCCTGTACTTTTATCTTAAATGGACAGGTTCCAACTTTGAATATCATTAAGACTAGTATCCAACCCTTGCCATTCCTTGCTCCCAACCCTTGCCATTCCTTGCTCCCAACCCTTGCCATTCCTTGCCCCCTACTTTTTTGTATTTCACTAACAGTTTAATTGTTAGTGTAAGCTAGTTTCTTCAGTCTTGAAATCAAGTATTTTTATGCTGTAATCATATCGCTAAGTTGTAATAAGTTTTTTACTAATATTGCCACTGGTAACTGTCTGATCCACCCGACGGAGGAAGTTGGGTTTGATTCAGGGTACCATTGGTCTTTGATAATACGGGTTGTGCATAGTCTTGATTGTTACATGCCCCTACTAGTGAGCTGGTCAGTGCCTGGTCATATGCCCAGGACACTGTTCAACAGAGCAGTTTACCAACACAGTGTAGGAGCATGTAACAATTGAATCACGTTGGTCCCTAATGTTTTGTAGTCAGTTGCTTCCTTGGAGTTTGTGTGTGGAGCCATTGCCTTATGTATGTCGCCTTTCCTGTAGCAACTTAATCATCCCTCTTTCTGGTCTTATTAATTCCATTCCTTTCATTAACGATATTAAGATAGTTTTAGTTTCTGTTTATTGGGGCTGCAGCAGTTTCATTACCCTTGAAATCCTGTACTTTCATCTTAAATGGACAGGTTCCAACTTTGAACATCATTAAGACTAGTATCCAACCCTTGCCATTCCTTGCTCCCAACCCTTGCCATTCCTTGCTCCCCACTTATTTAAATTTCATTACTATGCAATGTGCATATAATGATGGGCTCCCCATTTATTTGAATTTCACTACTATGCAATGTGCATAATGGTTGTAGATAGTTATATGTTTGTCTGTTCGCAGCTTGGCATGTGAAAGCCTCTCTCAGGCATGCCCAGCTAGTCACTAGCTGGGGTGAGTGGTACGCAGCATGACCAGTCAGCTGACATGGAAGTTGAATCACATTGGTCCCTAATGTTTTGTAGTCTGTTGCTTCCTTGGAATATGTGTGTGGAGCCATTGCTATATGTATGTGGCCTTTCCTGTAACAACTTAATCCTCCCTCTTTCTGGTCTTATTAATTCCATTACTTTCATTAACGATATTAAGATTATTTTAGTTTCTGTTTATTGGGGCTGCAGCAGTTTCCTTACCTTGAAATCCTGTACTTTTATCTTAAATGGACAGGTTCCAACTTTGAATATCATTAAGACTAGTATCCAACCCTTGCCATTCCTTGCTCCCAACCCTTGCCATTCCTTGCTCCCATCGCTTGCTATTCCTTGCTCCCAACCCTTGCCATTGCTTGCTCCCAACCCTTGCCATTCCTTGCCCCCTACTTATTTGTATTTCACTAACAGTTTAATTGTAAGTGTAAGCTAGTTTCTTCAGTCTTGAAATCAAGAATTTTCATGCTGTAATCTTACAGCTGAGTTGTAATAAGTTTTGACTAATATTGCCACTGGTAACGGTCTGATCCACCCGACGGAGGAAGTTGGGTTTGATTCAGGGTACCATTGGTATTTGATAGTATGGGTTGTGCGTAGTCTTGATTGTTACATGCCCCTACTAGTGAGCTGGTCAGTGCCTGGTCATATGACCAGGACACTGTTCAACAGAGCAGTTTACCAACACAGTGTAGGAGCATGTAACGATTGGAATTGTGTGCTGTCACCAAAGTGATCGTCTTCAGTCAACTGCATCATCGACTTTGTATCCTTGCAAATTGTGGTTCTGATGTTAAGTCTTCATGTGTATGCTTGCAGTCTCCAAAGCAATTGAATTTGGAGTGAATATTTGTTAGTAACCCAGAACTCGGTCTGATTTAAAGTGCATTTGCTAGGGTTCTTTTGTATTCTAATTATCTGAACTTCCAAATGCCTTTTCTCATGGGTGCTTTATTGGTATTATGTTAATGTGTTCATTTTGTCTTTTCTCAGTCTCGTTTCACATGATGGAGAAGATGATGGCGAAAATGTCGGGATAAAACTGAGATAAGTTGTCCTTATTCTAAAAGATTTTCTTGAAATAAACCAAATAATGACAGAGCTTAATAACTTTATTTTATAGTCTTAATTGTAAGTGTAAGCTAGTTTTCGAACTTATTCTGCTTTTAAAGAATAAGTTTTAAATTTATAATTTCATTAATAAAAAAATCAAATATAACTTAGTAAAAATTACTTTCATTAACGATATTGGGATTATTTAAGTTTCTGTTTATTTGGGCTGCAGCAGTTTCGTTACCCTTGAAATCCTGTACTTTCATCTTAAATGGCAGGTTCCAACTTTGAATATCATTAAGACTAGTATCCAACCCTTGCCATTCCTTGCTCCCAACCCTTGCCATTCCTTGTCCCCTACTTATTTGTATTTCACTAACAGTTTAATTGTAAGTGTAAGCTAGTTTCTTCAGTCTTGAAGTCAAGTATTTTTATGCTGTAATCATACAGCTGAGTTGTAATAAGTTTTGACTAATATTGCCACTGGTTACGGTCTGATCCACCTGACGGAGGAAGTTGGGTTTGATTCAGGGTACCATTGGTATTTGATAATATGGGTTGTGCGTAGTCTTGATTGTTACATGCTCCTACTAGTGAGCTGGTCAGTGCCTGGTCATATGACCAGGACACTGTTCAACAGAGCAGTTTACCAACACAGTGTAGGAGCATGTAAGGATTGAATCACGTTGGTCCCTAATGTTTTGTAGTCAGTTGCTTCCTTGGAGTTTGTGTGTGGAGCCATTGCGTTATGTATGTCGCCTTTCCTGTAGCAACTTAATCATTCCTTTTTCTGGTCTTATTAATTCCATTACTTTCATTAACAACATTAAGATTATTTTAGTTTCTGTTTATTGGGGCTGCAGCAGTTTCGTTACCCTTGAAATCCTGTACTTTCATCTTAAATGGACAGGTTCCAACTTTGAATATCATTAAGACTAGTATCCAACCCTTGCCATTCCTTGCGCTCCCATCGCTTGCCATTCTTTGCTCCCAACCCTTGCCATTCCTTGCCCCCTACTTTTTTGTATTTCACTAACAGTTTAATTGTTAGTGTAAGCTAGTTTCTTCAGTCTTGAAATCAAGTATGTTTATGCTGTAATCATATCGCCGAGTTGTAATAAGTTTTGACTAATATTGCCACTGGTAACGGTCTGATCCACCCGACGGAGGAAGTTGGGTTTGATTCAGGGTACCATTGGTATTTGATAATATGGGTTGTGCGTAGTCTTGATTGTTACATGCCCCTACTGGTGAGCTGGTCAGTACCTGGTCATATGACCAGGACACTGTTCAACAGAGCAGTTTACCAACACAGTGTAGGAGCATGTAACGATTGAATCACGTTGGTCCCTAATGTTTTGTAGTCAGTTGCTTCCTTGGAGTTTGTGTGTGGAGCCATTGCCTTATGTATATCGCCTTTCCTGTAGCAACTTGTTGTCTTCGTCTCGGTAATATATATCACACATAGTGGAGTTTGATCATAGGTGATCATAAATTATCGCTATGATTTTGGCAGTATGGCAGTCGATTTATTATGAATGCTATGGAAATTGCTGAAATATCAGATTTGCAAGGAAAACTTGACACTGTAATTGATGACCACTGAAGACTATGATCCTATATTTACTTGATATTCTTATTGGACTGACAATTAACATTATTGCGAAAACTTCTTCCAGAGATTTCTTTATTTTTACAAGCCGTCACACAAAATGGCATGAGATGACATTAAACTGCAAAAATAAATAAATGTTTTGAAACACAATTTACTGGACACTTTTCACTTTATTGACCTTGTAAATAAATGTAGCCATTATTTTTTATTTAATAGATCTTGTATTTATTAAAACAAGGACGAATCTGGAACACACTATAACATAATTATGGTCCCTGGATGAATATTTCAAGCAAATTGATCGATAAAATATAGGTCCGTGATAAAATTTACTGTGATCATGTTTATTCATGCAAAACTCTTATGATTAGATACATTTTACTATATTTAGCCAAATGTAGAGCATGACTGAAATTACTACTACTATATATAAATAGAAATTATTTTGTTTAATAACGATGTGATACAATAAAATCACATCGTTATTGAACAAAATAATTTATATATATCATTATAATTAATTACAGTTACATACATGTAATACACTATTATACAGTAGGAGTCAAAACGTCCAACAGGTAGGGGTCGAAATGTCTAGGGGTCGAAAAGTCTAACAAATTTACTAAATTCGAAATGTCTAGGGGTCGAAAAGTTTTGATACCTTTGGGAGATGACAACGATATATATACCAAAAAGTCAGCAGGTTAGTCAAATCCAATATGGCAGCTTCCGTATCAAAATTTCGTTTAATTATGTTTCATGTTCCTCATAAGTGTAACAGTTACCGTATAAATTAGTCTAGACACAAATAAATTTATTGCTGTTTTTTTAGCGAATAGTGCAATAAATTAACCTAGTCTTGTCAATTATTTCACTGTGTCCATCCGCTCTGGAATTTCTTGAATAATGTTCATAGTATTTCCCACTTATTTGGACCATTTGAGTACTGGTTAAAGGCCAGGAATTTGTGTATCTGTGCTATATACTACAAGCACGTTATAGAACCAGACTGTCTATTCGAAATAAGAGCTAGTCTAAAGTCGGGCATGTCTGTATCTATAATGTATCTCTCTCTCTCTGCTATTGGCTTTCTCTCAGCCTGTCCCTCCAGTCAGATTAGTCTGTATCTGAGCTGGTAGAGGATGAATCTGCGCCCTTAGAGGCTGGAATGGGATCGTGGCGAAACGTTGGTAAAAATTAAAAAAGAATACTTTAATTAGTGTTGGTGGTATTTAACTTTTATATATACTCGGATCTGGGGAATCCATAACTAGGCATTTATTCATTTTCAATAAATTGTATGCTAGATAGCCAGGTAGCTCAGTTGGAAGAGCATCCCAGACCTTTCTTAAACTTGGTTATGGGAAGGCCTCAGGTTCGATTCCTGGCCTGGCTAAAGTTAGCATCTGTCTGTCATGAAATGAAAAATGCAATTAACACAATCATGCAAGTGTTAAAAGTAAATATCAACATAATGGTTTATATTTGGTCACTAATTTAACATACATGCCATATTTTCAGATGGTCAATAAGTGAGATTTTCCTCAGCAGGGCTGTTTTTAAGTGAGATTTGGGAAAAATAAGTGAGACTGTAAATCGCAATTTTTGGGGGCGCTTAATACACCAACACTAAAAAACATTACCCCACCCAACTGTTTTCATGCGTAATTACAGTGTTACTTTGTTGCGTAAATTCCTTCATCAATTAGCATTAAACAGGGTTTCCCTTGAATTTTCTTTTAGGGGCCACAGTGGGCTTCATTTGGGGGTCATTTATTCAAGTGACCAGATATGATACTCAAAGGCAAGTCATACTGGTATGCAAATATTGTATACATTATAACATCTACCAAATATTTTGAAAGGAGTGGCTGTTTAATAAAGGTAGAACTTCTACTTCTACTTCTACCATTACGCTGCCACCATCAATAAACTGATTATTCTGCCACTTTTGGATGCGCATGTAAATAATTTATAAAGAAAAAGAAAGGATTGTGCTATACATTCTATATATACAGTGAGATTTAAAAACATCCTGGACGGTGGTCTATATCGTCATATGTAGGTGAGTCTTGAAACATTCAAGACTACCAGTACTGATGGTGGCATGTGGTAGGGCATTCCAGTCTCTAATCGTTCTTGGGAAAAAAGATTCTTTCCTCACTTCTGTTCTACACAATGGTACTTGAAAACCGTTGATGTTAATGTTACGGGATAGTCTATCTGGTGGAATAAGAATGATTTCAGTGTTAACATTGACCGTCCCGTTGGCAAGTTTGTGCATCATTGATAGTCTGGCTATTTTCCTTCGATCTTCAAGGGTTTTCCATCCAAGTTGGTCAATCATATCACTAACAGATGAGGTGTTGTGATATCTGTTAGTGACGTATCTTGCTGCTCTTCTTTGTACCATTTCCAGTCGGTGTTTGTTGTTCTGCTGGAAAGGCTCCCAGACTGGACATTCATACTCCAATGTTGGTCTAACTAGGGATTTGTATGCAGTTTCTTTTATGGTGGTGTTGTTAATGTTGAGGTTCCGTTTCAGAAATCCTATGGTCTTGTTTGCTTTGTTACATATGTTTTTGATATGTTCGTTCCATCAAACAACAATCACATATTTGTTTAGTCTTATATGCATCTATTAGAATAAGTATGGTACCCAATAGCAGTTTTCTAACCTTTGATCAAAGCCGATGTGTCGAAACTTCCACTCGCTAGCCTAAAATATCTTCCAAACTAACCCCTTTGATCTGCCCGACGGTTTTGACAGTTATACGTCACATAGAGTACAGTATTACGTCACAGCTAGCAGTATTGCCTGTCTCACATGTGCCTACGTGACCTTTATCATTTGCCTCAGTTCACCGAGTTTTGAAGTTTTTAATACCAATAAATTAAATATTCTATAGTAACAGTTAATGCTTTTATTGTGTGAACATTGCTTTTTTGATTCTTTGATTCATGGGATATACACGTGATGGATATACATGTAGGCTAAATTACGGATCAAAGTAAGAAGTTTTCAGGTTTTTTATTTAGCCAAAAAGTACGTCAAAACGCATAAATTTGTGCGTCAGGGAAAACCCTGCATTAAAACAAGCAGATTAACACCTTTCCTGTCAAAAAGATGATTAAAGTTAAATCACCGCTTTAACAAACAATTAACGTACTGCCTGAGGTGATTAAAAACACGCAAATCAACAGCTGATCAAAGCCAATCAACAAAGTGTCACCTTTAATCGGCATTTTCGGGTAGTATCGAAGAATCATAGCATGTCCGAGATACAAAATTTCGCATGATCAGTGATTTTTTCCGAATTGTCTATATCTTAATGGATCAGGCCGTGATTGTCTTAATGGCTCAGGCCGGAACGCCTACTTTTTTAGCCCCGCCCTCTATGTTCTGTATGGTGTTGCAATTATGACTTGCTTACCATAATCATGGCGACGAAGTTCTCTAAATATGAAGAAGTAGAACTTTTTATCTCAAACTATTCACGGGAAACCGGCTACAGTTTCGTGAAGAGGAACACGTGGAATTTGGGCGGGCATGGTAATGTTTTCTTTTAATGAACGATGTGCGATATTGAACCTGTCCTGCCTCGGACGAAAATGTATGTCGTTTCGGCTTTAAACCAGTTCGGACATATCTACTAGCATAGACCTACTCTCCTATATTATCATGCCCTTTAATATTCTGATTATTTCGTAAGTTAAATATGTGGTACTTGTTATGAAAATCCGAGAATTTATAGAAAACTTACCGCAAGTATGTGAAGAAATTACGCTTTTGCTGTTAATGCAAAAGATATTGTAATCTAATGTTTTCTATAGGCTTTAACTAAAGAATAAATAAAAAGTCAATTTTTTACGGAAATAATAATAAATGTAGAAATTTGGTGATTCTTTGGAGCAAATACCTGATTTAATGGTCTTTTATGTCTTTTTTGGACAAAAGGATCTTTACTTATATTAATTATATATCATTGAAAGCTTCTTTACATGGACAATGGTTTTAAAACTGTCCATACTGTGTTTTGAAATGCAAAACAGAAAGGCGCCAACTAGCAGTTTTTCCAAATCTCGTGCATAGGTATCTTTAATTGCTTGTGGTGTGAACGAGCGAGACTTCGTTGAATGGTCCAATTAGTAAATATCTATAGTATTTAGGTCTTTGTTAAATGGTGTATACAATAAAAAAAATATTGAACATATTTTCAATGTCTTATGAGATATTTTGTTTAACAGATCACACCTGCGAGGCTGCAGATATGACTGTGGTAGACAGAGAGTTGCATTCCCTTATGGTTCTTTGGAATAACTATGTGTTCTTCTTGTAACAGGTTAATGAAGGAAAGATTGTTACAGAGATCATTAAACAAGTTTACATGACTTTGGTTATTAGGCCTATTCTGAAATAACTGCAACTAATGAAGCCATGCAATGGATTGTTAGGCTGATCTGTTGCGTTGTGATACCAATAATCTTTCACATAAGGTGATATCGAAAACAAAAAATTGAACATGCATCCAATTAGTCTAAGATAGGACGACAGTCAACCTTGACTGTAAGTCTGGGTTCGAATCCCAGGTTGGATTTCAGTTGTATTGTTAAAGATTCATCCTGTGTTGAATTGAGTTATTAAAATTTTTAAGTTAATATCCGAATATCTGTAACTAAACAATACTACATGTGTTTTATATTTTTTCTGATTTGAGATCAATTTCATTATGAATACATGTAACACTATTAATTTATTTTCCTGTTCTCATTTCCAGATTGGTGGTAATAACCATGACTGAGATTGTTCTACATGTATTTGTGTGTCCTTGATTATTACCCAATTTGTTTTTGTTTTTGGCAACTCTTTACCCTTTAATTATTTTACTTTTGATCATAGATGTATGTTTATTGAACAATTAAGTTCATTAAAGTAGTTGGTTCCTAATTATTAGTTAGTAGAATTCATCACTGTTTAAAACAAAGAATTAAAGATAGTCGTGATATTGATTCTGCACATCAAAACTACATAACTAACATTGTAGAATTAAGTGAAGACTTATAATTTTATCTAGAAATTGAATCCTTTGAGGGAAGACGTATTTGGTGGGAGGACAAGAGAGGCAATGTGCCCATTGAAAATGAAGGGATTCCGTTTGTTACCATTGGGCATGAGGTGAGGGAATGCCACCAAGGTTCCTGGAAGAAACCTAAAGAAAGGAATGATGAGGTAATGGTTTTGTATAAAGTCTAAATATCATTTTTCTTTTTCCTGTATGTTTAATATATTTTTACAAAATCCTGATTTTGTTTATTTGTTGACAATCTTGAATGAAAACAGCAAACTGAATTTTATTTTCTTAAAGACATTGTTATACAATGCAACAAAGTCAAATACTGCTTAAGTGACAAATTGATCATTACATATGTTCTGAGAATATATTGTGGATGAAATTGATTTTTTTCCAAGAATTTGCTTAGTAAACCTTCATTACCGATAGTAAATGCAGATATTTAGAACATTTTTTGTATCATTGTAATTAATTGAAACGATGCTTTCAAAATTTCTTACATTACAGGATACTGACCACAATTATTTAATGAAGAGGCATAGAAATCAGGTAACAAAGAAACAAGACTGCAAGGCCACCATCAGGATAAGAAAGCTTGTGAGATTTCCTGAATATGAGGTAGCTGTCTACAAATAGTATTTTGATTTTTGTGAAATGTTCTTCATTGATTAAGTAGTCTATTATGTTATTTGTCCCAAAACTGGCCTCATAGTGCTGACTATTTACACATATAAGTATTACAATCAAAACATTCCTTACATTATGTAGAAATATCACTTATTTACCCACATGTGAACCTTTGTTTTATTTATTTATGTCATATTGTTTAATGCCATTTTCAAGAATTTTCAGTTATTTAACACCTGTCAGTTGACCTTACTTGTTTGCCTGGAGTTAAATGTAAAATGTCATAAAAGGACATGACCTGCCAAGTCTGGGAATCCAAATCTGGATCCTTCGTAAGTCATTCCAACACTCTTACCACTGATGTTTCTGGGCAGGCCTTACTTCTGTTTTAAGCATGTAATTTCTAATGTACGAAATACATTTACAGATAAGTGTAGCCTCTTCTACCAATGCTAGCAAAAAGACAAATAGAACTTCTTAGAAGTGACTTTTGTTCAGTTACCAAGCAGGTAACTGAATACCTAGTAAAAGTCTGCGGAGAACATTCTGGGCATGTTGTGGGAAAGGTAAATTATATTAATTCTGATAACAACAAGAAATGGTTCTACCTTACAACACGTTTTAACATATATTGTTTTTAATAATTGTTAGACGTTTTATTTCTATCTATGACATATCTATCTACTTGATGTGTTTAAAACCCTTAGAATGCCTGCCATCTCCTATGTTTGATTATAAAATTGCCTGAATTAGTTGTCATATTGATACTAGACAACAAAGTACATGTAGGTTATTCTGCAGTTATTGTTAGATACTGCCATCTGTGGCTGAGTAATATAGTGTCAGCCTATGGTGTGACAGATCATCTGTAGTCTGCAACCTACTTACGTCCTTCAAACAATGTAGTGGCTGTTTGTCACTGCTCTGCACTTCAAGCTTTAGCCCATATTTTTGCACTGTTCTGGTGGCTCAAGTTGTATTTCAAATTCCCAAAATCATTTTTCCTGCATTTAGAAAAGTGTTGTCATTTTTTTTGCAAAGCCAATCTGCTGATGTATTTTTTATTCCTCAAACCTAAATTTTGGAATGTCAGTTACAGCGATAGTAAAATTGCCATATATGAAATCAGAATAAACAATCTTTATATTTCTTTCCTTATAGTCTGATTTCGGCAAAAGATCTAATATTTTAGGTAATTGGTAACTTATCTTAATAATTGGTAGTAGCCCTAGGAGTAAATCTATTGTGTCATGTCGCAGTGTGAGGCAAAGCTATTATCTGTTACAAGTAGGCTTCCTTTCCTCTGTGCATGTTATGTGGGCTGATAAGATGATTACTTCATATGATACTTCAATCTTTGTTTTTATGTGAACAGGGTGCAAGTTATCTTCATCCTATAGATAAAAGGGTTAAACACAAAATACATGAATTGGTGGACAAAGGCATTGTTGCAAAGGATGATGTCAAAAGTCATTTGAAGATATTTGTCGAAACTTTGCCACCAATTCATCATAACAGTAGATGCTACCAACCAAACAATAAAGACCTTCTAAACCATATAGGTTTAGCTCTACAAAAGAACAGGTACTTGCAATTTGTTTAATCTCATCACATAAACAAGTATCTGACGTCATTCAGAAATTACGCGTTCAGTGAGTCCGTTCCATCTAACTGACCTAAATCGCTATCAAGTGTGCGGAATCTAGTCACATTTGATTGATTAAGGACTGAGCTCTTCGTACAAAGATAAATATGTTGATTCAAGTTCCTGTGTACACTGATGACGTCTTGATTTTGTCTGAAACACAAATCCTTAGAAATGGAATAAACTTACTGAACTGGATAGGTAGGTTGGGAGAATTTTGCTGGACATGCTTAGTAGAGTTGTCATAACTTGCTTGGTAATAGTTATCATATTTATAGTGTAGTTTGCTGCAGTGTTCATGAGCATTCTTATATGATGCATTAAAAGTTAGCTATGTGGATATTATTTATTACTATTCCTTTTATTAATAGTGAACAAGCAGCATATGGATTTCATTTTGGTATTTCCGCTCATTTGCATATTATATGCACACTGTGTCATATGATATTTATGGCATCGTAGAATCATGCACAGGTATGTGATAAATATATATATATATATTTTGTTTTTTTCCATCAATACTATGATATATACTTTATGCCATCATGAATGTATTACATTAGTGATGGCAACAAACGTTGTAATATATGTATGTGATTATAACTATTTGATTTATTTTATAATAGGTATAACCCAGACGATCAGAGAAACTTGAAAGTACTGGTTGATAAGTGGCATGAGGAATCCCCAGATGACCTGTTTCACTTTCAATTATCGTTAGTAGATTTAAAGTTGATGTAGCTTTACGTTTAAGGAAATATGTGGTATACTGAGAATATTCCAATATTAGCATTTGATTATAAGCCCAGATCAGCATTAGCATCATTCTGTAAATGAACACAAGTACATGTCAATTTTTGTCTACAATTTTGCTTTGAATTAATGGTTTTTTTATCAATATATTTTCTTACACACTTGCACACCAGAATATTTTTTTTAAAAATATGCAAATTACTGAGAGCAAATATAGGTAATTTAATCTGAGGATAACATGAATGAAAATCTGACTAATATTTGGATGACATACTCTACATATTCTGTTTTTTGCCAATTGTATTTAACAAGTAAGAATTGATTACCCAATCAATTGCTTGAAATGCCATTTGGGGTAGAAGTAAGTGATATTGTAAAATTCCTTGGTCCCCCTTTGCAAGTAATGAGCTGATGCGTCAATCTAGCTCTCAATTGGGCATTCAATAATGATAATACTTCTATTAACATTCAGTTGACTATTTTCACAATTAAATATGTTAATGTTATGACAATAAAGTGTTAGATTGTAAATTCTGAACAGTTCATATATCTGTTGCTGTTGGATATTTTCCTTGCTCGAATTATGTTCTTCTTGTACGATATACATCTACTTGATATAAAACAAGCAATAGTCATTGTCAGTGTCTTCATTTCAGAATCAAAGATGGGAGTTCGAAGCAGTGCATGCTATTTGCACATCAAACTCCTTTCCAACAGCAATTGTTGCTGAAATATGGAAAGGAGTTTGTCCTGATGGACAGTACATACAAATTAACGAAGTATGATTGCCAGCTGTTTTTGCTGGTTGTTCAGGGGAATGTAGGGTATTTTGTTGTTGGCCTGTTCATGGTGGAGAAGGAAACAACTGAAGAAATAGCTGCCGGGCTTAACGTCATTAAGAGTTGGAACGACAAATGGGTCCCAAAAAGCTTCATTACTGACTTTGACTACCGGGAAATAAATGCACTAGAAAGTGTCTTTTCTGGTAAGTATTTAATTGTTACCTTTTAATCTCACATTATAGTTCCTGCACTATGATTAATAGCAAATGATGGGATGCAAATGTGATTTTTGTATTACTTTGGACTGATTACATAAACCAGATCTCCCCCTTTACATAATCAAGTTTTAGAACAGGTGAAATGAGATGTTTTGCATTTAGTACAATTGTCAATTAAGATCCATTTTCCTAACAAGTGATTATAACATGTGACTTCTAGATAAAAAGGAGACTACAATAAATGAATGAACAAGTAGCTGATTATCAGATTGTTTACTTTTATAGCTTAACTCTTCATATACTTAAAGAGTACTCATCCAGGTGACCTCGTCATACCATCAATTAATCCTTTGTATGCAAATATCTCATTAACCATTCAATGTTTTGGAATGAAACTTCTTAAAGGGCAAAACTATCTTCAACTCTTCTACAACAGCTATGTTAGATTACTATTGCATGATTAAAATGTTAATTATTGCCCTTTTTATACTTAAAATATCATGTTAAAGTTACAGTTGCATGCAGGTTAAACCTTCGTGTGCAAGTTCTATATTGTAAATATATAAGTAACCATTCCATGCTTTTGAATGAAACTTATTACACTGGTTTGCTATCATCAGCCCTACAAGAAGAACAAGTAAGTAAACTGTTCAAGCACCTTCAAGGCTTTCAACTTTCTATATAAGATCATCGTCACATTATAGCAAACACTATATTCCTGTCATTATTACTGTGACAAAATCTTGTAAATAGTCGAGCACACCGTCTTGTGTTCTTATTGAGAAATTAACCCTAATTAAATTTGGGTAAGTTTCATTAAGTGAATGCATTAAACCTGGGATAGAATAAAATTGCCTACTTATGTATTTGACAATCATTGTAAGAATTGAAACAGTTCATTTCTTTCTTTCTGACACACTGAATGTTAAATAGGTTCTTAGTTGCTTTAAATAGGTGTTGCTGAATAATGAACAATTATTTAATTACATCACTATTTTTAGGCTGCAATGTATACTTGTGTGATTTTCATCGTGAACAGAGCTGGATAAGATGGTTGAAACGTGGGCTACACAAGAATTACATGGATGAGGTGCTTCCTTTGTAAGTATGATGTAAGAAAACATGGCAATAATTGTATGAATTAATAATATTTTTCATAAATGTTTGCCATTATGAGACAGTGTGCAAATACCAAGTCGTTATTTCCAAGGTCAATGTCTAATGTCACATTTAACTATGTCCTTATATCCAAGCACTTGTCAATTTCACAGTATTAATTTGTGAGTAGATGTTCCTGTGTAATGACCAGCATACCATATTCATTTATTTTAGGCTTAGACAGATTGCTTATTCAAAGACCGAAAACAGCTGTAATGATTGCATACATAAACTGCAATCACTAAAAGTGTACCAGGAAAATGCGGACCTCCGCAATTATATTCAGAATACATGGCTAAATGAAAAAAAGGTAAAACTAATTTTGATTTAAAAAAACAGGTGTTGTTGAGTAAATTCCCTAAACACTATTCTATCTTTTTCTGATATATAGTATAAGCAATAAGTGGTAAGCAGATTTCAATATATATACTTGAACTTACTTAAGGAAAATCAAGTAGTATCTTTCAAGAAAAAATTATATTATTTGTTTGTTAGATTCATGTGTTTTGTAAAATATGCAGATAAGACTTCAATTAATTTATTGTTACTTCATTTATACCTGCGCATGATACATAGCTTTGACATCATGACCAAAACTGTCAGTGACTTTATTCTATGTTTCCTAGCGTTGGGTGCATTATTACAGACAACAATGCTCAAACATGACAGTTAATACAACTAACGGTGTGGAATCCCAACACAAACTCCTAAAATATTTTTACCTAAAAAAGATGTCTACTGGGCGACCATTGTCTGCCGCCATGGAAGTTATAGTAAAGGAATTTATTCCTGATGGGAAAGATAAGTAAGTTAATAAAATTATTCTTCCCCTAAAAATGTGAAATACTCCCTGAAACCACATCTATATTTTCAGTCAAGCAAATATTAAAAGGAATTTAATTGTGGTCCTGATTTGATCACCCGAGCTCTTTCAATTGAATAGATAAAAAAATCAAATTGAATATCAAAAGCATTTACAGGACAAAACTTTACAATATTGCATAATCCAAAGCCAATTATCCTAAAAAGGGTTGATAAATTTGGCTGATATTTAAAGGGAGCTGAGCTGATCCTTATGGGCTCTTAAATCCGAAGTTTGATTTATTTTCCAAATGAAAAAGAAAAAAGGAATCACATGAAGAAGAAAAAATTACTCATTATTGCATAATTAAAGTAGCCGCGGCCGTGGTCCAGTGGTTAGTCTGCTGGACTTGAAATCCGGCGATCCGGGTTCGATTCCCGGTAGCGGCAGGTCATACCCTTCCATGAAAATTTGACAAAAAATGTCGATTTTCCTCCACATGTGGAGAAGTTGCCAGCTCTTTGTGGAAGGGTAAGTTAGTACTGGTTAGATTTCAGTCCAGGAAAAACTGGTTAGGTGAACCGGCCGCCGTATATAACTGAAAAATTGTTGAGAAATGGCGTTAAACCCGATGAAACAAACAAACAAACAAACAAACATTGCATAATTAATTGCATTATCTTCAACATGCATTGATGAATTAAGCTGATTTAAAAAAAATATTACAATTTGAAAGTGGCACAAGCCAATACAATGAAATCAAATTATCATTTCAGGTATGTAAGGAAGAATTATGAGTGTCTTAATTCTTTCCGCAAGTATGACAGCAGGGTACCACTATTTTTGCATAATCGGCCAAGAGCTTTTGTTGACCATTGTCTTAAAAGAATTGGACTAGATGCAGAGATTGTACAGAATGCAACAGAATTTCTTGTGAAGAATCTAGAAAATGATTCCATCAGCTATTGTGTTTTGGAATCAAATACAACAAAATGTAGTTGTGAAGACTTCTCGAAGTACAGATGGCCTTGTAAGCATATGCTATTAGTCATGAGCAAATTTCCTAACTATGCTTGGGAGTTCCTCTCCACAAACTACACACAGCAGCCTTGGTTCAACCTTGACTATTCTGTTATTGACATTGCAGACCAACCAGAACAATTTCAACTTATGGAAAATAAATTGACTCAATCAACAACGGATGATAAATTGACTGAATCACCCATGGAATGTAAACCATCCACATCTAAGAATATTCTGAACACTGGTAAGGTATTGCTTAAGCAGATAGAAAACAGTTTATATCTGCTTCATGAAAATGACTTAACAGATGTCACTCACGAGTTAAAAGAATTGAATGAAACCATTGATTCAAAGATACCGACATCGCAAGGACTGCCTATCCGGAAGAAGTTGAAGAATAAAAAGGCAAGAGACAGAAAAAAGCGATCAAAATTGCCAACTAAAGGTAATTTAAATGCATATTACTTGATTTTAGCTTGATTGTGTAATTGTGTAGCAGTTTGCCCTTAGATACTACCCTTTCAATCTTGTGATATCAAGTACTTTACATATCTTCATTTAATTTGATGTACATGAACAGTGCAATGATTAGATAATGTATTTTTTTGCACAATATTTTATTTTGTAAATGAGTAAAATGTTTAGTTGATGGGACAGCACATAATATGGAGAACATTGAAAAGGGAACTTGTGACAACATACTAATAAGTTAAGTAATTGTCATAAAATAAGCTACATAGGACTAAGTGTATAGAAATCATTTAATTGTGTAAATATATGTTTCATTACCGATTGCATATTATCATTTAAAGATCAAGACTGTTTCTTAAAAGTAAATATACATATGCAATTTTATCAAGTTTGTTGGTGGCTAAGGTAAGAAATAGTTATCATATGAAGTATATGACATTTTTTATGCTTCCTGATACCTAAGTATGTACAAGGCAATGGGTAAATTATGCATATCATTCAATTTTAAACTTTTGAAATATGAATAGCATGGCACCATCATGTGAGAGCATAAACAATTGGAAAATGTATAATTACGGATAGAAAGACAAGTAAGAATGAGAAAGAACAGTTTTATCATATTCAACTTTATACACTAGTGAATAATGTCCAATATTTTGTTTTTTTTTCTTTTAAAAATGAGATTATGATAGCAACAAAGAAGCAATGAAATGTTTGTCTTTTTGCCATGGTAAAACTATGCATATTTCATCAATTTATCTATCTAATATGTCCAAATGTATAAAATGTCCTTTTCAGTGACTTTGAATACAGTTGAGTGTCTTCCTGAAATTATTGATATGGAATATACGCAGAAGGCTGAAGGTAAACAATATTTTCCAGTAATAAGGATACATAAATCCTTCTAATGCAGCCATGTTTCTTTATGTATATGATATACCTACACTTATTAAAAACACACCCCTATAAATTACAGTTAACACTGTCCTTACATGTTTATGTAATGTTTCTGGTTATTTTTAGTCTGATTATATTTCACTCTGTTTTCCTGAACTACACAGATATGATGGAATACACTTTTATCATGTGTCTTCCTGAAATTATGTACACTTGAAATACTCTGTCCATTCTTTAAATGTTGAATTTTTGAATTGCACTAGATCAAAGTTAAGTTAACAATTATATTCCTACGTTACAAGTTACAGACAGCATATTATCACAAATAAACTTGGTATTGAGTAAGAACTTCCAATGAAGCCTACAGCCTATCTGTATACACAAATAAGCTTGCATGATAGTTGATGTAAATCCACATAATAATTATCATTGTTCCTAAGGAATATAAATTTTAATGATATTGACCTTTGACTTTTTTCATTTCAGCCAACACAAACGTCTCTGGTGCTGAACATTTACCACAGTTTATGGAGAGGAAATATTCAAGTGAAATAGAAGATGGTAAAGAGAAAACATGAACTATAGCCATTAGACATATAATGAATATGTATCTGTGTGAAATTTGAAATCTGTATTGTCACACAATCCTAATTGGCTAAATCTCATAAATGTAATGATTATTGCTTCGATTGAGGGGAACATGAATTTACATTTAAAACTTGTTTATATCAGTAATGTACAGACATGCTTAGTAATAATCCTAAACCCTATAATCAGTTGTACCTTGTAATACTTGATATTGATAGATCATCTTCATGAAACTGGTTCAGTTTAGCTTATGTTCAAATTTCATTATGAACTTGCAATGCAGGAAATAATACAGTAATAAAAGGAACCAAATAGAGACCTTCCTTGTAACTGCTGATTGACTATATATTCATCAAAAGAATATATAATCATTCACTATACAAGCATATAATTAATAATAGGGATGTCACTATTTGGTCATGAGACTTACCAGTTAACTGTTTACCTATGTTTACTGCCAACTGATTTACGCATTGCTGATTATGAGCAGATATTTTTACTTCAGCATCTGTTTGGCAAAAACAGGTCCTCTTTTCGGATGAAACAGCTGACGTCAGGAATAATGCAATTTAGTAATTTTATGAGTGAATCTTCTATCTTGATATAAGAATGATGCCTAGAAGCATTAAATACTTAACATGACTAATAACTCCAAACAGAAGCTTTATATTCTATTATATCATATGTTGAAAGATATAGATATATTATAAAATATGATAATAAAGTACTCCAAAATTTGAATCAATAAAGCCGAAGGGTATAATTTCAATATATATCATTTTCAATTTAACATACTTGCCTATAACATCAACAGTTCATATATTCATATATGAATTATTTTCGTCATTTATTTTTACTTTTTGATTTACTAAAGCTCTAGGTGAAATATGGAACACCGCACCAACTGATGAGCCATTGTTGCAGATTGGTTGTTACACTCTAACTAGAAATAGTTTCCAATACTTAAAGACAACTTTATCTGATGAGGTAAAAGTTCCATGTTAAATTATAAATTCCCTTAATTTTATTGTGCATAGTTTTACATTTAAAGCATGCTCTGTCGAACAACCAATGTTTGTCAATCATTAACACCATACACAAAAAAAGTTAATTATGACAACTTTACTTTTTCTATTTTTATTATTTAATTTCTTCTCGGCCAATATAATGTACTAAACATTTCCTGTATAAGTGGTTGTTTCTTTTAATTTCAGGTCATTGATGCATACTTGTATATGCTATTAAAGGGCTCAAATGTCTTGCATATAAACTGTGTGATAGCCACTTCCATCTTTCAAGGAAACTTACATCTTACTGAACTCATGAAAAATGTTAGTATCCATGTTTCAATTTATCTTAACGATGGAAGGTGGGCAAATATTTTGTTTTCAGTAAGCAAACATATGATAGAAAAACCATTTAAAGATATTTTATAATGTGAGGTTAACAGTTATAATATTGCCGAAATACTTACTTTTCAAGAGTTACATCAGAATTTGACTGAAGAAGTTTGATCTGACTCGTAAGTCATCTATCCTTTACCTATGATGAAACAAATGTGTACTACAACAAACTGTTATAATGATAATTGCAATAATGGTATGGTGTATAAGACATGTTTGTGTAAAATGAACCAATTGTACCAAGGTTGAAAAAATATTGTATAACACTGCCGACACTTCCTTTTGATTGTTCACAGGTACAATTCAACATGTATGATAAATGTATTGCTGCCGTGAACGAGAGAGGTTGTCACTGGATATTGGTGGTATGTTATTTTTACAATTTAATTGATTCAACTTAGAAAGGGACAGTATTTGTTCTTTAAGGATATAATCAGGATTTTAGTTATGGCGAAAATAATGAATAATTTAAATACCTTGGAAATTGTTTCATAATACACATTAGTTCCTAAGGTTGCTTATTGCATTTACTGACTTCATTGAGAACAGTTATCAAAGATGTCATCCTGTAAAATATTTTGATACTTTGAAAACAAATCATACTACAACAGCAAATAGCTGGATAACATATAAACTTTGAAATAGTCTAAACATTTGTTGAAATAATCTTTTTTTATATTGGCCTAATATGCTAATGCTTAGTTGTTCTATGTTATGATATTTGACTACCCTGGTCGGTAATTGTCACTGCTAACAGACGAAATTAGTACAAATGCAAAATCTTCAGAATCACTGTATGTACATTAATACAGTTTAAGATTTGAAATATATTTGGAATTTATCAAAATAATCACAAAACATGACATTATCATCAATAAGCGGTAAGTAATGTTCATTATTCTTAAGAAATATTTTGAATAGAAATAAGCACAGGACATCATGTAGAATGCTAGCACTTAAGTTTAATCTAAAAAAGAATTCTTAAAAGCATAAAACCAAATCTGCTCAAATTCCTTAAATTTGAAGGGATTTAAGTTTTATCTTGTGTATTATTGTTATATTCTCAAACCTTTCACAATATAGTATTTCATGCAAAACATAAACACAAACTTAAATTTCAATCATGTTATACTTAAATTGTACTTCTTCATAAGATAATTAATCCAAAAGAGAGGACTCTACTATATATCAATCCTTTGGGTGAGAAGGCAAACTGTATGCAAAATATGCTAAAGCATTGGTGGTAAGTATGTTGTTGAAAAGTTTGTCCCCAGTTTATCTTTTATTCATATGTTTAGCAGTTTTTTGGCTTAGCAGCATTGTGAGGGTGGATTTACGATTGCTGCATTCACATGTAGAAAATTGAACCAGCTGAAATAGCTTTATAAAAAAACATAAATTTTTAATGAATTCATTAAAGTCCCTATAAAGTTGCAAATACATTAATTTCAATTTAAGTTTAATATTGCCATATCTAAATATACTATAATACTAACGTAATCGCGCCTTTAAGTTGCCATATCAATGTCCTGAATATTTAACATCCAGTCATAAACTATAATCATTTTTTGTAATCAACCTATAATTTGACCTGATTTCCCATGTTATGTTTACAACCGACCCCAGTCGAGTTTTCACATTGTGTCTGACAAATCATTGGAACTTAGCACAAACTAGTGAAGTTTTCAGTGGTTGGTGTAATCCCTGAGTGTGACATCATCAATATTTGCGCTCTCCGACCACAATCGAATGGTCACGGAAGTACATCAGTATTATTCGGAAATTCGATAAGGTCAGACAAAGATACGTTTTGTAAACAATTACCGATGTGTTTCATTTGTGATATTTCAAAAACGAAATACAAGTTTGAGCTAATACTTGTCTCATATGTATCAAATTGTATAATTTACACGCACATGTCACACATGTTATGGTTTAAAATAGACTTAATAGGGACTTTAAAAAGATATCATGAAAACATAATTTTGCAAAATCATTTGGCTTAAAACAGTATCATTAAGTAAAAATTCACATACCATAAATGGTTTACTTCAATTTGTAAAACATGCACAATGGGTAATCTTTTCTTATATTTCTTGTATACCCTCATTTGTTAAAGATACAACAACATCTGTTGATACATAAAATGGCTGTTTTTTATCAGGATGGAATGTTTTATTTGTTCATCCAATGTTTTTTATCAGGATGGAATGTTTTATTTGTTCATCCAATGTTTTTTATCAGGATGGAATGTTTTATTTGTTCATCCAATGTTTTTTATCAGGATGGAATGTTTTATTTGTTCATCCAATGTTTTTTATCAGGATGGAATGTTTTATTTGTTCATCCAATGTTTTTTATCAGGATGGAATGTTTTATTTGTTCATCCAATGTTTTTTATCAGGATGGAATGTTTTATTTGTTCATCCAATTTTTTTTATCAGGATGGAATGTTTTATTTGTTCATCCAATGTTTTTTATCAGGATGGAATGTTTTATTTGTTCATCCAATGTTTTTTATCAGGATGGAATGTTTTATTTGTTCATCCAATGTTTTTTTGTTTTTTTGTTCTGATTATTTTATGGATGTTTATTCTGCTTAGCTGTATTATATATGTTTATATATTGTTAATAAAATGGTTCATATGCTGAGGTCCACATGTAAGGTTGTTTATTCCTAAATTGATTGTCTCATATTAAAGATATGTCTTTATCATTGTCATTTGTATTATGTTTTAATATTTGTATACTTAAATAATTCATTGCTACTATATGAAGTAATTTATAGGTGCTCTAAGTTTTTTAAAAAACAAACTCTTTAGCATTTGATTTGCTTTCAGCACATTTTTGGCTGCAAGACAAGCTGAAGGGGTACAAGACTCAACCATCGGCAGATGGTCAATTAACACTATCGATCACTCTATTCAGCCTGATGGTCTATCATGTGGCGTATATGTGTTAAAAGTAAGTTAACAAACCAATTAATTTTATTTTTTGCTTCAATCTTTATAATTTGTATTATGCTGAAAAACAGTTCTGATTTGCTGATGTTCTAACACTGTTAATGTCCTATTTTTTTGTTTCCATGCAAAGAATACAACTTCACTTAGGAAATATTTACAGAAATGCAAATAAATTTTAGAGATGTTGTTAACATCTCTAAGGATTTTGGTTTGTTAAAAGCTTTTTGTTTTTGATTTTTCAGTTTGCAGAGAATTTCATGTTGGGAGAGAGCTTACTTCTGGGATGGAACAGGAAAAACATTTTGGAGGAAAGGAAAAGGATTGGAATATTTCTTCTCTCAGCAATGAAGGAGGTCTTAAATGGTACATTAACTATTAACAGAATATTTTTTGCAAATCCCAAATAATTTCATCAGGGAATTATATAAAAAAATGCATTAACATAATTTGGCGTTAAATGAATATCAACCGACTATTAACATTGTTCATGAACACTGTAAAAGATTTAGTCCAGAGTACCATTGAAAAAGTAATCATGTGTCTGTATGAAATTAAGTAATGATATTTTTAAACCTTTGACCCAAAAAAAACGAATAACTCTATCTATGTCTGACAAAGATTGATTTACCCAACCAATATACTCTTGCTTTTATGTGTCACAGGTCAACTGGCAGGAAATAAATTGGTGGAAGATGATGGTAATGGACATGATTGCAATGATGACAAGAAGATGATACAAGTCAGACTGTAGTGGTTGTAACTGTAGAAAAGACTTTCATAAATAACCAACATGTACCTTAAAATAACATTATTGTGGTCTGCAGATATATATATAAATATATGCTATCCTGGCTTGAATTGTAATGTTATTTTGCCATGCTAAGTTTGAATAGACAAAAAATGAAGTAAGACTATTGTTTTCAAATAACAGTCTATGAATAAATTGACACCATAAATTAACAACTTGTGTTAATGTTTTTTTTCCATTTGGACAATATCAAATTATAAACATTTTTGATAAAAACTGTCCCCAGAAAAGATAGTTCATTAGAATAAAGAGAGTTTTGTATGATGCTTTATCAAAAGTTATAGTTGTGGTAATAAGTATAACGACAATACATTTTAACTTTATTTAATGGATTTCAAGACCTATCTAAAAATCACACATTGTGTCAATTTATTCACATTTCAGGATATTGATATTGTGCAGGAAGAAGTTGAGACTGAAGTGGGGAAAGATGTAAGTAGATTTCATCCCCTGTCTGCTAAAGAGGTTTTAATCTAACGGCGTTAGACCGTGAGGAGGCATAAACTACGTGAGGAAAGGTCTCACGGTGTGAGATATGGCATGTATGATTTAATTACCTATTATTATGTTATTTGTATTTTTGTATTTCAATCAATATCATGAACACATTTTCTTTTCTTAGGTTTTAAGTCCCACCAACAGTATTTTAGTCATACGTATGGAGATTACCCAGTCACATTATCCTGACACCGGGCTGACCAGAAATTTTCTAGAACTACCCTAACGGTAAAGCAAGGAAGCTATACCAGTATGATCAGTGATCCTATTACTGGTA
Organism: Mactromeris polynyma; assembly: GCA_032209605.1. Taxonomy (NCBI): domain Eukaryota; kingdom Metazoa; phylum Mollusca; class Bivalvia; order Venerida; family Mactridae; genus Mactromeris; species Mactromeris polynyma. The sequence goes on along the minus strand of JASFXZ010000011.1, from coordinate 458,982 downwards.
CCGGTTTAATCATCCATGCAATCCGTCTAAAGTTATAACATCAGACACCAGAAGTTAACAAGATTAGATCTCAAAATATCATGCAACCTGTTATTGAATTAGCAGTATTTTAGTTTAAGATACTGTAAAGACTGTTTACTGGGAAGACCATCCTTCAGTTAAATTTGGTAGAGTGGAGTTCTCCGGCACCCCATTTACAAGTAGTTCTTGGCCGAAAAGTCTTTGACTGTCAATTTGGAAAAAATAGGAAAGAGAAGAGGAAGTTAGAGAGACAAAGGCAAAAGGTAATTTATCATCTGAGGTAAAGTATATTTTCAGATGAATAGAACATGAACAATATATTTTATTTGCAAAGGTATAGCCAGATGTATATCATTAGAAAGACATATATATATACACAACATTCTCTGAAGTTATAGTTATTGTACTAATGAACCAAATGTGTTCCAATTGAACATATATCGCCTATGAACCACAAATAACTATTTGTATTATGTATCATGTTAGATCATTTATCAAAGCTCTCACTAACATTTGTATGCACACTAAAACTTTACCAATTAAACTTGCTATTAACCTGTTATATATTATGTTAGATCATGGATTATCTCAAACCTAATTATCTTTCAATGACATATGTATCTAAAAATCTAAACATTTGTCTGTAAACTTACAAATTAGGAAGTTATCATGTTCAATATTGAACTCAATTTTAATCACACCATCAATAACATATTATTGATAGCATTATATTGAATAACACAAACAAAATCAATATTTATTAAAATAATCGCTTCAAAATAACCAATTACTCGTAATTTGATTGTGAATAACAACTTCCTGATTTCAGGAACAGTAAGCTGTACATATATGCTTGTTCTTCAGAAATTATTATTAATTGATTCTTATTGATAGATTACACCTGAACCAATAGACACACGCTTAGCCAGCAAAATAGCAGAAATGTCTAGAAGTGGTGTCTGTAATCTGGATGCGATGAGGACATTACTACATAGCTATGTAAAGGACATTTGCATACCATTGCCTCACCCAACAAACAAAAGATTTTACCCTACTGATAAGATTATATCAAATCATATGTACAAAGCCAACAAAGGTGACACGAAAGAAAACCAACATGGACTTGAAGACCTGGTAAACAGAAACAGTTTAAAACATAATCTGTCATAACACTTTCTAATTTATTAGTGATTACTTAAGACATTTGTTCACATAAACTATACATCACTTCCTGATATGTCAGTTTAAATACAATGATATATCAGTATTAAGTTAAAACATAGGAGCCATAACACTACATGATGAAATATTGCAAATTGAAGTAGTGTTAAACATATAAAAACACAACTCCTTCATATATGTACATGTATTTGTTCCATATGTTCACATTAAGATAATAACGTAATTCACCTCATGACTTTTGTTTTACCAAAATTTTGTATATTTCAGATTCATGAATGGCAGGAAAAGTCTGGAGATTTTTTCTATTGTCGATTGAAATGTAAGGAAATGACTCCAAAAAAGGACAACGATTGTGTAGAGATTAGTAGCTGTTTGGTTTAAGGTATTTTTTTTATATTTTATGCAAATGTATTGCTGAAGTATTTAGATTCATAGGGATTTCGTTGAGTTAGCATTTTCTTGCATTTTTCAATTCATGGCTTTCCCTGTATGCCAAATATCGAGGGCTCAACGCAACACTGTCGTAACTCAATTTAAAAGAAATAAATTTTTGTATTACCAAAAAAGTTATAAGGTTTGTCCACAAACTTCTGGATAACCCCTTGTACATATTGATTTTGCCTATTCTGGATGGATGAATGGTTGCCTGTCAGTCACAGATCATGTATATCTATCTGTGTTACTAGTTGGGTGATTTCTTGCAAACTTATAGGATGATTAGATTTGGTGGCCAACTTTGTTGTCAATATCCTTTCCTTAGTTGTTTATTTACTTTTTATGGAATTTCATGTCTCATCAATGGCAATATAACAGAGCAAATGATCCAAAATTATGGATCTGTGCCATAAGATTTTAAAATTACTCCTTAAATAAGTACATGTATAACAATCAATACTTGTTTCCTTTCAGTATGGCTCCAAATTTCTGTTCATACACCAATCTAAGGAACAGAGAAGATTGCTTGAACGTTATGGTACAACAGTTTTCTTGGATGCCACCTACAAAACAACACTGTATGACTTGCCCTTGTTTTTCTTGGCCGTTAAGACCAATGTGGACTTCCAGATAGTCGGAACCTTCATGACTGAAGATGAAACTATTCTATCCATAACTGAAGCGCTACAAATTATGCGACAATCCTTTTCACATCTTCAACCATCATATTTCATGACAGATTTTGACGATAGAAAACGTTTTTGAAGGTACATTTAAATTCTTTTTTTTCACATCATATTAGATATAAAAAAGTTGATCAAATAATGTTACATTTCTGTTAGAATTTACATGCTTTTCCCCTATCTAACCACCTTTGCAAATGGAAACATCACTCAAAATCTTTGCAGTTGCCATGGTATGAATGTAATTAGAGCGCCTTTGTCACCATTAGCTCACTTCACCTTTGGTGGGGGGGGGGGCGGGGGTCATATAGAGACAAACCAAAATGCTTGTTACTAATCGTTCCTATTCATTCAGTCTACAACATTACAAATATATACAAAGTAACAAACAGTCGTAAATTCAATATTATTAGCATCAATTATCCAAATATTATACCTAATAAGTCATTTTTCTAGATTTAAGTTGTGACAGACATATCATCAGCTGGCGATTTATAATTATAGTTCTAAATAATTTTCCGATGTATTTATATTATTGGAACAAACACTTCAGCTAATACCCAAAAATTTGAAACATTACCGATCAATATGAAATATTGAATATTAACAATATATACAAAATGATACCTAATAGTTACCTACATGTTTGCTAGCTTAACCTAGACATTTTGGTGGTATGGTATTCACCCTTAGATAACTTAAAGGCTTTCATCTGACTGACATTGTGGATATGATATGTGCATGTTAGTTAGTCATGTGACGGAAACATGTAAAGATTGGATCATGGGAATTACTATTAGGTTGCAGCCCACCAGGTTAGTTTAGTCAGTAGAACACTCAACTACTAATCTAGAGGTTGTGGGTTCGTAACTTGGGCGCAGCGTGTGTTCTTTTGTGATAATTGGACTGAAGATATTACATCCTAGGTGATTTTTTCCTCCACCACAATAAACTCTGATTTATGTGGCGAAGTTCTTCGCTGCTTATTGAGGAACATGTAAATACTGGTTGTTAAGCCCGGAGCACTTGTCAGGCCAACTGATCACCCGGAGCACTTGTCAGGCCAACTGATCACCATATATACTCTTGAAAAATGCAGTAAAACCCTATATGAACAAAAAACTTATAATGTTTGATACTAAACTTCACTGCTAATACTGAGTCTATATAACTACATGTACATATTAATAAATGAAATATGACACAGTCAATATAACTACTAAAATAATCTGGTCAGATAAGTCTTACGTGAATTTAATGCAAATAGTCACCATTTTGTCTTATTCAGGTGCTACTGTTCTGATATGTGATTTCCATAGAAATCAAGCATGGGAAAGATGGACCCGAAAAAAGGAAAACTCAATGGGTCATGGAGATGAAATTTATCGTCACTTGCAGAAGCTTGCAAACTCTCCAAATGAGGAAAATTTTGATTTAACTTTACAAAACCTGCAAGAGTCTGAAATCTGGAAAAGGAACACCAAACTACAAAATTACATCCAAAGAGTTTGGCTTCCTCACAAGAAGGTATTGATTTACAGTGATTTTTCTCTACATATCTTACTTTCAAATATCATTATGTATGTCGGTATGTATGACTGCTTAACTTTTCCTTTACGGCTGGTTGGATCTTTATGAAACCTCAAAGCATTGGTCAATATGAAGCAGACTGTTAACTTTCGAGGGTCACTAAAACATCCCCTTTCACTTGCACATCTTTGGATTTTGATGCATATCAATCAAGCCCAGCTCCCTTTCAATAAGCAGCTAATCTTTTGCCCTTTAGTTGCGTAATATATTCATTTTATCATGATAAGTGTTTAGATTTTGATTTAGCTACATACTCATGAGATGCAGTTCCCTTTTGGTAATGATTCAACTTTATCCATGCATGTCATAGTTATTACTGAAGGTAATATTCCATCAATTCATTTTGTTTATGCCAACTACGTTTTATTGGATATGAGATGGAGATGTAGCTCCATCTTCCTGATCGCTGTCATGTCAGAGTTTTGCCCTTTGACTATGTAATGACTTTGGATTTTAATGCATTTTAGTTTGGCGCAACTGCTGACTGATAATTTGCCAAAATCTTCCATGGGTGTTTGGTATTATTTGTTTATGCAATATTTTACATATACATAGAGCTTTGTTTAATTTATAGAGATGGTCCAAATCCTTCAGGAAAGGTCTAATAGACATCGTAGCTGGAACAAATAATGGACTTGAGTGCCATCATCGTATTTTCAAGAAATCATACATGCATGGGAAAACAACATTCAACCTGACCAACATGCTGAAAATATTGATAAATGAGTTTTTCCCCTCTAGATATGGAGCGGAGCGTGAGTATCAAATATAAATGTCTTTCTGACATCATCAGCACTGTGACCATTATGGGTAATGATATCACATGAAGACTCAATTCGATTTTGATGATGTGTATAAGTGTGTAGTAATTGGCAGTATCATGATGTCGCATTGCAATAGACTCTACAGTTTATTTCCAGCAGCAGGCACATAAAATGTAAAATGCGATTGAACAAAATTAATAGAGTTGGTCTTTCTGGCTTTTAAAGGTAGATCTATACATTTAAACAATACTGTTAAGGATGTTTATAGCATAATAACTGTTAATCAGTACAATATTCACTAGATGCTTGCTAAGACACCGAATCATCTTGGTGACTCTTGGTGACATTGAAAATGCTAACCGGGTACATTTGTTTTGACTCATATAATGTGGTGTGGTCTGGATAATCAGATCGCCTAAATGGATGATGAATAATAATGAGGTATAATAATGTTAATTTTATGTAAATTCATGATGGAAATGGTGTGGTTTAATTGGCTTTTCTTCAAGTTTCCTAGAAAAACTGTATGTGCTGAAAATGTAAAAAATGTCGTTATTTTGTTTTTGTAATGTAATTTATAGTGCTTGAACAGTTTTGGTTGTTTGGTGCAGTCACTTGACATACACAGTATCCCTTGCTTGAATTAACATGCACTACTAACTCTCCAATCACAAGCAACTGACAACTTCATCAATTAAATCACATGTGGTTGACAAATGATCTTAGTAAATTGGAATTTAAATACCCTTAAAGTACATTAATTATATGTATTATGTATTCCTTTAGCTATGTTGACAAGAATGAAAAGTTTTCTGGCAGATTCAGAAAGTACTCTGCTGAAGTACCAGAACCCCTTAGAAAGCGACCAAGGGACTTCATCAAGCACTGCCTGGAAAACATAGAGAACTTTCTAAAGATATAAGTGGCTAGAGATGCAGTCAAAAAGCTAATGAACATAACGTATAACGTTAGCAGTGATGCATTGCCAAGAACAATTTCAACAACAGTAAACTGTCTTGTAAAGGAAGCATCATCAGAAATGGAAAATTCTAGAGTTCCCCTACTTCCTTTGGCAAGACGTGTCACTAAACTGAAGTGTCGGCGACGAAAATCTGCCCTGAAGAAACATATCGGTAAGAGAAACATGCTTTATCTCATGGTTTTATCATAAACATAAAGTTTCAATGTGAATAAAGATACCACAGGATTAGGAATATTATGACTACCGGTAATAGTATATTTTCTGTTAACCAGGATGTGTTTCAAGGCCCAAAGATATTGCTGGGATTGGCGATTCTGCAGGTATTGCTGAAGGGGGTAATCATCAGACAAAACAACATGAACTTTATACAAGTGAGTAATATAGTATTTTTATAAATTGCCCTTGTTCTAAAATGAAATGGTTAGTTGATGATGCTGTTGTGAGGGTACCGTAACATTTCTTTTAAAAATCTCTTGTTATTGCATTCTGCATCAGACCTTTGGATTCGCCATTGCTTTTTCATTTTCATTATTAATTTATGTTAGATGTGTAGATTATAGTTACAATAAGATTTGAAGTTATGACATTTTCTCCAGATTGTCTATCAAACGAATTTACAAACTATGACAGTTCAGTCAGGTATACACACTGTATTTTGTGGTATGAGTGCTGTCATGTATGTATATATATAGTGCAATCTTGCTGGAGGTGTGCACTAAATGTCCTTAGCCCATCAATGTGTATTCTTATCTGTTCATTCAATATGTAGTCCCCTTGTATTATCATACAAACAAACATGCTGCTGCATTAGTTTAACATTTCATATAATTTTAGCATTACTTGAAATTTGGAAGGCTGAACCAAGTGATGAACAAGTCATCCAAATAGGCTGTTCCACCCTCACAAGAAACAGTTTGCATTACTTAAAGAATACCTTATCCGATGAGGTAATAACAGTTACATATTTGTTTGTAATATTTTAGTAGACGCAGTGGTCGAGTGGTAGATCACTGCAGGACCCCCGATATGGAGGTTGTGGGTTTGAGCTCTGCGATGAGCGGGGTTTGTTCATGACTTTCACAATCCCTGTAGGCTTGTTTCTCAATCTATGTAAAAAGTTTAAAGTATTATTTGTCAATCTGTTTGGTTTACATAGTAATATAATAGCTAAATGTGTTATTTAAGCAGCTGCTATAAAATCACATACTGTGGTATATGTTCATTCTCTGTGTCAGGTGATTGCTTATGTGCAAATCATTATCATCCCTATGTAATAAACACTGTAGACATTCAATGGTGATATTATCTTGTTTTAAATATTTTCATATGCTTTGGTATGGACAGGTTTAGTTAAATTTCATAAGTCTCGGCTTTTAAGCAGAAAATTGTGAACTTAATTGTTGTTAGAATTGAATGGAACTCGTAACCTGTCCATGGGTGTGAGTCTGTTTATGGTGCTTACTATTATGTTATTATACATTGTGACAGGTGTTTTCTGTTTTAACTACAGGTGTACTAGAGTTGAAATGTTTGTTTATTGATACTGAAGAGAATTTTTTTTAACTCTGAATTGTTTCAGTCACTCAATGCTGTCACTAAAGCTATGAAATGTGCAGATGTTGCTAGTGAACTTATATCCGAAAAGTCAGAACCAGGTAAGTTGGTAACAGTAATGTTGTGTATTGTTTGTACAATCTACTTGTACAACCATATATATTTCCCAGATTTACTTTCATCCATCCTTCATGTTTCTGATGAGTAGTCTTTGTCATACGCTTGAAATAACTTCAAATCAGTGCAATATCAGGGCTTATATTTTTTTATGCCAAATGTCAGTAACTAAAGATAATCTATCAGATATGCTTTAATTATGTTTAGAGACTTTGAGCATGTACTATACTTATGAAACAAAAAACCTGATAAAACATGCCCATTACTACACCTATGTTCAATTATTCTCCATGTTTTTCCATGCTGACTTGCCTTGACAAATTCGAAGCTTCTTAAAGGGATGGGCGTGCTTGAAACTCAAAGTAGCACACCTTTCGAATTTAAACAGTTACTCTTAATCTGTAATTTTCACTCACATTTTGCAAATGGGCAAATGTAAATGTTAATTTAGAGCCCTGAAATATTAATGTATAAATGACAATGACAGATGTTACCTAATCATCTTATGTATAATATTATCCTTATATGAAACTAAGGAATTTTATGCTGGCTGAAAATTTGGAAATTTGCAAATATTTCCATATTGGAAACTAATTATCACTTATAGCAAGTATTTATAGTGTTCAACCTTTGCTGGCTAAGTCATACATGTTAATGAAAACTATTGTTCATGAGAATTAGAGTTCTAATGATATTATACATTAACTTGGTTCATTTCTTTTCTAAGGTAATTGTCAGTTTATTTACACAATATTTACTTCCAGAAATCGACAGAGTATTGATGGAAAGTACATTGCAAAATTGAGTCTGGAAGAATTGAATTGTTTCTATGAGCAAGTTGCTAGTCTACCTTGCATAATAAAAGAAGGCAAACGTCTGAAAGGAAGATGAATTTGGTGTTAACATATTTTAATTAAAAAATATCTTCAACATGAAATGTACATGAACAATTATGGATTGGACTTTTTTTTAAATATATAAGTATATTGATCCTCTCCTGGGTTGATTTGAATAGGGTATATGTATTAAAGGTAGTAGATGTCTGAATGTATATTGAGGAGCTTATCCAAGTCTGATGCATAGTTCTACATTGTTATTAACCATTTGCAGATCTGGCTGTGATCAAAGTGTTGGTTTCTGGGAGCCAATGTCTAGCTGATTTTGAATTACATCTGAAGTACAAGTGTGTCTAGTAGCTTCCCTACTATGAATCCAGTAAGGTATGTTGGTTTTAAAATTCTGTATGGAATAATATTTAATATTTAGTTTCACTCAAATAGCGAAGGCAGATCATTATCCAGTTCAACCTCTAGTCATTGGTATAATAACCAATAACCTTAATCGTTTGTAGGAAGATATATGACAAATTCAACAGTAAAGATATACACACAACATCCAAGTTAATGTGGGAAAGAGATCTCTCAATCTGCATGATTTTAAATGAAAATTTGTATAGATGTATACTCCCTTTAAATATAATCAAGGACTCCTAACTTCAATGGTTCCAGTTTAGAATCAACCATAGAATACTTGGAACAAACTAATTACTTGATGGGCTTTAGAGAAATAATCTTTGTACATTTTGCAATCAAGAACCAGAAAATTTACTCCATCTTTTTGTCAATTGTCGTGAAACGCAATCATTTTGGTCTTCAGTGACAAATTATATAGACCATAAAGTAATCAGTGTTGATACAAACTGGTCAAATGTAGAAATATTACTAGGAAGCACTAAAATTCCTACAGCTTCAAATGTAATTGTCATTCTTGCTAAACTTCATGTCTATAAAAGCAAAATGAAGTCAACTTTACCTAATATCCAAAGATTTAAGATTCAAGTCAGCATAGAAAAATATATATCTAAATGCTCACATACCCCTCAAAATTTCACAAAATGATTTGAGTTTATTTGAAGCTCGGGTCTAGTACCACCCATCTCTTTGTCGATGCATAATTACTTCCTATAACTTAATTAATTTTAACTAATAAAGAATAGAATAGTACAAGTAGTATTACTTCATATAACTGATGTCAAACTTCTGTGCTACACCAAACTTCGTATTGACTACCTTTTTTGGTACTTAATCAGTGTTTCTGTGTATATCTGTATAACTTGCATGTGTAAAAACTGTTCATTAGTATTGTTCCATAAAATCTGATGAGGTATGTGCAATGTTGCAATTTCTCCTTAAGTATACAGCTGATATGCATTGTCAAAATTACAACATTATTACTAAGTCATTTTAACATTTTTATTATGATAAGCACATTACCAATTAATTTAATTGTTAATAATTTTAAAATGTACTTAACAAGGGAGACAATTCTGTATTTAAATACAAACAAATCTGTTATAGTTATCTCCCTTAGAGTTTACTTACTGTATTATTAACAGATCACATAGATTTTTCTCTCTGTGTTTATAGCGACTTTAAAAAGGCAAAATACATAAATGTTAGGTAATAGGAATCACTGTTATATTTCTAGACAATTACAGAACTACGGTAGTTATGAGTTTATTTAAATAAAATAATTATTCAATTCAATAAAAATTGTCCTTTTTCAGGAAAAATGTTTTAGAACAGCTCTGTGTGTCTCTCTAACTATGCCCCTGCAATTGGAAGAAGGTGGTAAGTACAAGCATTGCGATGTACACACTCTTTCTGGATTTGGAATGAACTAACATTTAAGTATGCAGTTACTTGGGACAGTTTTTCCATCTGTTTTTGTGATGACATGCCGTTTTGTCTTTGGTTTTCACCATTTTCTACAGTATTTCAGTTATGTACAGTGATAAGTTGATCTAACCAGTTTTCTTGGGTTACCTACCAGTACTAAATAATTCATTCACAAGCAACTTGCAACTACTTCCTGGAAATGACAAAATGCTGCCACAAAGCGCACTCAACAAAGTCCAGAACTTCCTCCTACCCTGTGTACACTTGTTAACAAATCTGATGCAGATTGACAATTACTCTCCAAGTTTTGTTTTGTCGGTTGCTTCATAAGGTCTATCAAGCAGGCTTCTTTTTATGCGGCCGAGCATTGTTTAAATATATCCAGAAGTGCTAATTAGGACAAAGGCAGTATATTCAGTCACTATGGTACCCCTATGGTCTAACCTTAAGTCAGCATAAAAACCCTGTCTAAATTTGTTGAAATTTGGATGTAAAAGTAAAAATGTTGTAGAGATGGATGAAAATGCATAAATGGTGTCGGCCTGGTAAGCATCTGGGCTCGAATCTAATATTGCTGAAAATGCCATCTCATGAAAGTCAAACAGCTGACGATGAGGTAGAAAATGTGTATTCGGTGTCAGCCTGGTGAGCAAGTACTTCCGGCTCGTTGTTGTGTCAGCCTGGTGAGCAAGTACTTCCTGCTCGTTGAAGTGTCAGCCTGGTGAGCAAGTACATCCTGCTCGTTGAAGTGTCAGCCTGGTGAGCAAGTACTTCCTGCTCGTTGTAGTGTCAGCCTGGTGAGCAAGTACTTCGATCTGCTCGTTGTAGTGTCAGCCTGGTGAGCAAGTACTTCCTGCTTGTTGTAGTGTCAGCCTGATGAGCAAGTACTTCCTGTTCGTTGTAGTGTCAGCCTGGTGAGCAAGTACTTCCTGCTCGTTGTAGTGTCAGTCTGGTGAGCAAGTACTTCCTGTTCGTTGAAGTGTCAGCCTGGTGAGCAAGTACTTGCTGCTCGTTGTAGTGTCAGCCTGGTGAGCAAGTACTTCCTGCTTGTTGTAGAGTCAGTCTGGTGAGCAAGTACTTCCTGCTGGTTGTAGTGTCAGCCTGGTGAGCAAGTACTTCCTGCTCATTGTAGTGTCAGCCTGGTGAGCAAGTACTTGCTGCTTGTTGTAGAGTCAGCCTGGTGAGCAAGTACTTCCTGCTCGTTGAAGTGTCAGCCTGGTGAGCAAGTACTTCCTGCTCGTTGTAGTGTCAGCCTGGTGAGCAAGTACTTCCTGCTTGTTGTAGTGTCAGCCTGGTGAGCAAGTACTTCCTGCTTGTTGTAGTGTCAGCCTGGTGAGCAAGTACTTCCTGCTTTTTGTAGAGTCAGCCTGGTGAGCAAGTACTTCCTGCTCGCTGTAGTGTCAGCCTGGTGAGCAAGTACTTCCTGCTTGTTGTAGTGTCAGCCTGGTGAGCAAGTACTTCCTGCTCGTTGTAGAGTCAGCCTGGTGAGCAAGTACTTCCTGCTTGTTGTAGTGTCAGCCTGGTGAGCAAGTACTTCCTGCTTGTTGTAGAGTCAGCCTGGTTAGCAAGTACTTCCTGCTCGTTGTAGTGTCAGCCTGGTAAGCAAGTACTTCCTGCTCGTTGTAGTGTCAGCCTGGTGAGCAAGTACTTCCTGCTCGTTGTAGTGTCAGCCTGGTGAGCAAGTACTTCCTGCTCGTTGTAGTGTCAGCCTGGTTAGCAAGTACTTCCTTCTCGTTGTAGTGTCAGCCTGGTGAGCAAGTACTTCCTGCTCGTTGTAGTGTCAGCCTGGTGAGCAAGTACTTCCTGCTCATTGTAGTGTCAGCCTGGTGAGCAAGTACTTCCTGCTCGTAATAGTGTCAGCCTGGTGAGCAAATACTTCCTGCTTGTTGTAGAGTCAGTCTGGTGAGCAAGTACTTCCTGCATGTTGTAGCTGTACTGATTCAATGTCAGCTGTATTTATTGTTACTGTGTAATTTTTGTGTCATTTCTGATCACTGAAACAGTGATTTCTCTTTGTTTTGCAGGACTACATTTTTGCATGGTAGGATTAAGAAGTTCACCGTTTCAGCCATGTTGACAGTTGTGTATTGTAAATTTAGACAGTGACTGTATACATTGAATGATAGCAGAAAAGTTCCAAGTTGATAGTGGTGTTTTCTTGGTGTGGTTTTACTGGGATTGTGTTTAAAACTAGAGATTGCATATAGCTGGGCCCATGTTGTGGAGTTCACAATTCCAGTGCAAAACTTGTAGTTTTACTATAGAACACAGAGGGCGAAAAAGCATCCAGCCAACACCTAGATGGCAATTTTTTGACGTTTGATATTTGTGGGTCTACATCAAGTCGTAGATCGTTATACTCTTCTTTGGATTTGCTCCAGTTTACTCGTATATACACAAAATGGCCATATAAGCATCATTATCTCAAAACAAACATGATCAAGTTGTATTTCAAATTTCCTTTATCAAACTTAATCACAAGCCATACTGTTAGTCTGTTAGACACCTTGAATAGGCAAACGACTTGATGTCATCTCAATTGAGAACAGATTTTTACCCAAGCTATCAATAAGCAGGTTTGCATCTATGCTTGCACAGTAGCCAAAAAGGTGCTTGGCAGTCAGAAAGCCAAATGTCAAAATTGATTTCTTAATGGAGTGGCTTGACCATAGAGGAAATTTTCTTAGAAAATTAAGTATTTGAAAAAACATTTAATATCCTTTATATAATTCTTAATTGTTTTCCTGTGTAGAATGTGTCAGATATGATAATTCTATTTTACTGGCCCAGCTTTGAGAAATTTCATCATTTTTGATCAAATTTTGCATGCTTTTTTCTGAATAAATGCTAATTAGTCACTACATTTTACATTTGGCGTTTTGGGTCATAGAAAATGAATACAATATCAGTCTGTGACATTTAATTTATGAAAATCCCTCACATAGTTGCAAAGAAATGGCTGTTCCCATAATGTTACTTTTCATTGGAAAAGTTAATTGTGGGTCCCGTTTTTAAATGCCTAGGAAGAAGTTTTTAGAAATGTTGAAGTCCCAGATTTAAGGCTGTCTCTGGCTGTACTGATACAATGTCTGCTGTATTTATTGTTTCTGTGTAACTTTTGTGTCATTTCTGATCACTGAAACAGTGATTTCTCTTTGTTTTGCAGGACCACATTTTTGCATGGAGGGATTTTATGAAGTGTACTGATTGGACAGTGACTGTATACATTGAATGATAGCAAAACAGTTCAATCTTCATGGTTGTGATTTCTTGGTGCAAACTATGTTAATTTTGTTTTCAAGAACACTGCTCGATGATAGGAAAGGAGACATGAAAAGTGGTTGGTTGTGCTAAATGCAGTTAATTTAATACGTCATGTGATACTGCCCTCGGAGCAAACAGAACACCAAATCTCTATGACTGTTGTAAGACTATGGAAGGCAGCAGTAAGGCAATGGAGCAAGACATGGTATCATCACATTCCTAAGCAGGTGGACATATTTCCACAATAGTGGCTGATGATGACACTACTACCATTTCCAGACTAAGACAATCCGTAAATTCAAATGTCAAGAAACATTCAGACAGAGATCATCATGACCAGTCTGTCTGCTCTACAACTATCTTGAAGAAGTTTATCAAAGAAAGTCAACATTTGTCTTCTGGAGTGCATCAACTACATGATTCAGCAAAAACCAGGGTGATTCAGATGGTATCAGCAAGGTATTTGATGCCTTATCACTCCACCCATGTAACAATCACTCCTTGTGTTATAGACCATGGTGTTCCTATATGGAAAATCCCAATAAGAAATACCAGTCACTTACATATGGTAGGGAACTTACTGACAAGGCTCTCCAGAACTCATTGGAGGACTTTTTTATTGTTACAAGATGCACTACTGTAACATACTATCAAACCTTGGAAGTACTCAAGCAAATTAAGCCTTCAACAAGACTGTTGCTTCGTAAGCACCCAAATCACACTTACAGTGGATCAAGTAGCTAAATCATCCACACACACAGGGTCGCTGCAAGTGTTGCCCATCCACACACACAGGGTCGCTGCAAGTGTTGCCCATCCACACACACAGGGTTGCTGCAAGTGTTGCCCATCCACACACACAGGGTCGCTGCAAGTGTTGCCCATTCACACACACAGGGTCGCTGCAAGTGTTGCCCATCCACACACACAGGGTCGTTGCAAGTGTTGCCCATCCACACACACAGGGTCGCTGCAAGTGTTGCCCATCCACACACACAGGGTCGCTGCAAGTGTTGCCCATCCACACACACAGGGTTGCTGCAAGTATTGCCCATCCACACACACAGGGTGTTGCCCAGTTGCTGCAAGTGTTGCCCATCCACACACACAGGGTCACTGCAAGTGTTGCCAATCCACACACACAGGGTCGCTGCAAGTGTTGCCCATCCACACACGCAGGGTGTTGCCCAGTCGCTGCAAGTGTTGCCCAGTCGCTGCAAGTGTTGCCCATCCACACACACAGAGTCGCTGCAAGTGTTGCCCATCCACACACACAGGGTGTTGCCCAGTCGCTGCAAGTGTTGCCCATCCACACACACAGGGTCGCTGCAAGTGTTGCCAATCTACACACACAGAGTCGCTGCAAGTGTTGCCAATCCACACACACAGGGTCCCTGCAAGTGTTGCCAATCCACACACACAGCGTGTTGCCCAGTCACTGCAAGTGTTGCCCAGTTGCTGCAAGTGTGCCCATAAAAAACATTGGACATGGATACATTGCCAAGGTATAATTATATTATTATGTCAATATTATATTGTAATTCAGCACAAGCTTGTCTGAACTGGTATGTAATCTTCCCACTGTAATTCCGGTTTTGACATAGACTCTTACTGTCAACATTCTGAACAACATTTACTAGATACAAGCTAAAACATGAGCAGCTGTTATGAGTACATGTTGACTGCTTCTGTATCAATATTTTAAGGACTTTGTGTGTGCATAAATTTACATTGCTTCTTAGCAAATATATTAAGAATAATCTTCCATGCAGTGTCAATATGTTTATGAACAGAATGTTTAATGGCTATAAATTTTACAGTCGGTGCTTGTTATTGAATTATAATTGATTTAGTTACAAAGATACAAAGTTGTTGTTCAGAAACTTTTCAAACAACTAAACACCTTACATTCTATGTGATATTTGCTATTTTATACAATGTTTTAGCCTAATTGAAAGATTGCTTTATCCCATGGCTGGAATACAAATGTGTTGGTTAAACTGAGAGATTTACAAGCAAGGAAGAGAAATCCATGATCTTAGTTTGACAAGGAAAGGAAGGAGGTGTTGATTGGTACTGAAAAATTGTTGGTAAGTTTCATAATGGGTAATACTTTTTTCCTACCAGCAAAGATCAGTTTAGAGGATTGTTGGCTTGCTGAATTCTGTCTGTCCATCCATGTATCAGCCCATCCACATTGTTTGTGTCTGCTCTGTTTCTTACTAAGACGGGGGTTGATGTTCAGAAAACTGTGCAAATGTTACCCATATCAAGATGATGTGTGACATGCAAACTCCATGTCTGTACCTCAATGATCAAGCTCATGAATTGATGATCAATGTCACTACAATATACTCTCTGTATTTGGTAGATGTGTCTTCTCAGTAACTGTTGTATGCATTTACTTATTTTCAATTTCAAAATGGAAATCCAACAACATGCATCACATTGACATTCAACACTTTCAATTTGTGTATAGCCGTCTTTGACAGGCACAAATCATCCTAAAGTAATACAATTACAAGTCGGTCAGAAACAACTGATTATGAATAAAATTTAATGTATGGATATAAACAACTTAATTGGTAACTGTCATTCAATATAATCCCACAAGGTGTCAATGACAAGACTTTAGTCTGAGAAGCAATGCCTGTACAGTAAACTGTCATATCTGACATCAGGTGGTTCCGGGTAAAAATGTCAGATATAGTAGGTTGTGGATACTTTTAAGAGTCGGATAAAGAGGTGTGGAAATACATTGTATTGTATGCTAGCGGGACTGCCAATTAGTGTCGGATGTCGAGACTTGCAGTTTCTGTTATCAGCAGGTGTAGGCTATATATGTTATATAGCAGATTTGCTGGGACCGACTAGAAATGTCGGATGCAGCTGTTTGTTGTTATCACCAGGTGTCGGTACCGGCAGTTTGCACTGTATATCAGTTGCTAAGCAAACAAAATTGATAATCACTTTTTCGTTGACAAAGTTGCCCTGGCTACATGGCGGTATCGTGCATTATGAAAAGCTGAGTAATTAGCTTCGATTGCTGAAAAAAACAAGATGGTTCATGGAAGGCAGTTTTAGGGTACAAAATTTATTTATTTCTAGTGAAAATACTAGTGTACAGGAAAAAATCCAGTGCTATAGTATTTATAACATGTAACTAAGTCATAATAAAACAAAATGCAATTACACAAAAAGTTGACTATAGATGAATGTTTTGATATTATCTTGTTACCTCATATTGTGCAAATCTTGTATTCCAGGTATTGACTGATCAATTCAAGTCTGGTCAGTGTCCATACATTATTTCGTCCAGAGGGAGGGATATCAAAAACAAGTTCAGATGGCGTTCACTCGGATGTCCTGTAGACAGAAGGAAGATGTACTTGTGTTCATGAAATTGCTGGAAGTTATGGGAGATGTCAGTGTTGAAGCATTCATGTGTGACTTCGAGCACTTATAAATTTTAATTACTGGAAATCTTTCTGAAGCCATCATATTGGCTGTGTAGGATTGTGTTAATGTACATTAGACAATTTCTTGCACTACTGTTCCTGCCATCTGGACATATACCCACATTCAGAGAATTGTCTCTACAATCAGGCAGACCAGATATCAGTGGTTGACTCATCCAATGTTTGATGTTGTTTCATGGTCCAAATACAGCCGTATAATCTGTACCAACAATGACTGTGAGAGTATGTTCTAATTATGTGCTTTCACTTGAAATTATCATTGCGAATTTATATCTTTCTATGCAAAGTAACTTTATAAATAATAAATTTCAATATACTGAGCTTAGATTAATATTATAACATACAGGTCGTTTTTACAATTTTATATGCGTTATCTTCATTCCTATTCTCAAGCAAAACCTGTGCATTGACTGGGGTTCTAACCCAAGATCTCTACCGGCTGACCTGACCAGACGTGCCTTATGTATTGTTTGTTCATTTACTAATTATCTACAGGATGGCACCATCATGTGAACAACAGGGCCAGCAACCTTCTGTTAAGAGACAATAGAATAATCTACAAACAGATGGATGAACATATAAAAGCTGCTTGAGAGAAATATGATAAGGAGGAAATGTCAACTTCGGGCCTGCTGAAAACCTCAAGCATGGTATATGGACCTTCTTATTAACTGTGAAATATAAGTGAATGTTGCTGCTGGTGTGTTGTTGATGCCACTGCAACACATGTTTCTAAAACTTTTTTAATTCCTTTGCGTTCGATAGTAGAGATGTACTGTTTTATAGTCTGTTCGTAAAATAACTTCACATACAAATTCACTTATATTCATTATACCTTGTGCATATTCATATAAATGGTGCATACTGGAGGATTGTTATTTTTGTCGTTGTACATTGTGAACTAACTGGAACATATTAAAATACAGGCTAGAATATATATACCGCTTAACTCACTGTTTCATTAATTTTCTTCAATGATAGATAAAAGTAGCCCACTCAGTCGGTAAAGTGCTCAACTTCTAATCTAGAGGTCATGGATTAAATGCTTCCGGTGTTATTCTGCTTATATGTTTCATGTACTGTAATGTATTACGTACTATGTATCCGTGCCTGCGGTACATTTTCAGACAAATACAAAACCTGGCTTGTCTCCTGGCACTAACACAGGGGCTAATGCTGAGAAATGCCAGAAGAGTCGACTGAAGAGGCAGCAGAAGCAGCAGTTGCCTTCCACAAAGCTCCGTCGACTGGTGTTGAAGAAGGATAGGGCTACTAATCAGGGCGCCCAGGAAGCCCTAGAGGGAGTTTCCTACCAGTCAGGTTAGATATTACAATATGTTATGAGCTTGTTTCAAGTATTATTAACCAGTATCCCTTCCCAACTGTGGAATGAAAAATAAGGCAAAATACATGTACAATCAGGGCTCTAGATTTTGTTCATGTCCCGGACTAATGCAAATGTAAAATTTGACTTGTCCGCCATACATACATTGTTGTCTGAGAATAAGTTTGTAACAAATAAACGTAAACAAAGATTAATAATCACATGTATGTGTTTGTGGGATTCTAAGGTTTGACTTACAACTGAACAATTGCTGATGTTGGTTAGCTTTAAAAACGGACTAGTGCAGGACTGACTTCAATTCTACTGTTGGTAGCCCGATTCGGCATTAAATTAGTCTGGAGCGTCGGGCTAGAGGATTTCTAGAGCCCTGACAATCTCGCTGGTAACAGATTCAATCTCGTTACCATTATAGCCATGGACACCAATGTGTAAAATATTCACTTAGAACCATGTCATGATTTTACAATCAACGAATCTATTCTTGATAAATGTATGTACAACAATTCTCAATGCTACAAACAAAGTTTATCTGCTGTTGTTAATTACTTAGACTGTACATTACTTGTTAATTTTCAGGCGTTGATCATGTATCAGAAGTTGATGTTGAGAAGCTACCAGTTCACACATCTACAATATTTACCTCCCTTGTTCTGAATAGTCAGTCATATTGATAGGAAAAATTCCTTCAAGTTTATAGTAGTCAGGGACGCTCATATAGACTAGATGCACTCGGTGACCCCTCTATACATTCTATATAAAGCCGCCATCTTGTATGGACAGAAAATGAGTCGCTTTTTGGGCGCGCTCAGGCGTAACGTTATTGATCCGTTTGTCGGTTGCAGACGACACATTTTGAATTTTCCGCCATTTTTTGAGTATAGGGTGCAGCCATATTGTTGGCTCGGGACAGCAGACGACGAGAATTTTCCGATACACCTCCATTTTAGCGATCTACACTGGACACGACCATCTTGGCGGGTTTGTAATAGCAGACGACACAGAAACCTGTTTAGACCAGTTGATCTATTTTAATCATTGACGTAATGCGCTGCAATTCCATACATGTCCAATCATTAGTATTTAATTCTCATTGTCAAGTATAATAGCAGACGACACAAATACTTGTTTAGACCAGTTTATCTATTTTTAATTGGTTAGTACGAAAACAAAGACGAGCAGGTTGTTTATAATATTTTATTTACACCACATATTCAACAATGAAATATATATATATCATATATACAGTGACAATAAGACAGTGAGACAACGGTAGATGAGAAATGTAATGTAATATACAAACATAATGAAACAAAATGTATTTTATACTATTCACACTAGGCAGTTCAGTAACCATACGGTTGTGTACAATAATTGTTAGTAATTACACGCTTATCAAACACAATCTTATAGTCTTTAACTTCACGTTTAGTGATCACGTATCCAACTTCGGGATTCCTTACAATCTTGTTTTCGTCTACAACAGAAATATGATCAACTTCACTCTTTCCAGTAACCATTTCCTTGATTGTATTAAAATTGATATCGATCGAGTTCTTGAAATTGAGCGTAATACCTCGCACCTTGCATATTGATGTATATCCTTTTTTGTTTCGTTCTTGTAGTGTATAAGCATAATTCTTTGGACCTCCGGTGACAAACGCTGTGATAGCATTTTCAGGCACTTCATCGGTTAAATCCCCAAGATAATCCCCGAGCGGTGGTTTCAATTGTCCTGGAGTTGAGGTAAACACTATGGAATCGGTATCACAGTATAATACTCGATCTCCAAGAGGTTTTAGGTAACTATAGAGTTTAAGACGTGCCTGTGCTGTCGTGTATGCCGCTATGACCACATTGGTTCTAGTGGACGCTTCGATAAAGTCATCATTGTATATCCAATCTAGTTGCACAGTTGCATTGTTGATAAACCGTACATTCTTTACATGCTGTTGGTCAGATGTCATCATATCAAAATATTCTGCCGGATAAGTTATGTAAGAGGATTGGGACAAATTAGTGCGCTGGCCGAATTTCCCCCAAAACGAGTTCAGCATTAATTTGGCCAAAGATCTTAGTCCTGGATTATTCTCTATTTTGTTGTAGGATAACAGTATACCCTCTGTCGTATAGTACTGTTGTATGTATTCCTGTTTTGTTTCTTCATCTACACACCAATCGGGCCATCCACTGGCCTCCTGTTTAACTTTTAAAAACGTATTTACGTACTCTGTAAACAGTCCTCCTGTTTTTGTTATAGGGTCATATGGTGATACTTCCTCGAAATGCCAAATTTCATATATATTCTGAATGGTGTATCCTTGAGACTGAGCTTCCTTCACTTCGTCCGTAACCCACGTACCAACAAAGGCTCTTTCACAATCGTTATGCTCACATGGACTTTGATGTGATGTTTCACAACAGGTACGACACAAGCTAAACATGAGCTTCCCATTACACTTCAAAGGTAGCACAGGTATATGCATTGGTCTGGGTGCAAGCACTTTACACTTGATGAGACCTTCATACTGACTGATATCCTTGAAATTGTCTGTAATGATCTGAGGGTGTCCAATGGGTATTTTCCCAGTCTTGTTGACAAAAGGATAAAGAGAGGTGACATCATAGTACTTGATTTGTTGATTCTCTGTAGCTTCTTCATATAGCTTGAAGCCCTCTGTGCGTCCACCGAAGAAAGCATCTCGAGGTTCTAATGGACTAACAAACTCCAATCCATCGATGTACTTTTTCATGTTGACATCGTTTTCCATATTTTGCTTGAAGTCACATTCCCAGACTGATGTATATGAATACCCACTATCTTCGATGAATTGTTTCTTTTCCATGGTCCGGGCATACAAATCCCCCATGGTCATTTCATTGACAGGATTAACCGTAGTTTTTGAAAAGCATTTGGGACAGCCGTGCCAGAAACAGCCATGGAACTCCAACACTACTCGTTCTCCAAGTCGTTCATAATAACCATCCACTTTGTAGGGTCCGATCTGTTTTTCCCCATAGTTTCTGCCATGTTGAATGTTTATTGCAGTTTTATTTGTCAAATAAGCTAACCACTGATAGGCCATGATAGACTGCTTTTCCTCAGGTCGGTAACCATGTGGCGGTATAATTGCAATGCTTTCGTGAGATAAAAAGTTTGTCCTGTATACTAGGTTGCAAGCAGAGGCAATGGTGATACATTTCTCGAACGGGTCTATTCCTGGGCGATCACCTTGTTTTGTTAAGTTCATAAACAATTCTCTGAACTTTAGACAACACTTCCTCAGAATATCCACGTCAGACTGACAGTACCGTAAAAGTTCTTCTTGAAAGTTGAATGACCTGTTTTTGTTTTCTTCATACCAAGTAAGGAATTTTGCTCTTGATTCAGGTTTCATGCTATCCGGTGTGTAAAATTGCAAATCGGGAAGATGTGGTAAAACGGCATGTTGATTCTCCTTACGATTAAATAGATGTGGAAAGTAACCTTTGGCCAATTCTGTTTCACCAAAGGATTTAGGCATATCAGCCAATGGCATCGGGATGAAATTCAGTGAATCTATGAAGCGTATCTTGCATACAGGAACGTTGATGGACATGTACTTAGATCCTGTTGTTATCACTTTTGGAAGCACAGCGTTGTCGTGAAGGTACTGTAGTATAGGATAACTGTCATATCCTTTAAAGTTGTGACAGATTACCGTGGCGCCGACATTTTCCTCAGCAAATAACCATTTGCAAAACGATTCAGTTGTCTCTGAGCCTTGGAATACTCTTTCGTTCTTACCACATGACTTGCAGAGTGACTCTGATGTAAGTGGGCGTTGCAGACACACTTCACATACTTTGTGTACCACACAAAGGTTATGCCTGTGTTGAAATGTTCCACACCAGGATTTTGCACAGTGTGTGCATTTACCCCTTTCATCGGATGAGTACCCACCATCACACTGTAAACGGTCATCCTGTGTACATTCAAAGTAGAAAAATATGTATGTAATTTTGCCTCTATCTTTCTTCTTGGAAACCTGTGCATCATTTTCTTCTTCAGCAGTAACTGGCTTCATGTAGCACAAATGATCTTCACCGAAGAAATCTTTGCACGTTTTACAGTAAACTTCATGACAGCTATGAGCCTTTTTATGTCTATTCATGTTAATAGTTTGATCACAGTCTTTGCATTTGTAATAAATCTCACATGTGTTTCTACCGACTTCACTCTTTTTCAAATGCATTTGAAAGCACGAGTCATTCTTGAAATGTCTGTTGCATTTATCGCAGAACTGCCAGTTTTCTGCCTCATCTACATGTAAATGATGACAATAGACACACGGGTTGTTGCAAGAATGTCTTTCCTAGTGATCGTAGCCTTTTTTACATTGTTGACAGAAATAACTTCTATTTAGAAACCCCGACATTTTTGTTATAACATCAAAGTGGTCGTCGTAATTGTAAAGATAAATCGGGACACCTCCTTCTTGGCCTTCATAGATGATCCCGTTGAAATGTTCTTTAGAGAGAACGTAGATCTGGAAGTTTGGTAGAACAGCTTGAAATTTCTTCACTTCCTCTATTCCACAGCATTGTAAAGGCACTCCAGCTTTATTGTGCAAGTCAAATGCAAGCTCTCGTTGTATGCTTAGTCCCTGACGAATGCTGTTCCACAATGGATGTTGCTCCTGGTGTGCAACAGCTGTCACTATGGCACAAGCACAGCAAAATTCATCAGTGTTTCGGATTTGAATGATACTTCTTTTGGTTTGTAATAGCTTCGATATATCAACAAACGTTTTATTTTTATGACCACTTCCTGATGGCATATGTACGTGGACTAACTCTATTCCTAATGTCTCATCTAGAACAAATTGTTCGTAAGATTGCAACACTCTCTCTATTTCTGATAAAATGCGATCTACCAGTTCAGATAGTCTCATGAATTCCAAGACTATTGGAAAGTCCAACTGCGGATTGTCTATGGATAATCTCACTTTATCTGTTGGTGGTATATCCTGCGTCATTATGTCAATAATAGATTGAAATACGGTCTTTAAGTACTTCAAAATAGCTGGGAGATCTCTGACTTCAATATCGTTTAGACGAATTTTGTAATATGTGGCAGTAGACTTGAACTTTTCAATCTTCCTTTCGCTAATCATTTCCATGGTGTAGAAATCCGCCGGGTCATCTGTTTTCTGTAGCCTTTGACGTTTCACCACACCTCCACCTTGTTGGTCTTCGACACGCCGCTTCACAGCGCTCCACCTATGCTCCTTATGTAAGTGCTCGTCCAGAGCATCTTCTCTAGTGAAAACCTTTAAACACTCCGGGCAATGCTGATTGTTTCCGTCATTGTGTTTCTGCATATGTCGCTCTAAATTCTGTTTTCTGTTGAACGACTTTTTGCATGATTCGCACTTGTGTTTCCAGTGATTCAATGCTCGCCTGTGCTGAAGTAACTGACTCAATTTTGGGAAACTAGCCCCGCACTGTTCACAAGTATATACCATCTTGACTGCTTAAGCTCTGAAAGTGGAATGAGGTATATGATTAACAATCTGGCTGTATATATCAACTTTATTTCATCAATGTAAATAGATGTCGGATCGAAACTACAATAAGCCAGGTGAGACTAAGAAAAGCCAGGCGAGACTAAGATAAAGCCAGGCGAGACTAAAGTAGTGCTAAATAATTACCTTATCTTGATTTGTTCGCTGTGTTTCTGTATGCGGTTTTACATCCGATCACGATAGCTCCCGATCTAAAAATGAAATTTAAAATGACTGCATTCTCTTGTATAATCATATTGTTGCGCATGCGTACAGATAATTGGACACAGGTATTTGATTGGCTAAAAATCCACACAGACACGTCTTGTGTTTTCATAATGATATAATAAAGGAAATCACTGAAATAGCATCATTCAGTCGCCGACCGCCAGAGAGACAACATGAACAAGTGCCCGGAATGTAATCAGAATTATAGTAGAAAGGATGCGATGTTGAGACACTTCAAACAGAAACATAGTGTGTCTTCTCTTCCACCACCACCACCACCACAGGGAGCACCACCACCACCACCACCACCACAGGGAGCGTCACCACCACCACCACCACCACCACCACCACCACCACCAAGAACTGACAGTTATGACAGTAGAAGCATGGTATTGCTACATCCGTTTACAATGATGATTTCTGGCCCTACAGGTATTATTTTCTACATTTTTCTGTTTAATATTTTTTATCTCTCATGTTCGATTATTTCATCCTTTAATATTTTTGTCCCTTGTTTTTTTTCTAGTGGTAATCATCCTTCTAAATTTAATTGAATGACAACATTTTTAAAATTGGAACTTAACAATTTTATCCCATATTTTACCATGCGTTACTTTTGCTCATCAAGCGTAGATTGTACTGATATTTCACCCACAACGACAGTTACTCCTATCTGTCTGTCTTACAAGATATAGCCGACAGCTACAATCATACGTATCATAGAACGATTGGAATGCCACCTTCCGATGTCACAGACAATAACCTGGAGGAAGTACGACTGGCTACCTACTTTGCCCAAAACCCAAAACAAAGAAAGACGAACACAAAACTAAAACCATTCAAATTTAAAATCGGCGATCATGTGAGAATCAGTCATCTGCGGAATCCCTTTACACGAGCTTATGATGAGACTTACACGGGTGAAGTGTTTCAAGTGTACAAACGCTATCACAGAGGAACGTTACCTATCTACAGACTACGAGATTTACAAGACGAGGACATTAAAGGGACATTTTATGAAAGCGAATTACAGAAAATTAACATTGATCCCTATAAAAAATGGACAGTAGAGAAAGTGTTAAAAAGCCGTGGCAAAGGACGCAATAAGCAATACTTAGTCAAGTGGAAATACTATCCCAAAAAGTTTAATAGTTGGGTCAAAGCTAGTGATTTAAATTGACGCTATTTGGTTTATGTATTATTGTATTATATGATGTATTTTGTGTTATATAAATGTGTATGTTGTGAATATACCTCACGTATAATGTAAATAGTATGTATAACATGTATCTAAATAAAAGTGTATGTAGTGTACTTAAGTCTTTGTTATCTTTTCAAATTTTAAATCTAGCGCCTAATTGAATACTACACAGCTGTTAACTTGAGGTGTTGTTCACCGTAAGCCAGTATAAACTTCGTCTGCTCTACCTAGGTTGTCGTCTGTTATACATCCACTACATTTTATTTCACCGTACCCGATATAACTACCATGTTAACTCTCCGGCGGTTAATTGACAACTGAGCGAATTACTACAAAATGACAAAAATACTAAAATCTGATTGGTTGATGGATAAATATGCTCAACTTACCTAACGAAAATCACTGATTTTCTCGATTATTTTAAAAAAATTATTAAGCGTTGTATAACGCTGTATAAATAATGCAGGTAAATCGCTACTACCTGTTCTTGTCGGTATCCGAAGCTGGAATGAGATAAACTACTGGAAAATGAGAATTTAATACTAATGATTGGACATGTATGGACTTGCAGCGCATTACGTCAATGATTAAAATAGATTAACTGGTCTAAACAGGTTTTTGTGTCGTCTGCTATTACAAACCCGCCAAGATGGTCGTGTCCAGTGTAGATCGCTAAAATGGAGGTGTATCGGAAAATTCTCGTCGTCTGCTGTCCCGAGCCAACAATATGGCTTCGCCCTATACTTAAAAAATGGCGGAAAATTCAAAATGTGTCGTCTGCAACCGACAAACGGATCAATAACGTTACGCCTGAGCGCGCCCAAAAAGCGACTCATTTTCTGTCCATACAAGATAGCGGCTTCATATAGAATATATAGAGGGGTCACCGAGTGCATCTAGTCTATATGAGCGTCCCTGACTACTGTTTATAGCGAATTTTAATGTATAAACGATGTTAAATAACCAGACATAAAACCGTAACTTATTGATTATGCTCATGTGGGCAGTTGGCTCAGTAAGTTGAAGAAAAAGTGGTTGTCACATGCTCTTGGTATTTTCTCAATTATCTCACATACGGAAATTACTCCTAATAAGGGCTTATCAGTTTTGCCTATAAAAATGGCTAATGATTCAGAACAATGGAGGTAAGTATTATAGATGTAGGAACTATTTATTTCCCGTGGTAATTTCCAACATGTGAAAGTGCCAGGAGAACCTACCTTTATCACAATGGACCTGGAAGTAACAGACCTTAGTATGATTTTTTTTTATTTACATCAAACATTCTCTTGTTCAATGTCAATGCTGCAATAGTAATGCAAAGTTATAAAACCAATCTGCCAAGACTCCAACACAAGTAATTCTACTGATCAAACATTACTACTTGCCTGTTTTTAGTTTATACTATAACTATACAAACCAAATACATGTTATGCTATTGTTTCAGTTCGCGGGGATGATGCCTCATATCACAAACTTCGCTGCAGTTCAAGTTCTCGTATAGCGAGGAATGTTGATATCATGCAAAGCGCAGAGGGTTACTGGTATTGTAGCAGATGAAAATGGTGACATGTTTGTGAATTCCTAAAAAAGTTGGAAAAAGTGCATTTATCCAGACTGCCACTGTCAACTTGTGTTCTTGGATTGAACAGTTTTCCCGTGTTTACCTTATTGCACACAATGGAAGGAATTTTGACTTTCCTGTTTTGATGGCAATATTGACTAAAACCTAGGGCACACGTCTGTTTTTCAAATGTGTAACTGAGCTCTTTGACTCTTTGGCTGTGTTGAGAAAACAGTTCCCCGGAAAAGTCACACAAACAACAGAAACTTGTACACACAGTGTGTGTTTGGGAATCACCTGAATGTTCATGATGCCATTGCAGATGTTGATGCACTTGGCTGTCTGCTTTCATATTGTTATTTGTCAGCTGAAAATCTTTTTTTCACTGTTTATAATTCAACGCTGTTTAACTGTGAAAAAAAGTCGACGACTTTGAGGTCTTTAGACCCTCTGGTAAGCAATGGTATACATAAGCGTCCCATTGCAGAAAACATTGCTGGATCTGGCCTACATTTAGGCCACCTGAAAGTTATATTCAAAAGGTTTGGTGAAGGTTTACACAGGGACACCATTCACTAGTGAAGGGTTGCTAAGGGTTATCGGTGCCAAAAAAGTCCTGGTGGCGCAGTATTTTTCAAACTGTTAATTAATTTTATGCATGTGTAAATATAGATAAGCCACTCAGAAGGATAATATCCCATTTTTTTGTTTTTCGGAATGTAGCAGAATGACAAATCATGTATTTTAATCTAATGATTTCTGCCATTTTTGTCTATGTTTACTTTGTTTTGTTCAATCTGATTTTTGTCATTGCATAAAAAGTTCATTTCAACAGTAAATTATTTATCGTATGTATTTTAGCACAAATCAGCAATAAATGAAATGTTGAAAATAGTTTGATGGTACATGTAGCTTCTCCACGATGATGCCTTTTTGGTAATTTCATCAATATCGGACATCATGAAATTGGGACCTTTTCTTATGGTCTGGTTCAAAAGTAAACCCAATACAATAACAGGGTTTTCCCTAGGATTTTTCAGCTAGGGTCCCTGGAAAGAAAAGGGAGTCAGGGACTCGAGATTTCTGTGTCAGGGAAATCCCTGCAATATGCATTTAATGTTTTAACCAGGTATCTATTGTATACACATAACTGTGATTTTATTTAAACCAGATTGTACATGTAGTAACTTGGAGTTGGCCATATTGTATAGTGTCAGATTCTTTGTTTTCATACAATTAATCCATTTAATATTGTATTTCCTGATTATTGTATCCACTTTATTCATTACGGTCAACAAAAATAGTGATGTTTGAAAAAGAAATGAGACAAAAAAAACTTTTTAGTCCCCCCCCCCCCCCGCATCATAATAGGAATATGAAAATATACAAGTGGGGTTATCATAATCAAAACATCATTTACGCCGTTTTTATCATTTGAAATGCAAATATTATTTTATAATGCATATATTCTTTCTACAATGTACTACTGTTGTACCGTTTGGGGTACTGGAAGAAAATGTTATAAATATCTAGGTAAATTACAAGCGCGAGTAGCTAGAATAATACAAAAGGAGTTTGCCAACCTTGACGACTAAAAATTACTCAATAAATTAAATTGGATATCGTTTGAAAATAGATGTTTTTATCATTATGCAGTCCTTCTTTACAAAGCTTACTGCAATGAGAGTCCCTAGTATATTTGATCATTATTAAATTGTTCATCCAATAGTATATAGAGTTTAAGATAGTGGAAAACAATGACTTAGTCACGCCAACTTTTAAAACAAACTGCATGAAAAATTAGTTTACAAATGTAATTGCTGTTAATAGGAATAAAATTCCCAACAATATAAGATCAGTCTTGTCAGTAAATACATTCAAAACAGCATTAAAATCATTTTTATGTTAAAAGATTTACACTCAACTATGTTTGTTATGAAAATTGTTATTAGCATTTACTATAATACATGTACTATTTACAATATCTGATGAGTGATTGTCTTGAATGAACGAATGTGTGTTATATAATTATTGTGTTTCAATTTATGTTGTTTTCTGTTAGAATGCCATGTTTTATTTAAGAATTTTACAACTGTTTTTGTATACCTCTTGACATGTAACCTTCTATAAATAAAGATATTATTATTTCATTGGTTACAGACGATAAAACTTCCTAGTTTTTAGTTATTTTGTTTGCTATATACCATAGAGAAATGTAACATATGTGTTTGTGTTGGATCAATTACAGATTTCCTACAACAAGTTTAATAGTATGAGATTGACAAGTTTTCTGGATTTTGGGGAATTTATTTTAGATTTTCCCTCCCACATCACAATATTATATGACATTTCACTTCCATATTATTATGTTTTCCTTGTATAGATGCCAAATTAATAATCTGATTTAGTTTTAAATGGAAAATATTGAAAAAATATGAAATTAAAGGCACTTTTTCAACGTTTGGCCTGTAAGTATCTGTTGGATACCCTATTCGTTGAACAAGAGATTAGTAGCTCATGTTCCTTGTTGACCGTATGCGACGGTTCATGAATATTGTTTATCTTTTGTTGAACATAATAATAAAATGTACCATTCTGCAAGATACATTGTTATTTCATGAGTTCACGGTGTTCATCTATTGACTGTATATTCATCCTGGGATTTGAACATGCAATGCAATATAGTTATTATTATAATGTAACTGTTTTGTTCAATAATTTCCGAATAGAACTATTCACAACCGAAGAACATGTTTTTTTTAAAAATTGGTAAGACGTACACTGTCCTGACAATGAACAATACAAAAGCCATGTAACAGAAATATGATTAGCGGTATCCAAGATGGACACGTCATTAATCAGAATATGAAGTAAAAGGCGCAAGTAAAATCTGGGTCACACAAATTGTTAATACTCCATTTACAATCAACAACCCATTACGCCGCACCGGATGTCTATACGTCATTCTCATGATAGAACCACTGATGCCGTGACAGGCCAATTTATATGTGCTATTACATATGTCGAATTTGTAATATATAAAAATAGCTATATAATATCAAATTGATAAATCTATGGATGCCGAGTATTTCTAAACTGTAAGTCAAACCGTTATCTGTCGTTAGATATACATTCAAAGAGAACGAAGGCATAGGAGATGAAGGGTTCGACTCTTGATCCGAAGGTCTTGTGTTCAAGCCCGCGTTGAGTCGAATATGATCACAAATTTCACAATCCCCGCATTAGGTGAGAGTAATGTTTACTAATCCGGAAAGCAGGCATCGAGGGTTATTAGTACACTTGGTAAGAACTTGTTTCACAATTGTTTTGAAATAAAACAAATTGTGATGCTATAGGGAACGCCACATACAAAAGACAATGCCTGCCCACACAGACCCCCGGGATAGCAACAGTCCACAACACATTGTACACTGCGAAGACCTGTCCAAGGGAAAACACGCATGGGAACAGGGGTGCGAGGAGTTGCCTGGCCGACCATAAATAACTTCAGAGAATTAGGAAGGACAACCTTGGTATTTTAAGCTCACCTGAGCACAAAGTGCTCAAGGTGAGCTATTGAGATCGCCATGTGTCCTTCGTCGTTCATCAACAATTTAGATTGTTAACACTCTATAGAGTTAACATCTTTTACCTGATCTGCATGAAACGTTGTCAGAATGTTTGTCTCAATAAGATCTAGACCAGTTTCGAAACTGGGTCATCTGAGATGAAAAACTAGGTCACTAGGTCAAATTATAGTAAAACTTTGTTAACACTCCAGAGGTCACATTTTTGACATGCTTATGTGAGACAAGGTCAGAATGTTTGTCTCAATGAAACCTAGGCAAAGTTCGAAACTGGGTCATCTGGGGTCAAAGAGTAGGTCACTATGTCGAATTATAGTAAAACATTGTTTACACTCCAGAGGTCACATTTTTTCTTGATTTATATAAGAAATTGTCAAACTGTTTGCCTTAAACTCTAGGTCCAGTTTGAAACTTGGTCATCTGGGGTCAAAAAGTAGGTCACTAAGTCCAATTATAGTAAAACCTTGTTAACACTCCAGAGGTGACATTTTTTACTTTTTCTACATGATACTTGGTCAAAATGTTTGCCTTAATAAGATCTAGGTTAAGATTGAAACTGGGTCATATAAATGATTGAACATCCTTGTGGATTCTCGCGAAGCTGTATTTTCTACAGGAGCAACATTAAACTTTATCAGAATGTTTGTCTTAATAAAATGCAAGTCCAGTGTGGTACTGGGTTATGTTGGGTCAAAAAGTAGGTCACAAGGCCAAATCATTGAAAATCCTCTTGGACTCTCTTAAAGCCAACATGGCAATGTACTCAGGTGAGCGATATAGGGTCACCATGGTCCTGTTGTTAATGGATGGAATACATCACGGAACAAGCCAAGAAAGCTAGTAATACTTCCATCATTTGATATTAGCTATTGTTCGTGTGTTAGCCTCGTGTTGTTGTAACAATCTACGATGTATATGTTCTAATACAGATTCGTCTTTGGTGATAATATACTCTTCTAGGAACTTCAGGTGGAAGGCTGTTGACGCAGTTTACGTTGCGGGTATTCCGAAATTAGTATAAAATACATACCTTTATAAAAATATGGACAAATTTGTATAGTATTTTCTGGGATTATACCCCTTGTCGGACCAACCCGAACCCGTGGAATTGACGTGAACGACGTCAACGGCTATCTGGGATGTCAAACATTGACCACAATGACCGCTTTAGAGAAAACACTGCAATCTCTGGCCGACATAATCTAAGATTTTGACAGTATGATTGAAGGAAGAAATGAACGTGTCAGTTGTAGAAAGCAAAAAGAATGTAAACACCAAAAAGAAATAGAAAGAAACGCTATAGGATTCAAAGAATAGCTGAATAGTGAGGACGAGATACGGGACTTTGAGAAACTTCCCACAAAAGTGCTGGATATGTGCTTTGCTAAATTTAAAAATAGCAATAAGACACAAAATAATTTTGAACCGGGAACTTCGAAAGCCATGCAGTGGGTCCCGAGATGGATTACTCGAGTTGTAAGAGTTTGTTTTGCAATCGAAAATAAATGAAAATTAAGACAGATAGAGATATGTTTAATTTTCATAACTTCACCGTGACAATCGGCTATAGCCCCGAGCCGTTATGCTGCCTGCAGGCCGATTATCACGGCCCGGTCCCGCTCAGCCGTGTATTATCATGTATGTATTACGCCATTTAATTAAACGAGAACCTGTCGGTAAACGTCTACGTACGAGTACATATGAGGTGGGATTTTTGTACTATTTTAATCGAGAGTTGAACTGTATTGAAGCCCACTCAGTCGGTACTTTTAAACAGTTAAGACATGAACTGGATGAATATATATTGATTTAAGAGTTAGTTATTTCTCTTGTGTATACTTGCTGGAACTGTTTATTTCTTTTTATCACAGATATTTTAAAATGATAATAAGGAAACGTAAACTGTACATTGGAGTCTTTGTTCTGTTCCTGTGTGTGTCTGCTTCACTCTTCGTAATATACAAACTTCAATTGAATCAAAATGTGGCTTATTTTAAAGGTAA
Organism: Mactromeris polynyma; assembly: GCA_032209605.1. Taxonomy (NCBI): domain Eukaryota; kingdom Metazoa; phylum Mollusca; class Bivalvia; order Venerida; family Mactridae; genus Mactromeris; species Mactromeris polynyma. The sequence continues at coordinate 426,762 of JASFXZ010000011.1, read as the reverse complement.
GTTCGAATTTTGTAATCTCAAATAAGGGTTTATAAATTATTGATTGGAATATTTGATTGTTTTGCTAAACGGTTAATCGAACGAGAACACAAACATTGATCGTTTAAATGACATGCTTAAATACTGTATTCATGTACCTAGATGTATATTCCAGCTTTTGCACACATTTATTTTAATGAGTCGTTTATGTTAAACTGGTTTATTATTAATGCACAGTGCGTCTGTTGTTATGTACGTAATCGTTTCATTGCTTTTAACGATTAGTTACTGCCTACTTAGTCAATTTATGTGTATGTGTTGGAAATCAATGCCCATATAGCGATTAAGCGTGAGGTAAAACTTCGAAACCTCGAACAGTTTTGGGTCGAACACAGTAGATACCTCGAACAGGTTCTTATGTCCCGGCAAAACCCCTTCTTATTTCATATTAACGAACAGTAGATCACTCGAACGTAGTGATAATTACTTGATGGTTGCACTATAAACAATACAGTGTACATGTACTTATGTGACAAACAAATCACTTAATGGATCTATTAAATATCTTACAAAACATTAAACTTTCGAATGTGAGAGTTTGTTTGTTCTAGTTTATTCATGTTTACATAGGCTTATTTTGCATGTCTGTTTGTCTAAAAATAGAACTTCGTAATTGTTTACTATATCTTGTCTGTATACAAAAGTTTATTACATTAATGTCATCGAACTGTAAAAAAATTATACAAAATGTTAGTAAATATATATACCATGCTTTTCTGCTATGATCAAGATCATAATAAGACAAAACTTATTCCATCATTTTATAATTATGTAAGAACTGATGTTAAACTTCTCTGCTAACCATGTATTTGCTCTTTACAATGTATACAATGTATATTTTGTATGGCTATAAATGTTGTAACATTTAATGCTGAATAAAACTTATGTTATGTTATGTTATGTTATGTTATGTAATGTAATGTAATGTAATGTAATGTAATGCTATGCTATGCTATGCTATGCTATGCTATGCTATGCTATGCTATGCTATGCTATGCTATGCTATGCTATGCTATGCTATGCTATGCTATGCTATGCTATGCTATGCTATGCTATGCTATGCTATGCTATGCTATGCTATGCTATGCTATGCTATGCTATGCTATGCTATGCTATGCTATGCTATGCTATGCTATGCTATGCTATGCTATGCTATGCTATGCTATGCTATGCTATGCTATGCTATGCTATGCTATGCTATGCTATGCTATGCTATGCTATGCTATGCTATGCTATGCTATGCTATGCTATGCTATGCTATGCTATGCTATGCTATGCTATGCTATGCTATGCTATGCTATGCTATGCTATGCTATGCTATGCTATGCTATGCTATGCTATGCTATGCTATGCTATGCTATGCTATGCTATGCTATGCTATGCTATGCTATGCTATGCTATGCTATGCTATGCTATGCTATGCTATGCTATGCTATGCTATGCTATGCTATGCTATGCTATGCTATGCTATGCTATGCTATGCTATGCTATGCTATGCTATGCTATGCTATGCTATGCTATGCTATGCTATGCTATGCTATGCTATGCTATGCTATGCTATGCTATGCTATGCTATGCTATGCTATGCTATGCTATGCTATGCTATGCTATGCTATGCTATGCTATGCTATGCTATGCTATGCTATGCTATGCTATGCTATGCTATGCTATGCTATGCTATGCTATGCTATGCTATGCTATGCTATGCTATGCTATGCTATGCTATGCTATGCTATGCTATGCTATGCTATGCTATGCTATGCTATGCTATGCTATGCTATGCTATGCTATGCTATGCTATGCTATGCTATGCTATGCTATGCTATGCTATGCTATGCTATGCTATGCTATGCTATGCTATGCTATGCTATGCTATGCTATGCTATGCTATGCTATGCTATGCTATGCTATGCTATGCTATGCTATGCTATGCTATGCTATGCTATGCTATGCTATGCTATGCTATGCTATGCTATGCTATGCTATGCTATGCTATGCTATGCTATGCTATGCTATGCTATGCTATGCTATGCTATGCTATGCTATGCTATGCTATGCTATGCTATGCTATGCTATGCTATGCTATGCTATGCTATGCTATGCTATGCTATGCTATGCTATGCTATGCTATGCTATGCTATGCTATGCTATGCTATGCTATGCTATGCTATGCTATGCTATGCTATGCTATGCTATGCTATGCTATGCTATGCTATGCTATGCTATGCTATGCTATGCTATGCTATGCTATGCTATGCTATGCTATGCTATGCTATGCTATGCTATGCTATGCTATGCTATGCTATGCTATGCTATGCTATGCTATGCTATGCTATGCTATGCTATGCTATGCTATGCTATGCTATGCTATGCTATGCTATGCTATGCTATGCTATGCTATGCTATGCTATGCTATGCTATGCTATGCTATGCTATGCTATGCTATGCTATGCTATGCTATGCTATGCTATGCTATGCTATGCTATGCTATGCTATGCTATGCTATGCTATGCTATGCTATGCTATGCTATGCTATGCTATGCTATGCTATGCTATGCTATGCTATGCTATGCTATGCTATGCTATGCTATGCTATGCTATGCTATGCTATGCTATGCTATGCTATGCTATGCTATGCTATGCTATGCTATGCTATGCTATGCTATGCTATGCTATGCTATGTTATGTTATGTTATGTTATGTATAGGGGATAACGTGTTTGTAAACAGAACAACCCGATTCTGCGCATGCGCAGTTAACTGGTGGGCATAAGGGTAAAAGGCGGCGGCGCCGTACTATACAACTAATATGGAATGAATGACACGGCGGTAGCCATTAATTTCTTTAATGTTTGACATACAATAATAAATTTGGCATCAATTGAAAGGTAATGCTCCTAGCTTTCCCACAACATAAAGATAATGAAAATCAGAGGTTATTTATTTATTCTCTTTATTTCCCTTGTTAATTCAAGGATTAATACCACAGTATTATAAACAAACATGACAATATATATAAACATGCATAGACATTGACAATATAGATTACAAGAGCTGTGAGGCACACCGACATAAGAAAAGCAAGATTTCAAGATTTTATTTACACAAAGCATAAGTCCCACGGAAGTGGGAAACATTAGCATTACAAACAATATGACATAATGAAAACATATAACGCGTGATAATGGAAAACGGCTACATTAATGTAGTTAATTTACAATCATGTATATAGTGTGTAGCCTTTACTTACAGTACATTTACAATTTGAGAAAAAGACAAGAAAACAATATATATACACACACATACACACACACACACACGCGCATACACATATATACATATACTGATAAGGAAAGCACAAACATAGGAAATGCATAAACATAGAGAAAGCACAAACTCAGAAATAGTACAAACAAACAAATACATATTTGCAATAAACATTATAAGAACGATGAAGGACATAGACCTATGAAAGGCATGAACATAGAAAAAGCACGAACACAGAAAAAAGTACACACAAGTGCGTATTGAACATAAACATTACAGCAAAGCATAACGTTTTACACTGAACATGCATATATATGTAGAATACTAGTACGGCAAAAACGCACACATATGCGAGGTTAATATAACATTTGCACAAGTACAAATTCGAGATGGATATACAATCTCCAGTTTGACTTCTACATGTACTATACAGAAACAAAACAAGGACAGTAACTTTTAAGTGCGATAATATATAGTCAGGTTTCATTACAACATCATGCATTAAGTGCGATAATATATAGTCAGGTTTCATTACAACATCATGCATGCTTTCACTTTATGTATGAAAATCGGTGAATTTTCTGCATCAGAATGTGACTTTGAAAATGAGCACATTTTACGACAAATTATTTTCAATTCGTTTAGGTTCGAAAAACACGGCGGTGGGTATTAGAATTCGTATTAATCAATTCATACCGAAGAATCTTCATCATCAGCTTAGCCGTTAGTTATCGATGCGTGTGTCGCTAATCAGTGGCCACGGTGGTCGGAAACATTCGGAAACACTCGGAAGCCTCCGTGATTTACCGATTTAGGATATGATTTCATGATCATTATCGTTCGCGACTTGATTAGCCACCCCGCTGTGTTAAGCCAGCATAATTACAGATCTGGTATCAGGTGTTCATGTCTGTGAATAGGTACCCTCAATGCCATTCAAAAACATATAATACAGGTGATCAAATTGAATTGCATTCCACAGTGATCTCTATCTCAAGAAGTTTATGTACGCTCAATGTCATTCAAAAACACTATACAGTTGATCAAAGACGGTATTTAGGTCTTTGAGTTGATCAAACAAAGACGATTGAATACATGATATGTGGAGTGGAACTTTTGACATTATATTATAAAATCTTCTGTGCCATGAATTCATAAACCCTTGCCCCGCTTATGTTTACAACCAACAGCTATGAAAGACTGAATCATAACTTAAAGAATTAACAATTTAGATAAAGCGAATTAGCGTTATAAACAATATGGCGCTGTAACCGGATATCGATTTTCTGCCCACCAGCAATGTTTACATTTCTATAGCCGGTGCGTGCGACGTCACGGCGTTATCCCCTTATTCATGTGTGTAAGAATAAACGAATTATTTACTTAAATATGTTTTAGTTTTCTTTCATTTCTTTTTTAATTATTATTATTATGAATAATGCTGTGACTATTGATCGACGTGCATTCAGTATGGAAACATTAACAACAGTTACACACAAATGCCATGCGTTCAGCATGCTTAGTACACTTGCACCGGTGACAGTCAGTTTGTACATATACACGTATACGGTAGATGGCTCGAACAGGTAGATGGCTCGAACTAATTGCTCGGTCCGATGGCAGTTTGAGGTTTCGAAGTTTTACTGTAATAATGTGTACAACGTACTTGATTGGAGTTTATTTCGATTTTAAAAGCGGGTTAATGATTTACTAACCGAAAATCAGACGTTCGAACGATTAACAGTTAGTCAGTTAACCGCTGACGTCCCCAATTTTAAACCGATAACATTGTAACATATACCCGTTTAGGAATCAATTTACGCTATTTGGTTCAAGCGCACCCCAATCCACCTCCCAAACAGTATATATTGTGCTCGAATGTTCTCGACAACGGGAGGTTTCGTTGAAAAAAGCCCTTGTTGACGACGTATTTACCTCGATGCTTCGCGCGCACTTGTTGACGACGTATTTACCTCGATGCTTCGCGCGCACTTGTTGACGACGTATTTACCTCGATGCTTCGCGCGCACTTGTTGACGACGTATTTACCTCGATGCTTCGCGCGCACTTGTTGACGACGTATTTACCTCGATGCTTCGCGCGCACTTGTTGACGACGTATTTACCTCGATGCTTCGCGCGCACTTGTTGACGACGTATTTACCTCGATGCTTCGCGCGCACTTGTTGACGACGTATTTACCTCGATGCTTCGCGCGCACTTGTTGACGACGTATTTACCTCGATGCTTCGCGCGCACTTGTTGACGACGTATTTACCTCGATGCTTCGCGCGCACTTGTTGACGACGTATTTATCTCGATGCTTCGCGCGCACTTGTTGACGACGTATTTACATCGATGCTTCGCGCGCACTTGTTGACGACGTATTTACCTCGATGCTTCGCGCGCACTTGTTGACGACGTATTTACCTCGATGCTTCGCGCGCACTTGTTGACGACGTATTTACCTTGATGCTTCGCGCGCACTTGTTGACGACGTATTTACCTTGATGCTTCGCGCGCACTTGTTGACGACGTATTTACCTTGATGCTTCGCGCGCACTTGTTGACGACGTATTTACATCGATGCTTCGCGCGCACTTATTGACGACGTATTTACCGCTTACAGACTTTTCAACCCCAAGACTTTTCAACCCCACTTTTCAAATGAAGACTTTTCAACCCCTAGTTTGAATATTTTCAACCCCTACATTTATCGTTTTCAACCCCTACTTTGAAGACTTTTCAACCCCTATTTCTAAGACCTTTCAACCCCTATATCGAAGACTTTTCAACCCATGTGTTTCAGATAAGTGTATTGTTTGGCATAATATTTTTATTGTTTATAAATATATTAATACTTCAAACATAACGGATGAAATGATGAAATGTGATAATTCGAAAATTGCATTCCTTTAATTTGTCATTATATTTTGTTTGATCATCATAATAATTAGCAAATTATTAGTTTAATACAATTAAAGATATGTTTGTTTGTTTTTATTTGTTGCACTTGTTTATTGGATCAAAATGTTTTTTCGTGTATATATGCTTCATAAGTATTCATTTTGGAATGTAAATAAACTTAAAAAAATAAACTTAAACAACGTGTTTGTCAACATTTTTCCAGGTAACAAATGTGATAATTGTCCAATTAAAATCATGTTCGAGGGTTGAAAACACCTCGATGCTTCGCGCGCATTTGTCCCCCCTCCCCGATGCTTCGCGCGCACTTTTTGATAACGTTTTTAACAACCATTGTTTATTGTATGTTTTTTATCATCACAGATATAAGTCCGGTGATTTACAGGAGTTGGAAGAATATGATCGGAGAGTCATTACCGATAGAGGAAACTTCAAAATCACCATTTTTGGCGAAGTCACAAGCAAACCTAAGTACGTCTTCTATTCGTAAGCATAGCCGTGTACCTGATCAAGAAACAATATATAACAGAATTGACAATGTTCCAGAGAAAACGGTTAGTAAAGTGATATACATTTATATTTCAGGTCTAAGATAACATGTTAAGGGTGACAAACCGATTCGCGTTAGCTAGAACAATATCCAAACGTCTGGTTATCTCGTTAGTGTTCGCGCTTATGGTCCCTGAATTCAAATAACTTGAGAATCACGGTGGGTTCGAATCTCACCCGAGATATTGACCTTGTATGAGAGGAAGCTACCCAGCGAACATAAAGAAATGTGGTGCTTCTACCTAGGTGTCAGTTTGTACCCAACATAACGATTATCAGTTTCTTTTTCTTTTCTCTTAGTTGTTTTTCTAAAACGTTTATTTCTCACTACTTACAATAGAGTTTTAACATTTGTGTAAACATTAAAATCACTTAAAGCAATCACGTACCAGTTGGAAATGTATAACGTTAAGGAGAAGACCTATATAAGTCATTGGCTTTCGGTCTCGTCCTTTTTAACATTAACTACTGAACAAATTCTTTTCCAATACATTTCCCAGAAAAAGTTGCCGTTTCTCAAGAACTTCAAAAATCCCTGCTGGCGGGAGGCGGACGCCAATACTTCATCGAAGACTCGTTGCTTGCCGTTCTTTTATTCAGTCGGACCTCCAAAATGTGGAACAACGGATTTACATCGGCGGTTGACCAGACATCCACAAATATCGTCAACTGTCAAGAAAGAGATACAATGGATGTCCTTATTGCGGTTTCAATGTAATTTCCTATATAAAATTTGCAGAACTTATACATAAATATTCATGCAAGACCATTCTATAAGATTTATAAGAGACTATGGCACAGTTATTATAGACATTCTATTTACAATCTGAAGAGTTACATTTCAATACAAAAATAGATAAATTTAAAATTGAGAGGCTGGCGTTAATCTTGACTACTAAGTATTAATATCCTAAAAAGGAACTACAGGAAAAAAGCTATATAAGATATGAAAACCATGAATAACACTTTTTTTGTTTGTTAATATTTTTTATAAATTAAGATCTATATTTCGTATAATTATCCCAACTTTACCAAATCATCAGTTATCAACACTCGATTAACTTCTGTTATTTATTCATTAATTCACTTATAATGATTACTTTTGAATTAGCTAATACACGTACAAGTAACTGTTAAATAAAAGTAGTTTTGTTGGCAAACATAAATTATATTTTACTTATACATATTTTGAATCACCATAGATCCGAGAATGGTGCTTTAAAATAATAATAAACATGGCATGTTTTATTGTTTATTATAATGTATTTAACTTTGTAGAATGATTATTTCATTATCTTTTTTTCAAGTAAGTCCAGTGTATCCCTTGGTGTATTCCGTCCTTTGAACCCTTCTCCCTCCTTGTTGTCCCTTAAATTCTCCACGGTTGTTTTTAATTGTCGGCCGGACCATTCTTGCTCCCCTATTCCCATACATGTTAACCCTTGCACCCCTATTCCCATACATGTTAACCCTTGCTCCCCAATTCCCATACATGTTAACCCTTGCTCCCCTATTCCCATACATGTTAACCCTTGCTCCCCTATTCCCATACATGTTTACCCTTGCTCCCCTATTCCCATACATGTTTACCCTTGCTCCCCTATTTCCATTCATGTTAACCCTTGCTCTCCTATTCCCATACATGTTTACCCTTGCTCCCCTATTCCCATACATGTTTACCCTTGCTTCTCTATTCCCATACATGTTAACCCTTGCTCCCCTATCCCCATACATGTTAACTCTTGCTCCCCTATTCCCATACATGTTTACCCTTGCTCCCCTATTCCCATACATGATTACTCTTGCTCCCCTATTCCCATACATGTTTACCCTTGCTCCCCTATTCCCATACATGTTTATCCTTGCTCCCCTATTCCCATACATGTTTACCCTTGCTCCCCTATTCCCATACATGTTAACCCTTGCTCTCCTATTCCCATACATGTTAACCCTTGATCCCCTATTCCCATACATGTTTACCCTTGCTCCCCTATTCCCATACATGTTTATCCTTGCTTCCCTAATACCATACATGTTTACCATTGCTCCCCTATTCCCATACATGTTTATCCTTGCTCCCCTTTTCCCATACATGTTGACCATTGCTCCCCTATTCCCATGCATGTTTACCCTTGCTCCCCTATTCCCATACATGTTAAGCCTTGCTCCCCTATTCCCATACATGTTTACCCTTGCTCCCCTATTCCCATACATGTTTACCCTTGCTCCCCTAATGCCATACATGTTTACCCTTGCTCCCCTATTTCCATACATGATAACCCTTGCTACTCTTGTACCATACATGTTAACCCTTGCTCCCCTATTCCCTACATGTTTATCCTTGCTCCCCTATTCCCATACATGTTAGCCCTTGCTCCTCGATTACCATACATGTTAACCCTCGCTCCCCTATTCCCATACATGTTTACCCTTGCTCCCCTATTCCCATACATGTTAACCCTTGCTCCCCTAATCCCATACATGTTTACCCTTGCTCCCCTATTCCCATACATGATAACCCTTGCTCCCCTATTTCCATACATGTTTACCCTTGCTCCCCTATTCCCATACATGTTAACCCTTGCTCCCCTATTCCCATATATGTTTACCCTTGCTCTCCTATTCCCATACATGTTAACCCTAGCTCCCCTATTTCCATACATGATAACCCTTGCTCCCCTATTTCCATACATGTTAACCCTAGCTCCCCTATTTCCATACATGTTAACCCTCGCTCCCCTATTTCCATACATGTTAACCCTCGCTCCCCTATTTCCATACATGTTAACCCTAGCTCCCCTATTTCCATACATGATAACCCTTGCTCCCCTATTTCCATACATGTTAACCCTTGCTCCCCTATTTCCATACATGATAACCCTAGCTCCCCTATTTCCATACATGTTAACCCTCGCTCCCCTATTTCCATACATGATAACCCTTGCTCCCCTATTTCCATACATGTTTACCCTTGCTCCCCTATTCCCATACATGTTTACCCTTGCTCCCCTATTTCCATACATGTTTACCCTTGCTCCCCTATTCCCATACATGTTAACCCTTGCTCCCCTATTCCCATACATGTTAACCCTTGCTCCCCTATTCCCATACATGTTAACCCTTGCTCCCCTATTCCCATACATGTTAACCCTTGCTCCCCTATTCCCATATATGTTTACCCTTGCTCCCCTATTCCCATACATGTTAACCCTTGCTCCCCTATTCTCATACATTTTAACCCTTGCTCCCCTATTCCCTTACATGTTTACCCTTGCACCTCATCAGTCCATTATGTTCTGTGGGCTGTTGTTTGCCTGGGATCTGTGCGGGGAGGGAGGCATTGCAATGAGGTGTTCCCTGTAAAAATACAGGTTCACTAACAAATTTCTAAATTATTTTAAAAACTGTTCATACTTTGATGAATATTTCTAGATCCAAAAGCTGCAAAACTATCAAAATACCTTACGTTTTTTGACGAGGCCGTGTCAACTGATATTATTCCTAGCGGACGAAATGGCTATCATGATGCGATTATAGGTTTGTATCTTTCATGTTGTTGTTGTTGTTCTTTATAGCTAGTTATAGTAGATATGGTCTCGTTGTGCACGACTACGAAAATAATCGTTGTCGTCTCTCTATGTACATCTCACCCGGTGCTTAACTTGTATAATATATTGTGAACCTGTTCAAAACACTACGCACCAACATATCGTAAATTAAGAGTCTATAACATGTAAAACCAGGTGTTGAAACAAAATAGAATCAGCCACTTGACATACTGATTCTTTTCACGAAATAAAGGTTGACGGTCAGCATTTAGTTCCCACATCTACAATAGTTACCTCCCTTGTTCTTAAGCATCAGCCATTTTGATAGTCAAAACTGATAAACACTTACAGGCGTAATAACCAAAATATGTGATACTAGTTATGGAGAAAATACCAAGAGAATTTGCATGTGACAGTCCTTTTATTCAACTTTCTGAGCCATGCGCCCGCATGAGTATAATGAATATGGTAGTTTTATATATCTGTTTTTATTTTATCATTGTATACATTGTATTCCTGATAAACTGTAAGGAAATTGGTCTATCAAATATGGACGACTATTCAGACCAAGGGGGTAAATATTGTTAATGTTGGGAACTATCTATTGTCTTTTGACCGGAACACACCGGAATATTGAGTTAATTTATCGTGAGATGTCTTTTTTTTCTCTGATAGCTACAATATAGTTTCAAACAACCAGGATTGTATTTCATTCCACAAAACGAATTCCTATTACTTTGATATTGACGTGTTTCTAAACCGGAAGTAGCATAGTTTAGACATATTTTTAGGAATACGCGTGCCATCTATAAGAAATACAGATGGACAGTTTCATTCGAAATCATCTGGTCCGAAATTTTATTTCGAATAATACATAGTTATAAATAACCAATTTCAATTCGATGTGCCTCAGAAGAAACATTGTTACCTGATATTATGTTCGGATGATATCACGTATTCGGATAGAAGGTTAGGTTAGACAAATCAGGAGAGGATTGTCTAAGAGCAGGGAATGATATTGGGTGACAACTACCATACATGTACAAAATAAAAACGCTTTCATACGTATCTTATTGCAGAGATTGTCACAGTCCGTTGCATATGCCTATATAATAGTGTATTTCGTAAGGAATTAAGGAGTAAATTTCTGCAAAATTTGTCAAATTTATTAAAATAATTTTTTTTTCTCGTCAATAGGTTTTCAGGGCTCAAGAATGTTTTCAAAGACGCGTCTTGTCCCGGACTATTGGAAATGTAAAATTTGATTTGGTCGACAAATGAAGCTAGTGTCCGTGAATATCGGTCAATTTAGTAACAAATAAACATACATAGCTCCACAATCTAAAATGCACATGTATGTCTTACAACTGAACAACAAACTTGTGCGGTACTAACTTCAACTCGACTGTTGGTAGCCCGGTTCAGCATTAGACTAGTCCGGGACGTCAGGCTAGTGGATTTCTAGAGCTCTGTCATTAATAACATAGTGATGACATGCCGCTATAAAACCGTGCTGTTAACAGTCTGATTCAGTCGGTGATTGGGAATTTGCCGGCATTGCCATTATTTCATCTGGTTCATACTTTTTTCTCAAGGTGATTTCAGTCCAACTACACTATGTTACAACTGGCATTACGTGAAATCGTCCTTTCCAAATTTTACTTCAAATGCCGATGTCATTCACCACTTGAATCCTGATGCCAAAATTCTGGTGACATTAAGGAATCCAGTCACAAGGTAACAAAGCGATGTTGTAATTGACGCATTTTAGTGCCATTTCAGTGAACTTTGTTTTCATAAATTAAGCATGTGCGAAGGACGCAATATTCAGATACCGCAAATATCTCTATATTATAAATAACGTAACGTTCAGATACCGAAATGACCTCGAGCTATATTATAAATATCGCAACGTTCAGATACCGAAATGACCAAGCTATATTATTAATAACGAAACGTTCAGATACCGAAATGACCTGGAGCTATATTATAAATATCGCAACGTTCAGATACCGAAATGACCTCGAGCTATATTATAAATATCGTAACGTTCAGATACCGAAATGACCGAGCCAATCGTATCTACTCGGCGGTATCCGGCAGAGCTCGGAATACATACCTCGTAAGTAAGTGGATGGATACACCCAATGTGATGTGTCCCCGGCGAATAACGCCGAGTAGATAATCACGAGATTACCTTCTGAATGCATAACAAAATTCTATTTTTCGCCAACAATTCCTACAAATTGATGTTATTTCATTATCAGGGATATATTTATTTGTCGTTCCAAATTTATTTGATGTTGGTTTCCCAGAAATATCGTATATGTCTCGATTCCATAATAGACAGGTACAACATATCTCGGAGGCGTCCATCTTGCGGACTACTTTCTAACCATAATATCTCCGAGGTTATTTATATCTCCGAGGTGTTCCGATTGTGACCGAGCTATATTATTAATAACGCAACGTTCAGATACCGAAATTACCTCTATACTATAAATAACGTAACGTTCAGATACCGAAATGACCTCTATATTATAAATAACGTAACGTTCAGATACCAAAATGACTTCTGTATTATAAATGTCGCAACGTCCAGATACCGAAATGACCTCTATATTATAAATGTCGCAACGTCCAGATACCGAAATGACCTCTTAATTATTGTATCGACGGAATACGCTTATATAGAGGATATTTTATGCATCTTTGTAATATCGAAAGTTATTTCACAGAGGTAGCAATGAACAGAATGTTTTCACGGGTGGCTTAGCAAGTTGTAACCAGTAGTCTAATAATTTGTTACAAAGAAAGAATGTCTTGATAGTAATTTCGCTACATTTATAATGAATCTCTGAAACGACTGAATGAACAGCGGGTTTTGACATGTGTATAGGACAGTGCACATATGTCACATTAACACCAGGGCCATGTAGAAACTTTTCCAGCTATTTGTGTGCAGGATCCTTTTGATTTGAGTGTCGTATATATATATGCATTATCGTTACATGATTGTATGCACATTTATATTGAGTAACATTGTAAAACATAGTTTTGAATAGCCCATTTCAATTCGGCATGCCTATTAATATACAACTGGAGCTGATTTTTTTTATTTCGGATGATACTTATTAAATATTGGAATAGAATGTTGTCGAATAACTGTATACCCTTTAGTCATCGCTTTGCTCTATTTCCAGATCCTACTCGCATTTTAAGCATTTTAACCGTGCTCCTTCGCCAAAAACATTTCACTCCGAAATTGTTCGGGCAATAGAAGCATTTGACCACCATTGTAACAATGTCAACGTGAGACACTGTATCAACACGTACCTAAATGTAAAGGTAGGTAAACAATGAATAAAATTACTGATGTACAAGTAATATACATGCCTGTACATGTATACATGACCAATTATTATACATGCCTGTACATGTATACACAACCAATTATAATTTTGACTGTGCTTGTATACACGACCAATTATAATATATACATGTACACGTATACACGACCATTTATAATACACATGCCTGTATGTGTATACACAACCAATTTTTATTCATGCCTTACATGTATACTCAACCAATTATAATATCTGGCTGGACATGTATACACGATCAATTATAATACACATGCCTGTATGTGTATACACAACCAATTTTTATTCATGCCTTACATGTATACTCAACCAATTATAATATCTGGCTGGACATGTATACACGATCAATTATAATACACATGCCTGTATGTGTATACACAACCAATTTTTATTCATGCCTTACATGTATACACAACCAATTATAATATATGTACCTGTACATGTATACACGACCATTTGTAATACACATGCCTGTATTTGTATACACAACCAATTGTTATTCATGCCGTACATGTATACACAACCAATTATAATATATAGCTGGACATGTATGAACGATCAATTATAATACACATGCCTGTATGTGTATACACAACCAATTTGTATTCATGCCTTACATGTATACTCAACCAATTATAATATATGGCTGGACATGTATGAACGATCAATTATAATACACATGCCTGTATGTGTATACACAACAAATTTGTATTCATGCCTTACATGTATACTCAACCAATTATAATATATGGCTGGACATGTATACACGATCAATTATAATATATGTACCTGTACATGTATACACAACCAATTTTTATTCATGCCTTACATGTATACTCAACCAATTATAATATATGGCTGGACATGTATACACGATCAATTATAATATATGGCTGGACATGTATACACGATCAATTATAATATATGGCTGGACATGTATACACAACCAATTATAATATATGGCTGGACATGTATACACGATCAATTATAATATATGGCTGGACATGTATACACGATCAATTATAATATATGGCTGGACATGTACACACAACCAATTATAATATATGGCTGGACATGTATACACGATCAATTATAATCCTTCTTTAGGTTTGCTTCGTTACTCTATACATGTATATTGAATTACATTTGTTTACATATTTCTATTATTTAAGGTGTGAGTAATGGGTTACATTTTATGTACATTAGTAAATGAGTTACTGTCAACTTAGTCAATTTATATGTATTTGTTGGAAATTGATGACCATAAAGTGTTTTTTTAAAGTTTTGAAGGAACTAATTATTTGCGACCATGTCACTAGCTGAGGGAAGTGGAACCATATTGTCCCTTTGTCTATGAATTCAATTATGCCTGCGCTAATCGCAGGAGACTGTGACGTGTTCGTTCCCTATATATCACCAAGAGTTCTCTCCCTTTGCCCTGTATATGCTGCTACATTTACATATTCTTTTGAATGGGAAAAGGGAGAGCACTCAGGTGGGACAAAGGGAAATAATTAGTTACAATCGCATGTGGTGCAAACATATATACACATTTGTATTTCAGCAATTATATATGCTTATTGGAATTTACTATGTGTACATAGAAGATTATTTGAGGTTGTTTCCTAGGCAACAAATATTCGTAACAAAAGTGGAGGAACGCTCAAAGAATATGACATCTGCTTTAAAGGAAATATTTTCGTTTTTAGACATTGGTAGGTATATACTTCTACATACGTTTGGATATTTTATGTATTATGAGTGTACTTATCTTTGCTATATGTCAGTGCGTTACTATGGCAACTGAAGAATTTACAATTACAGACATATACAACTAGACAGTTTTAGATTTTAAATAACTCTTTAATTCCTGCAGCAATAAGGAAGTTATTTCGTAAAACTTTGCTAACCAGATATATCCATAGTATATATTTTACATACGCATACTATTGGCAATATATTCCATGTGCAAAAGGGGTTAATTCCCATTCAGTCTTGTGACATCATAACTTGAAAGCACAATTATTTTACACTTTGCGGATTGGCAACCAAGACAAACAGTTTACATTTGAAATTTCACGAACGATGGCGCAAAAGAGAGTCAGGTTGCATAAACGTTTGGCCGCTATTTTCGCCACAGTTTGTTCCTTAATGAGAAAATGCGCATGCGCCGGGTACCCACATTCAACCCTAGGACCGCCTCATTAGCTTAGTTGGTAGAGTGTCCGCTTTTAGTGCGGGAGGTCGTGGGTTCGTTCCCTGGCCGCTTCATACCAAAGACGTGAATAATGGTACTGGTAGCTTCCTTGCTAGGCACTCAGTATATAAAGGGTAGTATCAGGAGATAAATAAGCCCAGGTAAATTCATGTATCATTTACCTTTCAATAACCTTTCATGACTTTGTATGTTTTTAGACCCTCTGCCCGATGCCATGATGGAAGACATTGCTTCACAAGATATCACAGCAAAGAACACGCATGGAGTTCCAGATATGTTCGAAGAGACTAAAATCTTACTGGAAAACTTTTTTAAGCCATTCAATGAAAGACTAGGACATCTAGTAGGACCAGAATTTAATTTTAATATACACAAATAAGTCATCAATGAAATTCCTACAACGTGACCTTCGATTTTCTCGTGATTTCATTGTAAATATTTAAATTCTCCCAACTTTTTAAACATTCACGGATACCAGCCTTGCGTTCAGTTACAGCTAACGATAGCCGCTCGAAGTTTGCGTCACAAATAATTGTTTTTGTATTTGCGTTTATTTATCGTCGCCACCGGTTTCCCATATGGGCGACGCCTCCAGAAGAATGTTAGTCATATTAGGTTTTTGGAGGATAGTGCATGATACAGAAGATGCCCCAGTTCCAGAAGCACCCCTGGTTCTTTTACGTGCTCGATGTAAAGCATCATACACGGGACCTCGGTTTTTAAAGTCTCGTCCGAAAGACTGTTAGTACGGTCAGTGATGGAGCGGGGAATCGAACCAGCAATCCCTGGATTACAAGTCCAGCGTTTTACCACTGGGCCATGGATCCGCTACAAATAATTGTATTGAACGCCTCGTTTTTATTCTGGTTCCCTGCCTCAAAAACAGTAATGGCAGGGAACCAGCCTAGCATTCATTTTGCAATTTGGTTCCCTGTGTGCAGTCATTGTGATACGGTGGGGTAGGGATACAAAACAAAACCTGAGTGACTGTTAGCCGTAACTGAACGCAGTGATAGGCTCAAATATTCGCGTGCTACCTCCGAGTTGCGATAGCGGGTGATATGAAACGTTTTTCGCTAATACGCCGGTCAATAGCAATACTCGCCCACTGTTTCGCAACGTTTTGGAACGATAGCCGTAACTGAACGCAAGGCTGTCTGTCATAACATTGTGTTAATAAAGTATTTGGTATTGTA
This sequence comes from Mactromeris polynyma, assembly GCA_032209605.1. NCBI lineage: Eukaryota > Metazoa > Mollusca > Bivalvia > Venerida > Mactridae > Mactromeris > Mactromeris polynyma. Next base: position 409,636 of record JASFXZ010000011.1, on the reverse strand, counting down.
TATTGTATTGTTTATACTGTTATTTAACGTCCTTCCTGCCGCTTCCGGTAATAAATATTTCCAAAAACGAAACACCACACAAACAACACCGATTAACCAAAGAATGTTGCCGTGTAGGAGTTGCGGTTGTGTCCATGGGCGCAGCCATATTGAAATTGACGAAAATACGTAATCGGAACGTCTTGGTGATCTACGCTCAAATAGAATTTACGGAGCTCGTCGGAGCAGCATTTTGCAGGCGAGGAATTGTTTGGCTACTCAAAGGTCACTTGAACGTGACCTGTATTGGGCAGTCCTCATACCCAGTTAGCGTATAGTATAGGAGCGTGCGACTGGAGCTGATTTTAATGAGATTGCCCTATACCCAATATACTGGATAAATCGATCCTGTGGCTCTGTGGCTCAGTGGTTAACGCTGCTGACTACGAATACGAAAGTCGTGGGTTCGATCCCTCGTGTCGCCGGATAAAACAGAAATGGTTTTCAGTGTTTCCCACCTAACATGGTACTGGCATGTAACCAGGAAAGTACTGGGTAGATTCCAGGAAAGTACTGGTTATATGCCAGGAAAATGGTAACTGTACGATGGGTCTCATTGGCGCGGCGACCTGTATAAAGACAGTAATACAAATCCTAATTAATTTTCTTTTATGTAGTATTTTGTAAGTGTTATAATGGTATAATTAGCAATTAAAACTGTTCAATTACTAGAAAACACAAATATCATATTTAATTTTGTGCCTTGCACTAGGCCATAAGTGCTCAAATTGTCCAGATATTTAGAAAGAGTCGGTGAATTTTATTTGTCATAAAACAGATCTTTTTGTCTTTTGAAAGTTCACTGAATTTGCAATTATTGTTTTTAATTTATTTTTTCGAACCTTTATGATGTGCGAACGATAATTTAGTTATTTAAGAGCTGATGCGGTGCTTGATTTTAATTGTTAAAGACATTACATGATATTTTAAAGACTGACACGAGTCTAGTTATTGACCATATGCCATAATAGACGTCACCTGTGAATGCCATTAACAGGTGAGAATTTAAATAACATTATACTGTCTTACTAAAGATGATATGTTTTCCTAAATTATCATTTCTTTGTTATATAAATATAAAATATAGCAATTAATCGTCAGTAAACAAATATTTACACATAAACACGAAGTGAAACGCGTCTTCTGCTTAGAGCGTGTTATCTACCATATCGTGAAATTTACGCATAGGTAAAATCGCGAGCCGAGATAAGAGATAGCGTTATATAGTACGATTCATAACCCGGTATCTACTAGCCGGTCACACCAAACTAGTTCTCAATGGCTATAATGCTACCCTAGTTAGTTAATAAACAGTTCTCGATACGTCCACTTCGTCTTTATCCCGTCTACAGTCCGTTTATATCAAGTTCAGATCGGGTAAAATTACCCGTTCACCTCATGAGGACACCGTTTCCAAGCAGTCCAATCCCGTCTGTAGTCAGTTTAAACCCGTTCGTAACTAGTTCTACTTCGTTCCTTATACGTCGAAATCCGTTCACAGACACTTTAACTTGTTTCGACCACATCCTCATTTTGTCCCTAGTGCGTTCAGAACGTTATTGCAATCACGTCCTGGCCTGACGGCTATAAAAACCCAGCGCGTTTCTGCCAGTCCTCATTCTCGTTCGCCGCTTCAAGCTGTAAAGATTAAGTCCACAACAGTTGTGACAAACATCGTTACCATCGTTGTGATAATTGCCACCCTGTGATCATCATGCCTCCAAGGAAGAGAGGAGCCAGACAGACGGGGCGTGTTATACCGGTAACTTCAGTTTAAATCAAGAATTCATTAAAGGGAAAGGATTGAAAGCAATAAATGTCTTAGTTCCTAGGGAACTATATATATTAAAAGTACCTGTATCATAAGTGCTAAGGAATTAAAAGCATACACTTGTTGTGAACTCAGTCGTATTTGTTGCTCAGCCGCTGCAGCAGATATTGGTTCAATAAAACAACGAAAATGTATTTTTATCTTTAGTTGCTATTTCATGATACAAAATTAAATGCATATAGTAAACACAGCACAATAGCGGTTTACATTTGCTGATATCATAACCTTGAGTTTGAAGAAAACTAAAATTTCCACGAACAATATGGACATACATCGTTAGTTGCCACAAGAGCTAATTAAATTGTCATAACTATGTCATAATTATTATTATTATTATACCAGATTTATAAAGCACTCTTTTCATATTACAAATATGTTCAAAAGTGCTGTACAGTAAATTCATATAAATAAATCATACATATCAAATACATTACAATTCATAAATTATCACACATTAGTTAAAAACAAGTTAAAAGTTAAGAACACAACAATGCTAAGATAATAGAATTGGCAAATCATATGTCCAATAATAAACATAATACTTACGTCTATAGTATATTTACTAATGTAACATAACATACGGGGTAGAGTGGTAAGAACACCTTTGTATTATTTACGATTAATTCACATGGTACAAAATGAATATTTAACAATGCCAACATCATTTGAGCGCATCTACGTCACGCTTGTTTTGTTGTGACCTCACGCAGGTAATTATTTACTAGTGAATTATCGAACATAATAAATGGGTGTTATAGTATCACTCTACACCAAATGTTATGTTATAAGATACGTTTTTTATATATATATTTTTGAAGAAACTTGTCCTTGGTTGTTTTTGTGGTCGGCCAGACAATTCCTTGCACCCCTATTCACATACCTCCCCAGTGATTATGTTTTTAGACTGTTGTTGTCCCGGGGGTCTGTGTGGGGAGGCGTTGTCTTGTGTATGTGCCGTGACAGCAAATTTAGCTGCTCGAATAGGATATGTCTTCTAATAACTGACACACCGTGACATCATGTCATAGACACATTAACCAGACACCCAACCAAACAGTCCCAGAAATGCCGAGCGCTGGCAATGAGCTACTTGTTCCGCTTCATGACTTTGGTCGACGATCTAACATGAAGCGCCGGTATCTGAACAATATAAGAAGTATTGGTAAATAAGTTGCCAATGAAAATAAAATCTTGTGCATTTTGTACTTGTCCTCTTGAAACGTCCATGCCCGGATACCGGTGTCTCTTCGTTCGGAAACTGCAATATCATGATGTAAATGGCCTCAGTTATGCACATGCCAGTCATAAGCAATTCAAAATAGACGAAACAATTTGAAGCCACATTTGTGTGGTGAATTAATGTCCATATTGCAATAAAATGCTCTTGGCATGCGCACATTTAGAAGTTGCTACTTCCAATGTCTAGTTCTATCAATATCTATTCACTTAAGCTGATGGCGATACCGTTGGCACCAGGCATGCGAATTGTCTCTCAAAATACAGTAATTTAAACTGACGTATTTTTACAGTTATGACATTTGTTGTGAAGTTACATTATTTTAAGAAAACCGATGAGTTACTGTATCTCATATTGCTAATATCTTTCTGAGTTTTACTTTAAAACTTTCGCGATCAATTCAGGAAAGTTCATGTACGTATATGCTAGTGCGCCATGTACTTAATATAGGGTGTTCGAAACGTTTCGTAGTTTATACTTTATATATGTTACTGCAGAATAATGGTTACATGATATGAAACAGATTTGCATTTGATCCACTTGTCAAGGGCGTATCTAGGCAATTTTAACTGTATGTCACCGTGATCAAAGTCGCTGTTGACACTTTGAGCGACGGTCGGTGTGGATGGGGTATATCCATTAAATTTTCCCCTGTTTGTGCTCATTAATTCTCCTTAGTTGTCCTTTATGGTCGGCCAGGCCATTCCTTGCGGCACTTTTCCCTTGCGTATTTGCCCTTGCACCTTCTCAAATGCCTGATGTTTTATGCACTGCTTGGAAGTTTTGATTGGGAGGCATTGTCTTATGCATGTAGCAACTTATTCTCACCCTCTCGAGGTGTAAAGACTTTGGGAGAGATGTATTTACGTTTATTATGGGGAAAGCCTGAGTGTCTGGTAAGTGTAACATATGGGGAAATTAGACACTCCAAATGCAGTATCAGTAATTTTCTCCAATTGTGCGACTTTTTTTATTCGAGAAAAGCATAATGATTTAGGTTGGATAGTCCCACTTTACTGGTCTCACACTATGAAGAAAATAATGTCTGCTTCATGATGATGGAATCTAAAATAAGTCCGTGCTTTTATATGACGTCATTACTGCAAGACAACGATATGCTTTAACAATCTGCGCAAAAACCTGACATTCAGAGGACCCGAAAAGATGCTCAAATGATACTGCCATTGATTCGTCTCAATTGAGAAGAACGTAATTTGATTGAAAAATTCCATTGTGATTTCAAATGTCGAATGAATTAGTCAATGTAATATGTCAGAAACAGTCAAACTCTGTGTTCAGAATTTGCAGTGACAGCTAAGCTAAGTAGACCTGGCACGTGTGGTAACATGTCGTCTTCAAAGACAGAACAGAAGCCTACAATTTGCAAGCTAATGAACTTACATAAGACAGAACACTTTCGTCAATAGCCTACCACACCATTTAGTGCAGATGGTAATTACAGGTTTCAGGAAAGAACTGCAATTTGACATTGTCTGGGGATTACATAATATCTCTTGTGTTAGGAAACAAAGTTCGCTAACCATTGATCCCAAACATTGTTTGGTAAATAAGTTTTCTACTAGGTTTTATGTGCACATATTTATCAATCTGAATTCGAGAGTAATTAACGAATTAATTCAAGAAATGTGACACTGAAATATTTCCATCATTAGCTCATTTTTTCATTATGGGGCTTGAAATCCTATAAACAGCCACGGTCATATCTGATATTTCCTGATATAAGAATGAAGGAAGACCTCAGGCAGACGTGTATCTGAGTAGAACCATCGTCCTTCCGTACGCCTGCTGGATATCTTCCTCTGTTACAAATTCTACATCCTGGGTGTGATTTGAATCCACAGCATTGAGTAGCCAGTGATTTGAAGTCAGCGACCATAACCACCCCACCACGTTTATGTTTTGTCAACATTACTGTATCCTTATTTAAGAGACCACCTGTCTTATGAGACCATTTTTCCTGCTCCCCCTAGTGGTCTCTTAAGACAGGTTCAAATGTACTTGCTCTGTTGACAATAACCTTGATGTCTGCTGCTTTATGATATTACACAGTGCAACAGCTGGTAACCAATACTCTCTGTAATTATAATTCTAAATCTACATCGTGTGGACTAACCCACAGAGTGGAATAATTCGCCATACAAAAATACTAATTATAAGTTATATTTTATAGGGAATCATAACGTGTGACATGCTATCTGGGTATTTACCATATCGATAATGTCTGTATGTAACGTGCAAGAACTTTCGTGTCTTTCATAATATAGTCTGGACTGGACTGGCCATACAGTTGTCATTGTCTGTTGGCTACAAAAGGAAGGTTTATGACATGCAATGCTTAAGTCCTTTTGGTCCATTGCTCTATAAGTCTTATTTAAAGCGGCATTTCATTTTTGTAAGTAATTATAATAACGGAATGTCAAAAAACCTTTTTCATAACTGATAAGAAATGACATACTTGTCGACCAGAATTTTTTTTTTTGAATTGTAGTTGACAAAATTTGCAAGAGATACAAGAGAGATTAAGTTGCTACAGAGAACGCCACATACACAAGACAGTACGACAACTTTCTTAAGGTAAACACCTTGCTCTAGATAGGCAATGCTATTGCATATGACAATCTCTGAAATGAACACGTATGCTATTGAATGTGGCAATATTTGAAATGAACACGTATGCTATTGAATGTGGCAATATTTGAAATGAACATGTATGCTATTGAATGTGGCAATATTTGAACACGTAAGTCACTATGCTATTGAATGTGGCAATATTGGAAATGAACACGTATGCTATTGAATGTGGCAATATTGGAAATGAACACGTATGATAAACATTTTTGATGTACATGACTGTATGCTTAAAGACACCTAATCTCATTCCCATTCCTAGGAAATCCTCTCTCAAATGTCAGAATTTCTTAATAAGGTCACAGAAAATTCCTACTTTCGTTAGCATGTTTTGAAAATAAGCTTCTTTCAGATTAGAAAGGCTTATATATCATACTAATAGAAAATAGCAATTATGATGGTTTGAAACTACAATACACAGTAAAACCTCACGTAAAGACCACCTCAATAATAAGACCACCTCAACACTAAGAACATATGTTCAAGTCCATTTGCACTGTTTTGCTCCTTATTCAACCTCAATATTAAGACCACCTCATTAAGTAGACCATTTTTCAATTGTCCCAAGGGTGGTCGTATTATTGAGGTTTAACTGTATATATCAGAAAATACAACAAATATCACGACACTTAATCATTAATTTGATATTCAAATATTCATGCTATGACTCGCCGTTGTCTTGACATACTCAACGGAATTCTTTGCTATCGTATCAGGAAAGCATGCAACAAAAACGTTCTGTGTGCTTATATAAACATTATGCACGATACTGTGCGATTTCCTTTCACTCATCAGTCACCTCGTGTCCTTGCAACGTGTTTGACCATGCATGCGCACGTTTTGTGACATTTTTACATGTCGTCTAATATATAGGAATTGATTTTGTATGATAAATTTTGTAATTTAAAATGAGAACAGACTATCATTTATACAGTGGTCATTTGTTAATTATGTATACGTCTGTGTCATTCTGAATGAGATAATGACACTCGAGGGAAAAACAAACATCATTATAAGATGACATAGCTAGATAACCAACTCGGTATAACACGGTCTAATGTAATTGTGGATGATATAAATATGAGTTGCTGAAAAGATGACCCTGTTTAAGCGACAGAAGAAGCAACGTACCTAGGATAAGATCTAATGAAGATGTCACATACAAAGTGAACAGCCGCACCAAAAGCATATATGTAGATGAACAATGTGCATGTACACAGTAGCGGATCCGTGCTCCAGTGGTAACACGCTGGACTAGTAATCCAGCGATCGCATGTTCGATCCCCCGCTCCACCACTAACAGTACTGTCTTTCGGACGAGACTTTGAAAATCCGAGGTGTCATGTCCGATGCTTTACATCGGGCATGTTAAAGAACAAGAGGTGCTTCTGGAACTGAGACATCTTAAGGGCACTAGAGATCCACTAGCCCGACAAGTCTATTTGTCGATTCGTGCTTCCAACAATTGCGTCGGACTTAGTCCAATATAAGTCTGTTATCGGGCATCCATACCATATTCTATGCTCGTACAACTAGCCTCCCATGTCGGACAAGCCAAAATGAACATGCACACTTGTCAAGGACATCTGTATTTAAAGAAAATGTCTAGAGCCCTGATCTTCTGTGTCACGCACTATTCTCCGAAAATCTAAATGACAACAAGGCATCACCCATGTGGTAAACCGGTGGCGACGATTAATACACGCACACACACATATATAAACAATTACAAAACAAACACGCATTAAGATTGGATGAAGATAGAAGTATCGCCTTAGAACATTTAGTGGCAAAACGTCACTTGGGGTTAACATCCTGTTTACAGATGCACCACTTATAGAAGAACGAATAAGGTGCTACATGGAACGCCACATACATACGACAATGCCTCCTCGCACAGACCTCCGGGAAAACAACAGTCAATAAAACATCAGGCATTTGAGGAGATACAGGGGTAAATACGTAAGGACACCGGGGCGCACGGAATGGCCTGTCCGACCATAAAGGACGACTAAGGAGAATTAATTAGGAAAAACAGGGGAAGAGGTGAAGGTGATTAAATGAAGGGAATACATCACATGACAAGTGAAAGAATTGCACATAGGGAAATGGAAATTGAACATCTAAAACAAAACATTTAATAATAACCATACAGCGATTTACAGCCTTGAACTGTCAGTAAAAGTACTGGGGGGGGGGGGTAAATCTATATCACTCAAATATTAAATCCCCACTGTACGACTCCCGAATATAAGAGAAGGTGATCACCAAACAATACATGTGGAATATTGTCATATACTACACCCATGAAGCCAGTCGCTGATTACATATTGGAAACATGAGCAACTAAAGAGAGGTCGTTAAGGGCACAACCAGATGGATAAAACACAAACAACAGACGTTATTTTGATCATTATTGATGGTAATTTGTCTGACCTTGCTTGATCCTTTTGATTTTGTAATCGTTCACTTGAAATGAGTCTAACCTCGTCTTGCCCCCTTTTATTTTTGTCATTTCATGCTCGAGTTCTGCATTCAATTTTAGTTAATCTGCCGGACTTCTGAAAAATGAGAATACCTTCAAATGAATACTAGAAATAATTGACTTTCTCTTCCGATTGGTCTCATGACAACAGACTGATCCAGGCATTATAATCGTTAATCTCTTTATCTGTACTCACCACTCAACTGTCAAAATGGCCTCTATTGTGTCTGAGTTTGAAGATTTGAGTGTCCGGTGTGAATAATGGAGTGCTTAGTATTCCCTGTGTTTATTTGCTTAGATATTAATGAGTTGATCCGAGATTTGAGTTAAATACTTGTTTGTTGGCACTATTCCCAGCATACGGCACTAATTACGTGCACTCAGACTTAGATTCATATTCAATTTTTACGAAAGTGGGTCATAATGTGAATTCTTAGCACTCAGTTAACATTGTAATCCATTTCACTTACTTAAATGTCCAATCTCGGACGTAAATTTTGACTACTGAGTGCTGACTGCAGAGTGATGAGTACCGGTGATAATTCCATGCCCCGGTATTAGTGCGCTTACTGTATCAATATATAATAGTAACACAAGCGTTTCATACAGAGCGTTATATTCCACTTCGAATGGGTATGACTTAAGTTGTCTGTACAAAAAATATTATTTGATTTATTTATTTATTTGAATTATTTGATTCGGTTATTGCATGTAGAGCTAGTTTTGCTTCTTGCTAATATGTAATACAATCTTGTAAATGATCTCCTGTGATTTTTAAAGCTTCTTTTAAACACAAAATGCATTTAATTTAGTAGTTTCGTGCATAGGATTTTACCTTTATTAGCTTGTTTTATACATGTACATGGACACGTGTCGTAAGTGTTAATACACGTTGTATACTAGTATTGTGCTGTATTGCATTGTATGTCATGTAACATGTATATTACCCTATGTATGTCCCGTTGTTATGTTTATATGTAGTACAGTACTTTGATACCACTTAATATAGTTTACTATGTTTTATTATTGTCATTATGTAGTCGGTCAAGAGCTATTCATAGCTAATGTTATAAAATGTTTGTACCAATGCCGACCTTAAATAAAATGTTGTAACTTGTATCCTGTTATATCTACTACCAACATGTTTCAATCGTGTGTCTTGTATCCTGTTATATCTACTACCAACATGTTTCAATCGTATGTCTTGTATCCTGTTATATCTACTACCAACATGTTTCAATCGTGTGTCTTGTATCCTGTTATATCTACTACCAACATGTTTCAATCGTATGTCTTGTATCCTGTTATATCTACTACCAACATGTTTCAATCGTGTGTCTTGTATCCTGTTATATCTACTACCAACATGTTTCAATCGTGTGTCTTGTATCCTGTTATATCTACTACCAACATGTTTCAATCGTATGTCTTGTATCCTGTTATATCTACTACCAACATGTTTCAATCGTATGTCTTGTATCCTGTTATATCTACTACCAACATGTTTCAATCGTGTGTCTTGTATCCTGTTATATCTACTACCAACATGTTTCAATCGTATGTCTTGTATCCTGTTATATCTACTACCAACATGTTTCAATCGTGTGTCTTGTATCAGTGTTTAACTAAATTAAAGAGAACTCTAGTATTGCTTTTCCGAAATGAACACGATTGGGAAAAAGATGTAATATTGGACTTGACTATTCGAAACAAAAAACATGTTGAAGATTGTTTTTCACCACAGGATCAGAAATCCCGATGTTTAAAGTTCCCATTACAAGTGACTATGCCGTTTATTTCTCTAGTGAATTCAATGCCAAGTCTTAATGTGTCTGCAAATCTGACAGCGCCATTATTTTGAGAATTCCGTTTTTAGTAATAGAAATTCCAACATGTTTGAGAGGTAGAACGCTTTTTGTGGCAGAAATGATCTTGGTTTGACGAGTTCAAGAAGAAATCGGGCATTTATAACGAATTACAGTCGGACTTTGTTCATCGGGTCCGATTTTCTCTCTCGAATAATACAGTAATACCCCAATTAAAGACAGCCTCAATAATAAGACCACCTCAAAATTACAAATACAATTATCAAGTCCATTTTTACTGTTTCGCTCTATATTCAACCTCAATATTAAGACCAGTTTTCAAGGATCCCCATTATTGAGGTTTTACCGTACATAGTTTCGAATAGCCCATTTCAATTCGACGTGCCTAAGATGATACATCGGGACCTGATATTTATTTCGGATGATACCAAGTTTTCAGATAGAAGGTTGTCGAATAAACGAGATCCGACTGTACATGTATTATACTAGATCTTTCATTATCCGACATTTTTTAGAGTTAAAATGGGACATAAATGTGCGACAGAGGGTAACATAGTGATTTTACACACCATTAAGTATATCCCTTATTTGTCAATTACTTTTGATAATTATTATCTAAATCGACCAACTTCTTTTGAACTGTATCATGATAATTATACATAGGAATGTTGTGCCATTAAAATTTAAAATTCACGAACGACAACTATCTATCATACATTTTGACATTAAAGGAAGACGTTAACTTTTATCTCTACCAGGTGACAGAGGTTATTAGTACTTATAAGATATTTCGGCGCAGCCGTACTAACATTGCTTTACTATTTGATTGATAGAGTTGTGTCTATAACAAGTTTGGTTGCATATTATTAGATTTTACACTTAAATTTGGGTAGATTTGGTTTGTTTTTCGAGCCGTCCAATATTTACTGTTTTAAGTAGGTGTCTATGTGTGGTTTGAGACAAGGTTGTATATTATCTCCGCTTCTGTTCAATTTGTATATTAATGATCTGACTATGTTTATCAAATCACTAAATATTGGTATTACCATTGATGTTGAAACTGTCTGTATTATGCTTTATGCAGATGATATTGTATTACTAGCGGATTCCGCGCAAGATATGCAAATACATGTACTGTTAAATGCTTTGAATGATTTGTGTTCAATAAATGATATGACTGTTAATCCATTAAAAAGTAATATTGTACACTTTCGACCTAAGTGTCATGTTTGTACCAATGTTAAATTTGTATGTAATGATAATACATTGTCTTTAGTCGATAGATATACATATCTTGGTGTTGTATTACACGAAAATCTTGATTTTAATGTGACAGCTAAATGTGTTGCCCTGAGTGCTAGTCGTGCTTTAGGCCTTTTAATAGCGAAATGTAAGGTCATTGGTGGAGTACCATATGATGTTTTTACTAAATTATATGATTCTATTGTATGGCCAGTAATCAACTACAGTGCTCCACTTTGGGGTTTTAAGACATATTCGTGTATCGATGCAGTTCATAATAGAGCTCAACGTTTCTTTGTTGGCGTCGATAGATACACACCCACTGATGGGGTATCTGGAGACATGGGTTGGAAGCCACCAATTGTCCGACAATGGAAATGTATTTCTCTATATTGGTCTCGCATCGGGTCTATGAATGCTCAACGACTCAATAAACGAGTAGCAATTTGGGCATATAACAAAGCGAACAGGCTTTGTAAAAATTTGTTTTATGTCATGAAAGATTTTTTCAGAGTTAATGATTTAGAAATGTATATGAGTTTAGATCATCCACTGCCTAATGTATTCAGTCAGTGTGTTGAAGATATTAAGTTTACCGATTATTTTAATAAATGGTTAGTTAGAATTAATGATGTTGTAGGAATTTCTGGTAAAGGTGGCAATAAGCTGAGATTTTATAGAATGTTTAAAAACCAATTTTCTCCTGAACAGTACTGCAAAATGATTTTACCAACTAAACACCGTTCGGCTTTAAGTAAATTTCGTTGTGGTGTTGCACCAATTAGAATCGAAACTGGTCGATATGAAGGCTTAGAAGTTGACAGGAGAACTTGCCCTTTTTGCGGTACTGTTGAGGATGAGATTCATGTATTGTTGTATTGTCATATATATAATGATTTGAGACATGCAATGTTTCAAAGTGCAATCCAGTGCAATAATTTATTCATGTCAATGTCGGAAATGGATAAATGTGTATTGTTGTTTTCCGACCCTAATATGATAAGGATTAGTGCCAAAACCTGTCTTTTGATAATTCAAAGGCGACAATTTTTAACATGTAAGTAGTTACTTTTAATATGTAAGTGATGTAATAATCTTTTTTATCGTTGTTCCAATATTTTGTGTCCACAGAGACACATTTGCTAATCACATTTATTGATCTCAAACATCCATTTATAAACAATTCAAGACAATATCAATTTTTCTTGTATTTCACATAGTAGTTATGTTTTACCATTATGTTCTGAAGGATTTGTATTTTTTTACTCGGTTAAATATGTCAAATATGTAGAACATTGTTCTTGTGTGTATTTGGTGTTAATCGAATAGTTGTTTGTGTGTAACATGTGGGAATAAAACATGTGGTAATAAAATATGTGGAAACATTCAGTATCGTATTAGTGTCACTCATTTAAGCGAAAATGGATTTGTCAGTAGTCTACCAAACAAATGGTAGCAGAGCGAGGTTCGGGTGAGGTCATTTTTTGTATGAATATCTAGAAATTGTCTAAAATCGTTTCAAATTATAGTTTTATAGTAATTCGGACAGTTGTAAAATTCGGACAAAATGAGTGATACCGAGACTACTGCATCGAAAAAGGAAACTGAGATAGCACACGAGCATGCTTCTCGCGTGGCTGAATTTAAGATTGCCAAATCGAGAAAAAGGCGGCATTCACACGAGCTAGGAATAGGCTGGTTGATGAAATAGAGGATGAGAACTTCGACAAAATCCTAGCAAAGGAATTCATTGATAAACTAGAACAAACTATGGACTGTGCCATTCAGGCTATTGAAACACTTGCTCAGGAATAAAACGTGCAGGGTAAGACTTTAGAAATGGTCAAAGTTATTGACGAAACAGTATTAATTGAAACGGAATATAACTCGGTTTTAAAACAGTATCATGAAGTCCAACAAAATGATGATAGTTCTTCTGTAAGTAGTAAACATTCAGTGAACAATGAAAAAGCTTCTAAAAAGCAAATAGACCTTGACATTACTCATCAAGGATTATAGCTTCTGGAAAGCAGCTTTTACTGCGTGCATTGACAAAACAGATGCAACGGATGAATATAAATTCCTTCAGTTAAGACAATATCATCGGGAGAGGCTTTGAAGGCTGTAGAAGGACTCGGTCATTCTTCCAATGCTTATGAAAAAGCCAAGGAGAGACTTCACAGAAAGTATGGCGGTCAAAGAAGGACAGTTAACAAATTTTTTGATGATATTGAAAGATTTCAACCTATAAAGACCGAACATGCAAGAGAATTGGAATATTTTGCTGACTTATTAGATGTTGCATTAGTGAATATTAAAGAAGTGAACATGGAAGATCTTCATAGTGGGTTTATGTATCAACAGTTATTGAAAAAAATGCCAGAAACAATGATAACCAGATATGAAAGATGGATATTTGAGAACAACAAGAAAGAAAGTGTAGAAATGCTTAGTGAATGGGTGTTAAGAGAGTCAGAGTTCATGACAATAGCTTTGGAAACAAAACATGGTCTTGATTATCAAGTCAACCAAAAGGACAATAAAACTGACAAAAGAACATTATTTTCTAGTGTTAGGAAATGTACCATGTGCGAGGGTACCCATGGAATTTGGGAATGTGAACAATTTCTGAAAATCCCAGTACATAAAAGATGGGAAAGTGCAAAATCACTTCATTTGTGTTACCGATGCCTAGGAAACAATCATACTGAAAAGAAGCTTGAGAAAAATACCAACCTGAAAAAGGCATACTCAGAAACAATTGAAAACTATCAAAAGAAAGGGTATATAACCAAGATGAACTCTGATAATGAACAATCAATGTGGTACATGCCTCACTTTCCAGTTGTGCATCCGGAAAAAGAAACAACTAAAGTTAGAATTGTGTTTGATGCTTCAGCGCGATACAAAGACTTATCATTGAATGATGTGATTTATCAGTGCCCAAAACTCCAGAATGAGTTATTTGATATACTGTTGAGATTTCGAAAAAATGCTATTGCAATTATGTGTGCCATTCAAGAGATGTATTTATAAGTGGAACTGGCAAACCAAGACAGAAGATTTCATAGGTTCCTGTGGCGAGCTAACAGCAGTGAATCAATAGAGACTTATGAGTTTAATCGTATAGTGTTTGGGGTCAGTGCGTCCCCTTTCTTAGCACAGTTCGTGTCACAGTATAATGCTAAACATTTTGAACAAAAATATCAGAGAGCAGCTGAAAGTGTCATGAAATCTACTTACATGGATGACACTATGGACTCGGTTGAAAATGAAAAATTGGCGATAAGTTTGTATCATGAACTCTCAGAACTTTGGCATCTAGCAGGAATGAGACCTAGAAAATGGATGTCAAATTCACCAGGAGTTCTAGCTGAAATACCACGAGAAGAACGAGCTTACAAAACAGAAGTTTCAAACAATGAACTTCCGATATTAAAGACACTAGGACTTAACTGGGACTCGCAAGAAGATTATTTCTTCTTTAGAAACACTAAAGTTGATAACTTGAATGTGAAATTAACAAAAAGAATTGTTCTGAAGGAAATAGCAAGTTTGTTCGATCCTCTAGGATTTCTTACACCGTTTACGGTACGAGCAAAAATGATAATGCAAGACATATGGGTCTCTGGAATAGATTTGGATGATGAATTATCACCACATTTAGCGAACGAATTCAGAAAGTGGTTCTCTGAATTAGGACAATTAAGTGAAATAAGTATCCAAAGATGTCTATATGTGACAACAAATTACACAGTTCATACATTTGTTGATGCATCTAGTCAGGCATATGGAGCAGTTGTATATATAGCTCATGAGCAAGGAGAAATATTAAAATATAGTCCGATGCTTATTGCTGCAAAAAGTAGAGTTGCACCTCTTAAGTCGCTGAGTATCCCTCGACTTGAACTTTTAGCTGCCACACTTGGGCTGAAGTTAACAGAAACGGTCTGTTCAGCATTAGAAATACCCATTGAAAAGGCTGTGTTTTGGTCTGATAGTATGAATGTGCTCTACTGGACCCATGGGGCTAGTAGACAATATAAAACATTTGTGGAAAATCGTGTAGGAACCATTACGATGTAACTTCTCCAAAACAGTGGCGACATGTACCAACAGAATACAACCCAGCAGATTTGGCATCTCGGGGAAGTTCAATACATCAACTAGCAAATTACCAACAGTGGTGGCATGGACCTGAATTTCTACAAAGTTATGAGACAATGTGGCCAGAAAACAAGTTTAAAGTATCAGAGGAAGCAAAGGTTGAATTGAAGAGAAAGTCAGCACATAGTCAAAACCTGAGTTTCTTAATCACAGATGATATACAACAGAATAGATTGAAACCAGAAAACTATTCAAACTTCAATCACTTAGTAAGGATACATGCCTGGGTCAATAGATTCATAGAAAATTGTCAAGTGAAACAGTTGGAGAGAAGATTGACCAAAGAATTGTGTTTGAGTGAAATTCAGGATGCAGAGAAAAGAATCATTCAGAATGTACAAGTGGAATCATTCCAACACGAATATAACAATCTCTCCAAGGGTAGAACAATCTCAGTGAACAGTAGATTAGCTCCCTTGAATCCCAGAATAGACACTGAAGGTATTATGCGAAGTGACAGTAGATTAAAATGTGTAAAATATCTACCGTATAGTGTACGGTATCCAATTATTTTACCTAGAAAGCATTGGGGTACAAAGTTAATAGTGAAACATTATCATGAACTTGCCAATCATGGAGGGACAAATCAGACATTAGCATCATTATCCAGGTTTTGGATCTTGTCAGCAAGGGAAGAAATACGGGAATGGGAGACATCCTGTTCTGAATGCAGACGTGGTAAAGCTAGAGCAAGTACACAGATTATGGCGCCTTTACCAGCTGAACGTTTAACACAGTCGGTGAAAGCATTCACAAATACAGCTGTTGATTATGCAGGTCCTTTCATCACCAAGCAAGGTCGGGGAAAAGTACGTTTAAAAAGATATCTATGTGTGTTTACATGCATGGCGACTAGGGCTGTTCATTTAGAAGTGGCTTACAGCATGGACACAAATTCGTTTCTGAAGACATTATCACGATTCGTCAGTAGGAGAGGATTACCATATAGCATTACTTCTGACAACGGTACAAACTTTGTTGGTTGTGTAAATGAGCTTAGAGAGTTGTACAGACAATTAGATAAAAACGCAATAATTCATCATACAGGCGAAAAACGAATAAACTGGAAGTTTTTACCGCCAAATGCACCTCATTTCGGAGGAGTACATGAATCGATGGTCAAATGTGCTAAACGAGCCCACTTCAAAATACTAAAAGACACTAACATCACAGATGAAGAACTAGTAACGGCCGTTGTTGGTGCTGAAGCTTTAATCAACAGTCGACCTTTGACGTACCAAACGTCAAATCCAGAAGATGACGCCTAATTAACCTATTAACGCCTAATCATTTTCTGCATGGACAGTGTGGTGGGAGTTTTGCTCCAGATATAAACAGTTCATCAGCTACAGATTTGAAGAAACGTTGGCGTTATGTGCAAGAACTAATCAGACATTTTTGGAAACGTTGGTTGAGAGAATACTTGCCAACACTTGGTTCAAGAAAGAAGTGGTTTTCGAGTAACAGGGACTACAAACCAGGTGATGTAGTCATGGTTATCTATCCAGAGGTTCACAGGGGTCAGTGGCAGCTCGGTCGAGTTGTTAGGGCATATCAAGGTCGAGATCAACGAGTTCGAGTTGTCGATGTTCGAGTGGGACAGGCAGTTCTACGTCGACCAATATCGCGTATCAGCATCATTGAGAAGTGTGATTCAGTGTAAACATGAGGTGTTTTGATTGAGGCATAATAATCCTCGGATATCCACAATTAAATATTCCTGTTGCGAAGACTTATCGGTGAAGTACATTAATAGCCAGATGAAAGACACCGAAATTAACATTATAAACATGTTTACTGTGTATAACAAATAACTTGTGAATTTATTAGAATGAAAAGAAATTTCATTGAACATTTCCAGAAGGTTTATTTTACAGGAAAACAATATTTGATTTATGAACATTGATATCTGTTCAAATGTATTCTTTTCATTTGTAAAATAATATGGTAAATGTTTATTGAAAGCTGAATTGTATTCAATTTATGCTTTCTTTGAAGTGTGGAAAAGTAATGGTTATCACAGGATACACGTTGTACCAAAAGGTTTTAAGATTCAACTGGGTTTTTTGTTGAATTCTGTAGTAAATTCTATACATATGTATCATTGTTCTAGTTTATCAAGATGTTAGAACAACAGTAAAGATATTACTGTTTCTCGGTATTATTGATATTGGGAAACTGAATTATTGAGGTATATTGTGTGTATGTTGATGAAGTATTGTTGAATTTATTGATTTATTTACTGGGTAATTGTGTTTCAAAGGAATGATATGTTATTAATGTAGATATATTGCATTAGCCTGAAGCAATGTGTTGTTTTTAAGTTTAAGTAAACTTGTTAAGTTAAAGACAATTAATATTTTTTGTGTCATGTTTAGTTTGTGTTATATGAAACAAGAACAATTGTTTTATAATCGACCAATGAAAATGCTTTATAGGACTGTATCATCGCGGAAGGTCATAAGGTGTATAGCTGAATAGGTATTTAAAAAAAACATGTTTATGTTTATAGAACTGTGTCAATTCAGAGGATATAGATTTATCACCTTATGTTTATTTCCTTTAAAGTGATTGGATTTTCTTATAGCAGTTGTTGATATGTTGGACATATCAATGTAGAGGGGTATGTTCTGAAGGATTTGTTTTTTTTTACTCGGTTAAATATGTCAAATATGTAGAACATTGTTCTTGTGTGTATTTGGTGTTAATCGAATAGTTGTTTGTGTGTAACATGTGGGAATAAAACATGTGGTAATAAAATATGTGGAAACATTCAGTGTCGTATTAGTGTCACTCATTTAAGCGAAAAATGGATTTATCAGTAGTCTACAAAACAATTATATATATTTATTTATTTTCTACTAGGGGATTGGCAAATATGTCTCAGTTGATGAAATTTTATTGTTATATACACGTGTAGTTTTATCACATGCTTCAATATATATAATATTGATAATATGATTCTAATTATCTTATATATAGTGATATGGATGTTTTATTGTGCAATGTATTGCCCGTCTCTTATAATTCTTACTAGAATGGCATATTTTATCCTATGTAATTCATAATGTTTTGTATACATGTATATATATGATGAATAAATTAATAAACTCACATAGGTTGATTCCAACAAATGTGCAGCATATTTAAGACACATTTTACAGAAACATCACCTGTTTACAAATGTTACAATAGTAAAGAAATAACAAGAAGTATCTTGAAAAAAGATGGTCGGCGCGATTTGAAGGTTAAGATTTGTTTTGCAACATAAAAGTGCCGAAATCTTACGATTGCTGGTCACTCCAGATCCAAAATGGATTTCAGTAAATTCACCGAAATTCAGTGGATTTTACTGAGGTAACCTTTATCATAAGGTTAACCAATCCGCGTCAGGGTTACAAACGTTGTTTGGTTGAAGAGAAATTGCCTTGGTGGTTAACGTAAGATTTGATTGGTTTACAAAACACCTATATGCAAATAGCAAAACCATGTTTAAAAAAAGCTGAGTGAGTATAACATAAAGCCTCGAGGTGTATGGGGAACACCAATAGCGCACCAATTAACAGGAAGATAAATAACTTAAGCAACGAAGCGTTCTTACAGTCTTGGAAGTGTCAGTGAAATATGCGTAATTATCTGTAGTATTGATGTAATGCCTACTTTATTAAATGAAGTATTACTGGCTATTATCAGATACGGCGATTTCCTCTAAATGAACTCCTCTGGACTGCCAATCATTGGTTTTGACCGAGAGATATGTTTCCACATTAATGAACTATCCAGATGCGATTTTACAAGTTTTGACTTGTCTGCTAGTCGGGTTTGTCTACAAAGTTAGCCATATTATTATGCCGCTGTCAATCCAAATGGCAAACCTTCTTAATTTGAATTTGTTTAGGAAAACCGTTGCCTTTTCTAGTGACGCACGATACTTATGAATTTCAGAGGGATTTTTATATGCTGTGAAACGATTCTTGTCCATCCTCCTATGTTATTATAATAGCATATATTTTAATAAAAATTGGCAAAAGTGTAGAATGGGTATCAACAATTGATCACACACAATTTTGTTTGTTAAGCTTTAATGTAAAAAAAATGCCGGTAAATATATTTTTTGTATAAGGCCCATGCGTTACTTCGCATCCGAGTGAGGATTTTGGCTATCACGTCCGAAGCATGGGATCTGGTCATTTTGGACTATCCCTTGATAAATGGTTCTAAAATATTTATGAATATTTATCAAATTTGGTTGTATTTGCATTTATTTATCGTCGCCACCGGTTTCCCACATGGGCGACACCTCCGGAAGAATGTTAGTCATATTAGATTTTTGGAGGATAGTGCATGATACAGAAGATGCCCCAGTTCCAGAAGCACTCCTGGTTCTTTTACGTGCTCGATGTAAAGCATCATACACGGGACATCGGTTTTTAAAGTCTCGTCCGAAAGACTGTTAGTACGGTCAGTGATGGAGCGGGGAATCGAACCTGCGATCCCAGGATTACAAGTCCAAGCGCGTTACCACTAGACTACGGATCCGCTACAATGTTTATCAAAGTTTGTATCCATCTACTTTATAGAGGACCTGTCTACGTCTTGACCACATCGCAATTATTTGCAGCCTATTTATAAATATTTATTCATATACAGTCGGACCTCTTTTATTCGACAACCTTCTATCCGAATACATTGTATCATCCGAAATAAGCATCAGATCCCGGATGTTGCTCCCTATGCACGTCCAATATTGAAATGGGCTATTCGAAATCAAGTTTTATTCGAAATAAAATCGCGGACCCAATGAATTCGAATGAATGAGGTCCGACTGTAAATCTTAAAATATGGCGCATTTAAATTAAAACAAACAGTATATACTTTTTCAATGATATGTTTATGAACTAAACAGTTGAATAAATGAAAAAGGTGGTTAATTTTTACCATGCTGGCATATCTTCAAACTACAGACAACACGTCATATGGAAGGAAGAAACAGTCAATGCTTTTGTTTACGATCGTAATACTTCCACTCCCGTGATCCACTGTCATCCGTTCAGTCAGTAATTCGAAGCGATTAAACTGAAACAATTTGCTAATTCTCTCGATACCTCTTTTCTATGTCTGAAGCGCTTTGAATTACTTCCGGAGAGTAAAAACTATATTAGACCAGTTTCGAAATCTCAGACAACTATTCCCGAATCTCAAACTTTTACTTGTCATCAAATGTGAAAATTCACTCAAAATATTTGAGATTTCCTCCATTTTTTCCATAAAATAGCTGCCAGTTTATTAAGTCATAAAAGGTTTTAGTGTTCTGATACTTTTATGTTGTTTTTTTTGGTGCCACATGTAGTCTGTGCCTCATATAGTCCATGATGATGCGAACTATATGCGGCGAAAAGGCATGGCCATGCAGCAAATAGCTATTTTATGTTTTGCCATATTTATAGTCAGCATCATCATCACCATTGATCATATTTGATCATCATTTAAAAGAAAAATTGTGTTTCCTCAAACTGCCAAACACATTAAAAAAGAATATAACTTTATGTCACCTAACATATTATTCCCACATCAGACAGTTGTAAAAATCCTCTGGGCCAGTTCGGTGTATGTTTAATAAAATAACAGAAAAAATATGCTAAATAAAATAAATAGTTTAGTTTAGTGTTGCTTGATTAAAACCCTATCAACAGCTTCGAGCAGTTAATAGCGAATAATCATGAACATAGTATTTGATCACACCGCCACAGCCATAGACGATCGGACCCGGGGTCAAACCCGCGACATTCGGACTGGTACTATAGTGCGATACCGACTGCGCTAGACGGGGATTCATGATAAATAGAGTCCTGTCTAAATGTGCTTTGTAGGAACGCACTTTGGTGTCAACCCAAATATGGTATTGAACACCAATTATCATTATTATCATTATCATTATCATTATCATTATCATTATCATTATCATTATTATTATTATTATTATTATTATTATTATTATAATTATAATTATCATTCAACAGATAACACCAATGTGCATTAGCAGTTTACATGCTTTTGTCGAAATGGTTGAAAAACAAATGTGTTTAAACTGATTATTCTGTGAAGTTTCGTTAACATCCACAAAATAATAATAATAAATTCTTTATTTTCAGAAGGTTACATAGTTAAGGTTAACAATAAATTGTACATCTTTTTTTCAATATGGCCTTCTATTAACAATACAAACACGCACAAATAAACAAGAATTCACACACGCACACCTACACACACCCAATCACGCACGCATTCACACACGCATACACAATACATTGTACATGTACATCATGTTTTAACATCAGGATGTAAATGAGACTATTAAAAACTACAAAAGTTAAGATAATCTGAAAATAAAATTGAAATAAAACAACAACAATAACAGACACCTCACATAAGACACATACATACAATAATGAAATATTATTGATATCATTGTTTAAGTATTAAGTAGTTCCTATAATTATTTTTAAATGTTTCTGTATCAGATAGACAACGTATATTTACAGGAATTGCATTCCATACCTCACGAGCATAAAAAGAGAATGTTTGTTTACCATAATTTGATTTAAATGAAAAGGGTGCTATGTCATTGTTGGTGGTGGATCTTAATGAGTATGTAGAATTATGGGTGAAAGAAATTATATCATGAAAGTAAGTGGGCATTTTATTATTTGAGAATTTATGAACTGTAGTTGCTGAGATAAATTTACATCTATTTTCAAATGATAGCCACCCTAAGTCAATGAATAAGGGTCGTGATGGTGTTATTTGTGGTCTATGTAGAATAATTTTTGCTGCTTTTTTCTGTATTATGGATATTTTCTTGTTGTTTGCTACAAGCCCTCGACACCATATAGGGCAACAATAGTCCATTGAAGATAATATGTAAGAATTGTAGAATAATTTCCTTGTGTTGATGTTTAAGATATAGTTTATTCTTTTTAATAAATTTAACTTTGATTTGAGTTTGTGACATACGTGATCTATATGTGCATTCCAGCGAAGATTTTTATCAATGATTACTCCAAGCATATTGTGGCTACTTACCTGTTCTAGAGTGATATTATTTACATAAAGTGATAGCGAAGAATTAAGTACAGGTCTTTTAGCATTTGAAATTATCATACATTTAGTTTTATTAGGATGAATGGACATGTTGTTCCGGAAACACCAATCAGAAACCATGTCCAAATCGCCCTGTAGGGACTGCTGTATTTCGACAATGTTATAACCAGATAAGTGTAATGTTGAGTCATCTGCGTAGAGATCGATGGTCGAATTTTGAAGATAAAATGGAATGTCATTGATATATATTAGGAAAAGGAGGGGACCAAGAATAGATCCCCGTGGGACACCGGATTTGACCTCTTGAAAGGTTGACTTGTTGGATCCGATTTTTACACATTGCCTTCTATTTATCAAATAAGACCGCATCAAAGCTAACGAGTTTTCCGAGAAGTGGTACATTCGGAGCTTTTCAAGTAAAATTCTATGATCCACTAAATCAAAAGCTTTCCTAAGATCAAGAAATACAGATCCAATCAAACGTCCAGAGTCAATGTCTTTGAGCCACGAATCGACACGCCTTATTAAAGAAGACTGGCAAGAATGATTTTGGCGAAATCCAGACTGATATTTATGAAGTAGTTGGTGTTTGTCAAGAAAAGTTTTGAGGCTTTTGGCAATGTGTCTTTCAAATATTTTAGATATTGTTGGAAGAATAGATATAGGACGGTAATTGTTAAGATCATCTTTATCAGAGCCCTTGTGCAGTGGAATAATATATGCATCTTTTAATTGATCAGGAAATACACCACAAGCTATACTATTATTTATAATGGATTTTATAGGACCAATGATAGTATCACCACAAAGTTTAAGAATATTGGGACCGATATTATCCAGACCAGAAGCTTTAGAAATGTCTAATTTTCCTATTATTCTCCGAACATCATATGTAGTAATGAAGTCTATGTTTAACAAATCTGAATTGATTTTATTTTTTAAGTATGTTTCAAAAGTGTGGTAATTGTCAGGATCAAATTTATTCTTTTGAATGATGTCTGCAATGTTAGTGAAGTGTGTGTTGAATGCTTCAAGAATAGTGTTGGTATCATCAATGTATTCATTACCATGTTTGATTCTTTGTGGTACTGCAAGAAATGTTTGAGATTTTGTGAGTGAATTTAAAGTATTCCAAAGAAATTTTGTTGATTTATTTGCCATTATTGACTTATTGTAAAATTGTCGTTTGCTCTTACGATTGATGTGTGTGACATAATTTCGCTGCTTTTTATACTGGTCTATGTTATTTGCTTTTTTTAATGTATCACGAGTTCTAATTGCTGATCTTATTTCCCCGGTAAACCAACCTGGTAAACATTGTGATTTTATTCTTTTAGATTTCAGAGGTGCATTTAAGTTGAGTGTTTCTTTTATAATGCTGAGTAAATGATTGAGAGCAGAGTTGGGATTGTTCAACGTTTCAGTTATGTCTAGGTTGGACATCAATAAATCATTTTGGAATTTTGATGCCGAAAATGTTTTGAATTGTCTATATGAGATAGTAGTATGTGTATTCTTGTAGATTTTAGATTGAATACGACGCGTGAAACAAACAGGAAAATGGTCACTGATACTGTAAGAAGAAACAAAAACCTCCGTGACCCTGTCACGTCGACTAGAACACAGGTGGTCAATAATTGTACTTGACGTTTTAGATGTTCTCGTGGGTTGTGTTACCAGCTGCGAAAGTCCATTCGACACAATAAAGGAGGACCATCTAGAATTACTAAAAGAATTCCTATCTGCAAGAAAGTTTATGTTAAAATCACCCATAATATGATATTCTTGTGAAGAGCACGTTATAGCGTTTGTGAACTGATTCTCATACGCTGATGATCATACATGTGGAAGGCGAAACGCTTACACACATATATATGCCCACTATGTGTACATAAAAGGGTCATAACTCATGAGAAAATCATATGACCCACAGTAGTTACGTTACATAGGTCAGTTAATCTCCTTTTCAAATTTAGCATTTTTTATATTGTTATATTATTTAAATATTCGTTTCAGTAAAACATCTTAAAGAGAAGTGCATTATAGTAAACCTGAGTTAAAGACCACCTCAATAATAAGACTACCTCAAAATTAAGAACACTATTTTAAAGTCCATTAAGACTGTCTTACTCTAACTGCCTCAGTATTAAGACCATCGTGATAAGAATACCAGTTTTCAAGGGTTCCGATGGTAGTCTTATTATTGAGGTTTTACTGTATATGTATTCCTATTGTCATCGAACAATAAATGACAAAACTAGGAAACGCACTTAGAGCGAATGTTAAATACTATTGAGTATAAGGAAATATACTTAACGCCTTTAAAAACGCAACGATATTCTTTAGCGTTCATTTTGTTCCATGTACGCGTTGTATTGCTACACATGAGTAAGTAATTCTTCAAATATAAATTAAACTATGACCCTAGTATTTAAAGTTAATAATTGTTGGAGTTAAGGAAATACTGTTTGAGAATTAAGATATAATTATTTCTTTATAATATCACTGTGTTGACACGGATAATTTTAGTTGTGTTTTAAATGGCTACTCCATATCGATCTCTACGCAGATGACTCAACATTACACTTATCTTTTTATAACATTGTCGAAATACAGCAGTCCCTACAGGGCGATTTGGACATGGTTTCTGATTGGTGTTTCCGGAACAACATGTTCATTCATCCTAATAAAACTAAATGTATGATAATTTCAAATGCTAAAAGACCTGTACTAAATTCTTCGCTATCACTTTATGTAAATACTATCACTCTCGAACAGGTAAGTAACCACAATATGCTTGGAGTAATCATTGATAAAATTCTTCGCAGGAATGCACACGCATTAGATCACGTATGTCACAAACTCAAATCAAAGTTAAATTTATTAAAAAGAATAAACTATATCTTAAACACCAACACAAGGAAATTATTCTACAATTCTTACATATTATCTTCAATGGACTATTGTTGCCCTGTATGTTGTCGAGGGCTTGTAGCAAACAACAAGAAAATACCCATAATACAGAAAAAAGCAGCAAAAAATATTCTACATAGACCACAAATAACACCATCACGACCCTTATTCATTGAATTAGGTGGCTATCATTTGAAAATAGATGTAAATTTCTCTCAGCAACTATAGTGCATAAATTCTCACATAATAAAATGCCCACTTATTTTCACCCACAATTCTACATACTCATTAAGATCCACCACCAACAATGACATAGCACCCTTTTCCTTTAAATCAAATTATGGTAAACAAACATTCTTTTTTTATGCTCGTGAGGTATGGAATGCAATTCCTGTAAATATACGTTGTCTGTCTGATACAGAAACATTTAAAAATAATTATAGGAACTACTTAATGCTTAAACAATGATATCAATAATATTTCATTATTGTATGTATGTGTCTTATGTGAGGTGTCTGTTATTGTTGTTGTTTTATTTCAATTTTATTTTCAGATCATCTTAACTTTTGTTGTTTTTAATAGTCTCATTTACATCCTGATGTTAAAACATGATGTACATTTACAATGTATTGTGTATGCGTTTGTGAATGCGTGCGTGATTGCGTGTGTGTAGGTGTGCGTGTGTGAATTTTTGTTTATTTGTGCGTGTCTATATTGTTAATAGAAGGCCATATTGAAAAAAAGATGTACAATTTATTGTTAACCTTAACTATGTAATCTTCTGAAAATAAAGAATTTATTATTATTATTATTATTATATTATATTACATCTATCACTCATCATAACCTCGCTACAATGTCGAGAGCAGCATTGATTTAAAAGTGGCATCAAGAATTTTGTCAGTTTCGTTTGTCTGGGCTATGTATCTACTTAATAATGTAATAACATGGACCGCAATGCGTCCTGAATTTTGAGTTTTGGGAATATAACTGTCGAATGTAATAATAATTATAATAATGTCCATAGATATAGACAGTGAGTGGCCTCCGTGGTCGAGATGTTGTGATCGCTGACTTCAAGTCACACACCCTTCACCTCGGCAGGTTTGAATACCATCGGGATGCAGACTTTGTAGGTGAAGAAGCTATCCAGCTGGCTTACGGAAGATCGGTGGTTCTAACCCGATACCGTCTGGAGTCTTCCTCCATCTTAATAGCTCGATACATGATCGTGGTTGTTTATGTGACTTAAAGCCCCAATACAATCGATAGATACTGTACTATAGCAAGCTGTCAAGCTTTTACTACTACTGCTACTGCCGTTGCTACTACTACTGCTACTACTCCTACTGCTGCTGCTGCTATTGCTACTGCTGCTGCTACTACTCCTACTGCTGCTGCTGCTATTGCTACTACTGCTGCTGCTACTAATACTACCGCTGCTGCTGCTGCTACTACTGCTGCAACTACTGCTACTACTGCTGCTGCTTCTACTACTACTACTGCTACTACTGCTGCTGCTAATTTTGCTGCTGCTACTACTGCTGCTGCGTCTACTGCTGCTGCTACTGCTAGTACTGCTGCTACTTCTACTGCTGCTGCTACTGCTGCTGCTACTACTGCTGCTGCTACTACTGCTGCTGCTACTGTTTCTGCTGATGCTGCTGCTACTGATGCTGCTGCTACTGATGCTGCTACTGCTGCTGCTACTTCTGATGCTGCTACTGCTGCTACTACTACTGATGTTGCTACTGCTCCTGCTACTACTTATGCTGCTACTGCTGCTGCTACTACTGATGCTGCTACTGCTGCTGCTACTTCTGATGCTGCTACTGATGCTACTACTACTGATGCTGTTACTGCTCCGGCTACTACTTATGCTGCTACTGCTGCTGCTGCTACTGATGCTGCTACTGCTGCTGATGCTGCTACTGCTGCTGCTACTGCTGCTGCTACTACTGATGCTGCTATTGCTGCTACTACTACTGATGCTGCTACTGCTGCTGCAACCACTGATGCTGCTACTGATGCTGCTACTGATGCTGCTGCTGCTACTTCTGCTGCTACTACTACTGCTGCTACTACTGTCGCTGCTACTACTATTATTACTACTACTACTGCTGATACTGCTACTACTACTACTGCCGCTGCTACTACTATTATTACTTATACTACTACTGCTACTACTACTGATGCTGCTACTACTGCTACTACTACTAATACTACTACTTCTACTTCTACTGATGCTGCTACTACTGCTACTACTACTAATACTACTACTGCTACTACTACTGATGCTGCTACTACTGCTACTACTACTAATACTACTACTGCTACTACTACTGATGCTGCTACTACTACTCCTACTTCTACTGCTGCTACTACTGCTGCTGCTACTACTACTGCACTGCTACTGCTGCTGCTATTACTACTTCTGCTACTGCTAGTGCTGGTACTAGGCTGTTTCGTGTGTGTTATGCCTATGATTATGTTTGGTCATTATATTAACAATACAACATTTATTACTATATTTTACATGTGATTTCATTACAGCAAGTTATTTCCATTGGACACATTTGTCCCACTTAACTCAATCAAGGGGCATAACTCTGATCTTACTGAATAAATCCTTTCAAAACCACGCCAGTGCGCAACGTTTAGTAATGACTAATATTTCTATGAAAGTTCGTTGCTCTGCGTCAAACACTTTTAGCGATATGACTGGCACACACTTAAGACGAACAGACAGACTGACGGACAGACAATGATAAATTGGAAGGTGCACAAAAAGCAGACCATCACTGATGGTCCAAACGAAAAGAGAGCATACCGAATAATTGATAATGTTACACATTATAACACATAGTTTATAAATATCATCTCACCTTATTTTGTATCACTTTTATTTCCGCGGAGAATTTAGTACGTACTTTATTATGTTCATGTCTTACAACACCTGGCATCACTATCAACATTTTATAAGAATAATAAATAATGCACTGCTGCGATCTACCGACGTAGATAACATACTAATACGTAAAACAAACATATTACGTATTAAAATACGCGGAAATGGTACATAAAAACTTTGCACGTGGGTTGCTGCCAACCGATTGGACGTGTAGATATATTAGTGCACATATTCACTTTCTAAATCATAAATACGAAATACCAGTGGCGACATTAACACATTACTCTCATAGGAAAGTCAAACTTTCAATATTTCAACTTCACAAATGCACGAATTCATAATCTTGACTTTCGTGACTTCAATTTTCCGAATTCAAAATAATGAATTCGTGAAGTTGCAATCGTGCATTTATTAAGTTGAAATCGTGCATTCATGAATTCGTGAAGTGGAATTTTTTAATTAATGACGTTTCAAGGAGAAAAAAATGAAGTGTAAATGCCACCACCAGTCTTTCGTACATAAAACTCTGACTGAACGTAGTGTATTGTATAAGTTATATAATGTTTTGCAATCTGTTTTTCTAATACTAGACACGCTTTGTTCTGTTCAGTGATAAAGCCGCCATCAACAATCCATCTCTATAATCAAATCATATACATTCTGCGAGCAGTGACATTGAAATTGTGAAACATGAAGCGACTACCCTTTCATTTGATAAGACATTTTTGTTTCGGTGGTATAAATTTAAGTAGAATGTGAAACAAATCTCTACAATCTCTGGATATGTATTTTAATTTTATAGGGGATTTACATTGATGCATTTACATTGTCTTTGATGCCAATTTTGTTAAGATTTGTAAATAAAACTTTTTTTTGTAATTCTGAATACTCATTCATCGGAAAACAATAGATTAAAAGGTACATGTATACTTTTATTGCGTGTCAACAGTCTAATTGTTGTTGTATATATTAAAATGTATATAACATTGATCATATCTCGGTTTCATTCCCTATGCAAAACTCCCACACATCTAAGAAAGGACAACCTTAATGTCGTCAACGAAATACTTTCAAGCAACTGATAAATTTTCGGTGCAGCCGTACTAACATGGATTTGCTATTTGCATATCAGTGTTGTGTAAAACACTCAAATCTTACGTTAAACACTAAACCAGCTTCTGTTCAGCCGAACAACGTTTGTAACCTTGCCGCGGATTGGTTAACATTTCGATAAAGGGTACGTTACCTTATCGAAATCCACTGCATTTCGCTAAATTTACCAAAATCTCTTTTCCATAACCGAAATTCACATCTAATATAACATCTACGCTATATATTGCTAAATTCTTGTTACTGCCTATAGACTACAAAACAAAACAACATAAGACGATTCACTGTCAATACTACAAAAACAACACATCCCAAGTCGTTCCACTGAATGGACTACAAAAACAACAATACACAGTACTTTTCACTGATAAAACTACACAAACAATAAATAGATACGAAGACATATTACGGAATAGAAAACAAAACGAAATTTGAGCTTTTACGGAATTTAAATGTTAAAATTCAAGATGACAGATGTTTTACGGAATAGAATTCAATATACAACTCGACAATTTACAAAACAATAACATAATAGTGTCGCTGGACAGACCACATAATCAACAGAAGATAATTGTAGGTCATACTACAAACCAACTAAACACAAGATAATTCTGTAGAAAAGACGTCAAAATGAACACACCAGTATTATCAAGGAATGGACAATTGAAAACACAAGACATTAATAAAGTGGTACGTAATAGATTGAACAATATCACGATTTGATAATATTCACGGAATACACCACAGCCATTCGTCCTGCACTTTCCAAGTATGTGAACAGTTGTCAGTTTCTTGTTACACGCTATGTTTGGTTTGAGAGAGATCCTGCCATACTTGTTTCGTCTACTAAATGTCGTAGAAAACTTGATGCTTTTGAAACATGACGCAGAGCGAAACAATCCAACAAAAGTGGCTTTGATGATAGGATCCGATACATGGCTTTAATGTTGTCTGCCGATACAAACATCAGCTTATCAAAATACATTGCTTGTACAGTGGTAATGGCAGTTGCGTTAGTATTGGAGTAATTCATGCAGTCTGGTAGACATAGCATAGTTTAAGTCGACTCTAAAACGCCTGATTCAACATGAACCGTGATGCGTTTTAGTTTGTATCTGAAACAAGTGGCTGCTATTTGTGAAGCGGTTTGGTGATGAATAAACTGATGAAAAGCATTTTAAGGTAAAAATATAGTTTAAGTAAAACAATCTGCGGTCATACTGAAAATGTTCAACGTATTGCAATTTCGCAGTCTCAGAAATGAACATTTTGCTCGCACGCGGCCGTTGTAAACCTGAAAAAAGCAAATACTGGTACTAGACGGAACGTGTGGTATACAAGACTTGTGACACTATAGGGACATTAACAATGGATAAACGTACTTCGGTTGGAACTGGGAACTTTACTAATGGTACTAAGGCTACCAGAAATGTTACGGATCCATTATCTGCTTTAGATTGGAAGGTAATAGTTCATTGTTCTTGTTTTTCCTTCGATCAAAATAATGATTTTTTCAGTTTTTATTGCGCGACCAAAACATTTAGTATATGTGTATGTATGTACAAATTATGGTTGGGTGACCGGTAGTTTTGTCTGCATGAAGGAACCACACTTTTTGCATTTGGTTTACATACATTGTATGTAATTGTAAAACGGGATGTATTTTACATGAAATATGTATCTCTAGTTTTTGCTACATAATAGTTTACAACATTTTGGCTTAATGAGCAGTAACGTTCGGATAATGCTTCATACAGACAGCTTTACTTTTATGTACTTAACACAGAAATGAACCACTCCATTTTCCATCCATGATTTTATTTCTAGATCCGATACTTATTAATAGCAAATGCTAAGACGAAATTACAGCATAGAGACTAAATATGACGGCAGCTATATGCATATATCAATATTTACTTGAATGAGTACCCATTGGGGACATATTTATATTCGGAAACTATGTGTATAACTTTAGTGCATCAAAATGTCGGTTTTTACTGTTGATGAATTTATCATTGTCGTTTTCGGGGTATATTTTCCAAACACATTTATAGGATTTACATAATTGTATGAAAATGTCTAAGGGGTGTTTGCCGTATCGTGACTGTAAACATTGTTTAATGTTGCCGCGATGTTGAGGTTTTGAGGCGAGGTTCTGGCACGAGAGACATATATTTCTCAGAAGGCGAATTGGAGGGCAGGGGAAATAGATCTTATTTTTTGCTGATGATCTAACTTGATATCAACCAAGCACATTCATGATTACGATACCTGGTTACGATTCCACTCTCAGACTTTTTACTTTCCTGTTATAGCTACTAACTTAGAAATGGATACATGTAAAGACGGGTAACCCGATCTTTATGATTGGTAAGAAACACAAAAGATACGTTAGTTATGAACATGGTGACAAGTGTGAATAATGCATTTCCCTTACAACTCGACTACCTCCGATAAGCAAGACAAAAACAACATACATTTCAAATTACTGTTTAATTTGTGATTTATGAGTAGCACTTGGACAACCGACTACATTGTGAGTGACCGAATAACGTAGTCATAATACAACATGATTATCAACATAATTAATGCACATATATGCCTGTTTAAAAACCTCGTTATTATGAAAATAAACTTTAAAGAAAAACTTGTATTAATATGGCGGCTGCCTAAAACTGAATACTTTCAAAACCTTAACGCTTACTTGAAAATCTCGTGCACAAGCACCTGCTAGCGACACCTTTCGGAGATAATTCGACATTCATAAGGGAAATTAATTTTCTCCTAATTCATTATATTTCTAACGAAGAAATTACATTTTCATAGTTACGGTGGTATCTTTCCCCCTCATGGTAGCCATATGCGCTAATCATCTTGGCAATTGAATCACGTGCTATCTCGCAATAACGAGACATTTGTACTTTTTTTAATTAAAGCTGTTTCACGAAGGACAATAGTCCTGCCGGTCTGGACTTACAATAACAGTTCAGTTAATACGAAATATACAAAAACACATGGTTTTCTTAAAAGTTCAAGACACAAAAACTTTCATATGAGTTTTTTAATTTCACGATTAACATTTTGAAACAATTGACGTATTGACGGAGTACAAATCTTAATCTGACAGTCGTGATGAATTGATGAAAACAAAACAAAAATATTTTATTGTTTTACTTCTGTCGATTCAATATTAGAGCATACTGTTATTGTGTACAATTACGTCCTTTGGTTGATAATTTCCAAAACATGTTTTCGTTGGCTGACCACCTCTCAATAGATAGATCCCACATCTACAATATTTACGTCCCTTGTTCTTAATCATCAGCCAGTTTGATAGGCAAGACTGATAAGCACTTATAAGAGTAATTACCAAATATGTGATAAGTGAGAAAATACAAAGAGATTTGCACGACTGTGACAACCACTTTTTGTTCAACTTTCTGAGCCATTTCTATATATCTGATTATTTTATCATCGTTTACATTATATTCACCATGAACTTTAAGGAAATTTGCCCCTATCAATATGGCCGACTATTCAGAACAAGGGATGCAAATATTGTAAATGTGGGACCTATCTACATGTATTTGTTCACAACCTTTTCTAAGTAAAAAAAGCAGAATGTAAAAGTTTCAAATCATTGTTTACATTTTACGAAACATTTGTGGCTTTCATGTCTTGTTTTGTGAAATGTGGCCTTCTGTTGTGCTTTCTTTTCTTACTGTCAAGAAATTCGAAAATCAGAACTTCTCACGAAAGCAACTAGCACGAACCAGGACATGTTTTGTACATGTATATGATTAGAGTTGTAGACAGAAATGCTTTCTCGTATTACTGTTAAGTTCCGCAAATATGATCTACTGGATATTCCGGAAATTATACGTATTAAGAGGAACTTTTCATGATAAGAAATATGTTACCATGTAGGCCTATTCGCGATAGTATTATTAATGCGTATACAATTCAACTTAAGTGCACAATGAGAGTGAAAATGCCAAGCAGGAATGCCATATTCTCAAATCAGATATTCCCAGATCTAGAAAAACATGAAGGGTGTGGCATACAAAGCACAACTATAAGTAGCAGACAAAAGCACAAAACCCTAACAACCCCGATGTATTGTTATGCTCTAGTTTCATGCAGATGTTAGTGTGTTTATGATAATGAGTTAACTGAAAAAGTTAACTGAAGAAGTGTGCCAATATATTTCCTGATATTCATTTGTATAGTTATGCACAGGATGATGAGAATGTCAATCGGGTTCCTTTATCATGATTGGGTCCACCACTTTTAACGCATCGCCATATGTAATGGTGGCTACCATTTTATGAAATTTCTACTGTTTGAGAAGAGGTTTTGTTTGCCACAGAGAAAGGCCGACTGGAATTCAATTCCCCTTCTATCAAGTGTTAGTTTAAGTATTTCACCCTTTGTCCCCCATTGCATTGCTTCTAGCAGCCCGTCCGGTGTGCTCAGTTGGTAGAGTGCTGGATGTCCACAGGGACGTCAGAGTTCGATTCCTTGGCAGGGCATGTCATGACATTTGGCTTCGGTCATTTGTCCTCCACCTCTGATTCGTGTGGAAGGACAAAGTTGTGCTGGTTGATAGTTAATTCCTAAAAAACTGATTAGGTGAACTGACCGACATGCATAACTGGTAAATGTTCTTTTTTTACCCCAATAAAAAGAAATCAAATGTACTGTCATCGAAAATTAATTTTGTATTAAGAATTCTTACATGGAATGGAGGAGAATTTAGCACAGCTTGCTTTCGGAAAGTTATTGTAACATAATCACCAGCGTATTTCCTCTGTCACGAACACTAGCAGAAGTTCATTACATATTAGATAAAAGGCTAAGCCTTTTGTAAAGAATGTCTTTACAGAGTTATTGTCTGCCCAAAGTAAAACGAACTCATCAAACATCTGGGAAATGTTTCCGTGCATTAGATTATCTGTGTCTTTTGCTTTTAAAGTGTCTGTAAACAGTCGTACCGATTATCAACAAGAACTTTCTTGAAAAAAGATGGTCGGCGCAAGTTGAAGGTTAAGATTTGTTGTACAACATACAACATGTCGAGATGTTTCGATTGCTGGTCACTCCAAATCCAAAAAGGAATTTCGATAAATTCACCGAAATTCAGTGGATTTCGGTAAGGTAACGTATCTTTTTTCGAACCAATCCGCGTCAATGTTACAAACGAGAAATTGCCTTGGTGGTTAACGTAAGATTTGATTGGTTTAACAACACTGATATGCAAATAGCAAAACCACGTTATTACGGCTGCGCCGAAAAAGGTACGGACATTTTTGTAAAAGCCAACAGTTGCACATGACGTCAATCTAGCAACAGATAAACTTTGGCAGCGTTTTGTTCACATTAAATATAGGACAAGCAAATTACATCGGGTGATGTCATACTGATCGTGCTCCGTGAATACGATATGATTATTTGGATTGACCATATCTTTCTTATGAGTAAACGAGGAGATTAAATACAAGCGGAGACTAACAATATGCTTTCAGTAGGGAAATTTGGAATGAAATATTCCAAACGGTTTCAAAGAATATAGGATAAGTATTTTTAGATCACTCGCCATATAATTGTATTCATACATTAAATCAAACTGTTACTTTCAATCAATAAGTATATATACACGAAAATACGAACCTCCCACATTTAATTATATTCCAAAATTGCAGGGGATTTGTGGTTTCTATGTTTCTCTAGTTTTAATATAAAACAAATTTATGATGCTGCACATTTATTCATTTTTTGATGCATGGTTGCGGATACAATGTCCAACTAAAAGCAGAATTGGTATACGCTTTGTTAAATATGTAGTGTATTTGAAAATTCATTAAATTTGTTAAAAATAGTTAATTGGTGGTGTTGCTGTTGTTGTT
Organism: Mactromeris polynyma; assembly: GCA_032209605.1. Classification (NCBI taxonomy): domain Eukaryota; kingdom Metazoa; phylum Mollusca; class Bivalvia; order Venerida; family Mactridae; genus Mactromeris; species Mactromeris polynyma. Next base: position 374,219 of record JASFXZ010000011.1, on the reverse strand, counting down.
ATTGGTGATGTTATTGTTGTTGGTGGTGTTGCTGTTGTTGGTGGTGGTGTTGCTGTTGTTGTTGTTGTTATTGGTGGTTGTGTTGCTATTGTTGGTGGTGGTGTTGCTGTTGTTGTTGTTGGTGTTTGTGTTGCTATTGTTGGTGGTGGTTTGCTGTTGTTGTTGTTGGTGGTGGTGTTGCTGTTGTTGTTGTTGGTGTTTGTGTTGCTATTGTTGGTGGTGGTTTGCTGTTGTTGTTGTTGTTGGTGTTTGTGTTGCTATTGTTGGTGGTGGTGTTGCTGTTGTTGTTGTTGTTGTTTGTGTTGCTATTGTTGGTGGTGGTGTTGATGTTGTTGTTGTTGGTGGTGGTGTTGCTGTTGTTGTTGTTGGTGTTTGTGTTGCTATTGTTGGTGGTGGTTTGCTGTTGTTGTTGTTGGTGTTTGTGTTGCTATTGTTGGTGGTGGTTTGCTGTTGTTGTTGTTGGTGGTGGTGTTGCTGTTGTTGTTGTTGGTGTTTGTGTTGCTATTGTTGGTGGTGGTTTGCTGTTGTTGTTGTTGTTGGTGTTTGTGTTGCTATTGTTGGTGGTGGTGTTGCTGTTGTTGTTGTTGTTGTTTGTGTTGCTATTGTTGGTGGTGGTGTTGCTGTTGTTGTTGTTGGTGGTGGTGTTGCTGTTGTTGTTGTTGGTGTTTCTGTTGCTATTGTTGGTGGTGGTGTTGCTGTTGTTGTTGTTGTTGTTGTTTGTGTTGCTATTGTTGGTGGTGGTGTTGCTGTTGCTATTGTTGGTGGTGGTGTTGCTGTTGTTGTTGTTGGTGTTTGTGTTGCTATTGTTGGTGGTGGTGTTGCTGTTGTTGTTGTTGTTGTTTGTGTTGCTATTGTTGGTGGTGGTGTTGCTGTTGTTGTTGTTGGTGGTGGTGTTGCTGTTGTTGTTGTTGGTGTTTGTGTTGCTATTGTTGGTCGTGATTTGATGTTGTTGTTGTTGGTGGTGGTGTTGTTTCTGGTGTTGGTGGTGTTGTTGTTGGTGTTGGTGGTGTTGTTGTTGGTGTTGGTAAAACATTTTTTATGTTGTACAACAATTTTTAACCTTCAGATTGCAACATATTCGCATACTTCAAGTTGCGCCGACCATCTTTTTTAAAGATATTTCTTGTTTGTAATTTATATGAAAGATACTTACAGCAATGTGTGGTTTGTCTTTGGTTTAACTGTATAATATATATTCAACTGATCGCATGCTAACAGTTACGAAATAAGTTCTAAACGAAATATAATATCCATATTTGATATATTACGATATGCAAGTTTGCGTCTACAGAAGTACAATATATGATTTATTTTACCCTAATGCAATAAATGTCTTAAATATCATCCTGATATAAATCTATTAAATATGGTAATAATATTGTTGCATCATGTGAGATTTTATAACAATTGAGAAATAAAATCTGTGTCTTTCAAGCGTTATGAAAACATCTACTAGCATAATAAAAAATAGTGCGGTTATATTAACCGCGAACGTATGCATAAATTACCCGGATCATTACATTTCAAAATTGGTTGATTTAAAGTTCGTGTTTGTCCGTAAGCTTGACGGAGAAAAGGCCGCGGTTGAGTTTTGATTAAGTAAACCAAACAGCAGTTATAGCTTTACGCCCGAGGGCATTTTCTTACCTAAATTGGAATGAATCGGTCCTGAAAGTTCATACATCAGTTCGTTGTATCTAGCAGCACTATATACATTTGTTTGGGTATAATATCAATATATTTACACATAGAAAAGCGACGATGACATTAACAGCTATATAACATTTTGATGTGCCCCATGGGGTGAAAAATATTTAAATTACTAGTTTATATTTGGCAATAAACGAAAATAAACGAATGATCTATAAAAATAAATTTCACCCAACCATAAGACGTTGTTTAAAGATACTTTGGTGTTCAAAAGCACTTACAGCAAAAGCTAACTTAATGACCACCTCAATAATAAGACCACCTCAATTTTTAGAACACAATTTTCAAATCCATTGTTTTTTTGCTCTTAATCCAACCTCAATGTTAAGACCACCTCAATAATAAGACCAGTTTTCAAGGGTACCAAGGCCGGGCTTATTATCGAGCTTTTACTGTTTTCTAAAATGACAAAAAAAGCAGATATTGTTATTGAATAAGCGATTAAATCATAATTTACAGTGCATAGACAAATTGCATTTCCTATGAATAATTCAATAGGACGTCGGTCAGTCTTCCGTGACACGAAAATGATATGGCCTGCCATCAGTCCCTAAGAAATTGCTGGAATCTACTACTAAAAGAGAGAGAATACGTAACTACAGGGAAAGCCACATACATAAGACAATGCCTCCCCTCCCTACGCAGATCTCCGGAAAAACAACAATCCACAAAACATAAGGCACTAAAGGAGGTCAAACAGTACACATATTACACATATACACATACTAGCCGACCAGGCAAATGACCGATGTTACATGCATTGCTTTACATTTTTGAAGCACATCTGAATTTAATACTTGCAATGAATATATACTTAATGCCATTGAAACGCAACCAAAAGTGTGCATATAGATAAAGTGACATTACAAAGGCAAAACTATTCTTTATTTCTCAAACATAATTTCATAAAATTAATCAGTAATGAAATAAAAAAAAATGGTGTAGACTTTAATAAAGTTTTGAACAAGAATTAACACATAACCACCAAGTAGATACTATAAAATCACGCCTAGTTCAAATATTTGCGTTTTTTCTTGCGTCCAGTATATTATTAATATTTGATTTATAACTTCTAATCTTGATTATCTTTTGGGGAAAATAGTCCGTTTCAGTGAAATTGTTACTTTGATTATTTCACTGTGAGTTTATCAGAAAATAATTCACCGTTATTCTGCAGTAAACAACGGTGACATAGAGGTGACATGTGTGAAATTATTCAACGACTTACTAACTTGTTCCTACGACACACTAAGTCGTGGGAATGAGATAAAAATAAGTTCACACATGTCACATCTATGCCACCGTAGTAAACCACTGGAAAGCATGGACGAATACAATTTATTCGTAAAACCATAAGAAGGACAATAGAAGTTTTGATATATTACTCTGTATCAATGCATTTATCAGTTGATTCTTTGAAAATAACGTGTCAGCCAGTAATTTTCATTTTATTCCCATTTGTAATGATTGCAAAATTTTAGAAAATATAATTTACGAAAAGATCAACTGAAGTTTTATTGTAGACAAGCGGGTTTTAAAAACCAAACCTTTAAATGAGTGTCTGTTTTTTTTTTTAAATTTGAGTTAATAACAGTGTTCAGTTGACCTGACCAGCATTTTTTGGTTTTAAACCAGTGCTAATGCTTTTTTCCACACGCAACTGTCCTATCGAAACAAATTCGGCAGACGACTTACTTTTGGTGTTTTGTCTTCAGAGAAGTCGTCACCGAGAACACACATTTCGGGGTTCGAACTTATAATTTGAAACACCACGGCTGTCCAGCGCTCCATCAGCCGAGGTGACATGGTTGACTGTTAAACTGTAAGAGGACAGAGTATGACTTAATCAAATACGGTAAAATACTTGGCGTATATATGATTAATCAATTGATCACACGTGGATAAACAATAATTAGTTTCGACAATGATTGAAGCTGTCATGGTATTATGTCTCTAAGGACAGGTAATTTAATTGTCTTACCAGAAGCTTCAGAGATTGAATCTGACATGATGCTTGCCAGAAATGATTTGGAGAATGACACTTCGTTTTACTCCTCGTCTTGGGTTTGTTAACGCATTGTCTGCGCTCAGAGGAGTGTTATTATGTCTTTCTAGTCGTGACCAGAGGTTTCGTGGTATTTCAGGGATGAAAAATAGGAACATTTGGAAAAGGGTCGCTAACAAGGATGCTGTCATCCTCGTTACCCAGGCTATTCATAACATGTATGATACCCTGGGTAAATTGGCTGACAACTTCGTAATGCATGACTATTCATTTGCATTTATCGACCAATGAAATGGACGATAACAAAAAAGAAGGAATCTCTTTTGTGAAGAGCGGCAAAGCAAATTCGACAAACGGCAGCGACTATTGAAAAACCGCGAGTTCATCTGTACCTCCTCCTCAGTTTGCGTATCGCATGAGGGTTGTGTCATGCGGCCAATCAAGCAGCTGGATTTCACCTCATTAATTATTCATGAGTACGAGATTTTTATGGTCAGTTTGCCCAGGGTAACATATATGTTATGAATAGCCTAGTTACCGAGGATGGGTTGCTGTTAACTATGTAATAACTTGCCGGAGAGCCGACATCTAAACAATGAGACAGCAGAGTAAACATTTCTGTTGAATAATTTAAAATATTAAAATAAAGTTTTAAAACGAGACCAAAATAGTAATCACATGAAATCAAAAGAATGAATACCTATCCTTTTTTTAAAAAGTTGATAGACTATTGTAATGTTATAAAATGTTATACAGGAAATATTACAAGTACAGAACTGCGTCTGTATACCAGTTTAGTTGCCCTGGAAGAAGTTATATTCAGGACAATGGAGTGTTGACTTTTGATACCCGGCTTTTACTTGGCAACATTTCCAACATAATTTCCGATTGTCGTGCATTTAACGTTTTTGTTCCCATATAATATAGAGTAAGGAAGTAAGACGTCTAGGCGCCAGGATGTCAAATAAGTATTGCGAAGGCGTTATTTACGACCGAAATGAAGCGAACGACAATAATCAATGATAACAATACGATATCAATATTCCGTTTATTTATTCGTTATTTGATTTACTAACTTTGTGGTGACGTGTTCCACACTTTCCTTGATAGGACTGTCTCTTTCAGTTTTGTTTCCAGACCCCTGACTATTCTGACGCTCATAAAATCAATTTTCTCGGAAATGAGGCGAACTGACTAGATTCCTTGTAACCTAATAACCCGAAGGATGGATTACACTGCACATGTTGATGGTATCGGTTTATAATATACATTGCTGCTGTTCATAGTGAACGGTACCGGCGCTTTGAATTGCCCCAATGTGATTAGTACAGAGTGTAAAAAAAGTTCGTCCTCAAAGTTTGAATGTTAGTATAATTTAAATGCTCTTTCCATCTATGTCGCTATGGACCAAAAGTTTTTCTTCTGCGCGAGAGTTCTAAATAAAACAGATATCCATTAAAAAGCAGTATCTTCATTATGCGAATTAAAGCCAGCGTACACAGCATAATTCTCATTTTACCCAAATTTAAACTTTGTGAACAAACTTTTTTAACATACTGTACTACGATAAAGCATCAGCCTGTCCTTGTAAATCCTTATATTTACATTTCTATTCTTTTTTTTCAATGCGTAATTGTTAATGACCACACAAGTTTGTTACAGTTGCGTTCGAAGTGGTCCAACACGAGTGTTTTGACCAAATATTGGAATAGCTACGGTAACCGCATAACGGACACATACGCCAAACAAAAAATAGTTTAATGATAAACGGACCATTCTGGTTAATACTTGTTGGTTGTGTTTAACGATCTTTTCCGGTAAATCCCAATCGGATCACCTCGACTATTTTTGTTAAAAATAGGCATCGGAAGTAACATGGGGGAAAAGTAGTTCCAAACTGGTTGCCGATGTGAATGTATGTACTTTGACTTGTCCCTGTGGAAAGTATTACTGTGATCCTTTAACTATTTGGAATACGAGACACACAAAACATTTAAACAATGTTCCAGACTGTACGGAATGTGCGAGGAGGTTTCGATTGGGTAAATCCATGTCGGTTGTACTTGACGGAAACACCGTTAATTCCTTGTCCGTTGTTTTGGCGGTCTTTTCTGGTAATTGTCTTTCGGTTGTATTTAATGGAAATTCCGGTAATTCCGTTTCGGTTGTATTTAATGGAAATTCCGGTAATTCCGTTTCGGTTGTATTTAACGGAAATTCCGGTAATTCCGTTTCGGTTGTATTATTATTCCATGCTAATAAGATTTAATAAGAGAAAAATATGTACCGGTTTATACCGAATATGTTATCGATACTGGCCTATAATTGCAATGTTTTTTGCTATTGGCCTGTAATAGATATACAGTTAAACCTCACTTTAAGACCACCTCAATAATAAGACCACCTCGAAATTAAGAACACAATTTTCACTGTTTTGCTCTTTATTCAATATTAAGACCACCTCAATAAGAAGACAAGTTTCCAAGAGTTCCAAAGGTGGTCTTATTATGGAGATTTTACTGTACACCTGAAAACTAAGACACACAATCATGATTAGTTGGTGTGATTTTACATTACCAATATTGAAATTTGACGTAAATTCATATGTTATGAAAGTCATTTGTCAGTATTAACTGCAAGGGAGAACAGTTTTCTTCAACAAACAAACTTAAGCAAATGAAAGATACAGGAACTGGGGAAATTAATAGATATTGTTGAAAGATTACTTCGGACATGCGAACAATTCGCTGTTATTTATCAATTTATCCACAGCAACTTAATTATGCTTAACAAAGTTTTTGTAACATATCTGTAATATATCTTAATGTAGTTAAAATGAACCGTGTGGTTTTTGTATTCAAAGTCACCGCTGGCTGAGAGCGTCATGGAGTTGTGGTACCCTTTAACCTCCTCAAGTGCCTTATGTTTTATTGATTGTTGTTTTCACGGGGGTCTGTGTAGGGGGGCACTGTCTTATGTATGTGGCGTTCCCAGTAGCAACTTATTCTCTCTCTTTTAAAAAGGAATAAACACACACAGGGCGTCCGAAAACATATTTTTTGTCTCACTACCTACTAGCACACACACTGCAGTTATGAAATGCCGTTTCAATAAAAGAGAAATACCTGGACTTGGCATAGAAATAGGGTTTCACTTGATGCTTGTCCGAGCTCAATAAATATATCAATTTTAACAATGATAAACATTTTCATGCCATTAAATACGAACGTCATCAGATAAGTCCTATTCCTTCGTGTATGGTTAAAAATGTCCATGTTTGTCGAAGAAACTTGATAGATGGCTTGTTGATGGATATTTTAATAATTAAGATATACAGTTATATCGCGAGAAATAATTTTCAAGACCCTGTGGTTCTGGTGGAATTGGACTACATTGTATTTCATTTTCTTCTAGAAAGCAAGTGACGAATTCCTCCGCTACAAGGACGATGTACTTTAAAAAAAATGAATATCGAAGTCGAGAAATAAAAGTGCACATTTAGCCTAAAAGGACAAGGAGATGTGGAAGAACATGTCATGTTAACTATTACAAAGACAAAGCGACAACACACATACATAGAACTAATGAGTCTTATTGTAATGTGGGTTCTGAAAACCGGAATATGAACTTTCACGACACTGGAGAAGTGCTTATCGGAATAGCGTGTAATTTAATTGTTGAGCAACCTTGATGTAAAGCGTCTCGATGGATCAAGATAATACACAATTGTAAAGAAGACAATCTGCATGCCTGCTTCATGTCACCGCCTCTCAGAAATATGTTTTTTTCTTTTTTTACAGCCATTTGACGAGGCAGCAGCGGTTACATCTTTTATTCTGTTTATCATCATTGTCATTTTGAACGGGTTGGTGATTTTTATCCTAAAGTTCAAAGATCACCAGAAAAGTCGACTGTTTTATTTTGTCTTGAATCTTGCAATCGCAGGTAGGTGCCGATTTTACAATATTACAATTAAGTAAAAACTACATTTTTTCATGAATAACTTAATGAAGCATTGATATATTTTTATCTGCTTAATTCTCCGTAATGAAAGACCAAAGGGCCACAAGGGCCCCTATATTGCTCACCTGAGAACATCCTCAAGTAAGGGTCACCTAAAAACTAAGCTCAACTGTCAATAGAGCCAATGGTGGTTTGTTACTGAGAGTTCAATGTAATTAATGGTATGATGCTGTTGTGGACAATATAAACGACCCATTCTTGGATAACATTTCTTTATGGTGCAAGTTCATTTGATTATTTTTTGGAGAGGGTTACTCAATATTAATTGCTACCAAATCGTTTTGTATTATATTCATTGATTCCATGGAAGAGTTGTACAAGTGTCCTATTAAGTTACCTAGCAAACTATCTGTCTTCTTGCGATCCTGTTCAACGGATCAAAATAACTGTTCATTCGAACTATATTTCCAACTTATTTTAATATTTCCCATTCCTGTCTCCTCGATAACCTAACCACTACTCGCGCCAAATTCAGGGATTGTCAAGTTCGCGCTTCTACCTCGGCCAAGGAGGGATTCGTTGTCAGGCGCTCTATACGACTCGACCACTTTCTATCCCTTTAGAGGGTCATCCAATGTTTTACCATTTCCTTATAAATAGTCCTAAGATCAGGTAAGCTAAAACGTTTAATCCGTCGACCTCTACCCCTCGACCTGTACGCATCCTTACCTATTTTGCTTTTCTATTAATGGTCCGATTTTTAAGAGCAAATACCTGAAAGATGTTTATAAACTTAATAAATGTGTATTTTTTCACAGATCTCCTCGTTGGTGTACTAAATGTGTTAGGTGATGGAATACAAAGCGCTATGTACGGAGAATGGCATGGAGGAGATGTCTTGTGTAGAGTATGGAGATTTAGTAAGATCGTAGTGCTCATAGCCTCCAACAATGTTCTTATTGGTATGAGTATTGACAGATTTCTGGCGATCAAATATCCATTGAACACCGTCAGAATAGGTAACTATTAATGTTCAATTCATTTTAGCAGTTCATTGTTTCTTACAGCAATATCGGATGTGGTATATACTTGTTACAAAACTGGTTCTTTAATGGTCTCGTCGACTGCTTTTTTTTTTAGCGCGAATAAGACATTGCGTACGGATGTAATCATGTGTAACTTCCATATCACACGAATAAAACATGTGGTTATGATTTTCGCATTGGTAACTTCTATATTACACGAATAAGACATGTGGTTATGATGTTCGCATTGGTAACTTCTATATTACACGAATAAGACATTTGGTACTGATATTCTCATTGGTGATTTCCGATCGACATATACTCGATTTCAACCTCAAAACCACCTGCTGGATGTAAACATCTGTTCAATTGACCATTGTGTACTAGTAGTTGATAGTCACAGGGACCTGGCTTTACGTACCTGAAAAAAAACACAATGTCAAGTGCTCATGTTCAGACACTTTAGAATGTTCTCATTGGTGACCTTCATATTGCACGAATAAAATATTTGGTACTGGTGTTCACATTGGTGACTTCCATATTACACGAATAAGACATTTGGTACTGATATTCTCATTGGTGACTTCCATATTACACGAATAAGACATTTGGTACTGATATTCTCATTGGTGACTTCCATATTACACGAATAAGATATTTGGTACTGATATTCTCATTGGTGACTTCCATATTACACGAATAAGACATTTGGTACTGATTTTCTCATTGCTGACTTCCATATTACACGAATAAGACATTTGGTACTGATATTCTCATTGCTGACTTCCATATTACACGAATAAGACATTTGGTACTGATATTCTCATTGGTGATTTCCATATGACACGTATAAGACATTTAGTACTGATATTCTCATTGCTGACTTCCATATTACACGAATAAGATATTTGGTACTGATATTCTCATTGGTGACTTCCATATTACACGAATAAGATATTTGGTACTGATATTCTCATTGGTGACTTCCATATTACACGAATAAAATATTTGGTACTGATATTCTCATTGGTGACTTCCATATTACACGAATAAGACATTTGGTACTGATATTCTCATTGGTGACTTCCATATTACACGAATAAGATATTTGGTACTGATATTCTCATTGGTGACTTCCATATTACACGAATAAGACATTTGGTACTGATGTTCTCGTTGGTGGCTTCCATATTACACGAATAAGACATTTGGTACTGATGTTCTCATTGCTGACTTCCATATTACACGAATAAGATATTTGGTACTGATATTCTCATTGGTGACTTCCATATTACACGAATAAAATATTTGGTACTGATGTTCTCGTTGGTGAATTCTCTATTACACGAATAAGACATTTAGTACTGATGTTCTCATTGGTGACTTCCATATTACACGAATAAGACATTTGGTACTGATATTCTCATTGGTGACTTCCGATCGACTTTTTGCTGGATGTAATCATCTGTTAAATTGACCATTATGTACTAGTATTTGATATTCACAGGGGCCTGGAGACATCTAAACAGAACGCTTGTATTCAGTGCATGGATAATAAGCCTAATAGTGGCCAGCTTTGTTTTGAGGTATTCTGAAGGAATAAATGCTGATCCTGATGCTGATGCATTCATTGACCAAAAAGGCGTATGTGATTTGAGGTTCCCTGCAGGATGGTGGAAGGTACCTACGCCTATGCTTGTATTTCATTTAGACCGATCTGCTATATGCTAATTTTTACTATTTATTGCGTAATTGAAGCGCCTTTGTCTTATCAATGTCTCATTAATTATGCGCCAATTTGATATTTTCGCGTACTGGATGCAACTTTTACCTACTTTTACCTAAATGATGCGCCTTTGATTTTCATGCGCCTTGTGATTTCGATATAAGCCGCACCCCCTTATGATGGAATCGGGTGGTTAATTAATGCTGCCTATCACTGGGTACATACATATCTTCTGTTTGCATTGTAAGAATGCCTAAAAGAGGCTAAGGCGGGACATCATCATAAAGCTACCCATATATCTAACGTTTGCATAGCTACTAGCGGCATACTTCTACCAATCGCGCGACTGCAATGATCTATACATAGTAGTAACGTAACACTTAAACATGACTCTTTACTTAGCATCACAAAGATTAACAATACTTTTAAAAGAATAAAGGACTTATGTACAAACAGTGATGAATCTGTACCATAAACGTTTTCAGTTGCTCTGACAGGAAAACAGTGAACTATTGCTTAGAAGTTATGTAGTTAAACATTTTAATTGCCGAGTTGATAGTAGTTTTATATTCATATCCACAGTTTAATTGTGCTCTATTGCTTAAACGTTAAATGTACATTTCTTATCTCTTCTTAAACAGCTGTATGAGAGTTTCGAACCACCCAAATTGCATTTCATTACACAACATGACCTTTCTGTTTGTTTGATTGATAATGACATTTTCCTTAAGCGAAAGTAGCTACTACAGTTGTTGAAATAAAGTAATGTTTGAGGAACATGAAAAATCGGTCAATGGCGCTACCGGGATTCGAACCCGGGTCTATGAATGTCAATTTTCACTGTTTTGCTCTTTATTCACATGCAATATTTAGACCAACTCAATTAGAAGACCAATTATCAAGGGTCCTAAGGGTGGTTTTATTATTGAGGTTTTACTGTAATTGTATAGCCACGTGTTGTGTCTTATTTCAGCCGTACATGACCATGGTCGCTGTTGGTGTTTACATATTACCGACATTGGTTATTGCTGTCTGTTATATAGGCATTTGTATTGTGATTTGGAAAAAATGGAGGGCTAGTATGAAACTGTCAGAAATCAGCAAGGATCCAAGGCGTGGTAATGTACATATGAACGCCGCTGTACGATTTCCAACCTCTTCTTTAAGTGACGTCATTTCCAGAAAACGTCACATGTGACATCACCATGTACTGACAGTAAGCAATATTTGCACCACAGGGCAATATGAAAACGAAGTGACCATATGGGCATATGGAGTAAATATTGTTTCTACTTACAAATAGTGACATCTCATGTTGCGTTTTTTTGTAATGACGTCACTTAAAGAAGAGGTTGGAAATCCCACAGCAGCGCTCAAATACTGGACAAAAGTGCTAACCAGTCGGCGCGTTTTCAAAAAGTTTTCGAAAAGATTATACTGGATACATCTTCTGTTGATTTTGATCGCAGTAAGCTATGAAATGTATTAGTTAAGTGAATCGAAATATGAAACAAACTAGGGATTACGTTCATCTCTTCAGATCACTTTGTTTAAATGGAGTGAAGATTCTCAAAATACAAAATGGCGGGTTAGCTCTTTTCATCAATACATAGTATATACATAACCCAACACATTATTGTTTGAGTATAACGCATAGATGTTCGTCCTTTCGAGTATTAGCGCCTGACGACCGAACATTGTGGTGCATCAATACCGTTTACGACATGTTGATAATGCCAAACTTCACATGAATAGTCTGCTTGTATGGTATGGAGTGGGATGCCCTCGACCAACTTAAATTTTGTCACTCAAAAAAAAACTTGCTAAAATATATTCTGATTGTCTCTGACTATCAGCTATTTTTAATTTTGATTCGCTAAACAGCACAATGTTCTGTACTTTATACATTGATGCTCTGCATGAACGCAGGCCGTGACATATGCATGAAATTTAATAGGTAACAGTACAGGGCAAGGAGAATGACTGAGGCAAGTTTTACCAGGTTCTTAAAGTTAGTCACTCAAAGCAAATATCTCCGCAAGGTTCCAAGTTGATTCTTTTTTTTAAACCACGTTATAGGCATTGAGTCAACTTCTTTGTTAGACAATTATATTCTGGATAAATGTGCAACAACCAAGGAGGCTGTTTGCGTTGCCGGTCTCGTTGATTTGACTTTTACAGGGTTGAGCGCCATTTTTTAACACTAGAATACTAAAACTAAATGTCACAGGAGGACATGATCTACCCCACCGGGGAATTGAACCCGAACCTCTCGGGTAACAGCTCAGCGCTCTACCCAGTGAGATAACCGATCAGGATTACTTTGTTTTGACCACATGTATTGCTTAAACCTTCGACAAGTAGTCCATGCTTGCGTACTGTAATCAATTTGTATCTATATCCCAATTTATTTAATTTCAGGTAATAAATCTTTTACAACTGGGTTACTTCCAAAAGCAAAGGTAAAAAGCATCAAGATGACTGTGGTCATTTGTATAGGTAATGATATTAATGTTATTATAAATTTACCATATTAATTAGTATTTTGTTTTATTTACTCAATTGCTTTTAATCGCTGTAGATAAAACCCGCACTGTTAACACGTTAAATATAACCGTTATCCTTGTTTAAACTCCAAACACCAATCCTACAAGACATAATTTCATTTTTGTCGAAACTGAGAACAGTACGGATCATTGTGGAAAACGAATTGCTGTTAAACGAACTCTATTAACTGTCCGTTATATTTAATCGATTATGAAACTATACTCGTGCCGTACATTGGACGCCATCTTTGAATGGATTATCAAATTATATTTCAGCCTTCTTCGTCTGCTGGACACCGTACTTTATTGTGATGATTCTAGACGTCTTCGACTTTTCACTGATGGATGAACGCTACTTTTTGCTAATGGGAATGTTGTATCCATTAAACAGTGCCTGCAACCCTTTGATATTTATATTGTTTAACGAAAAACTATTCCGGCGTCGGAATCGAGATGGCGGCATAGCTACGTCATACGGTTGCGTCACCAAAATGCACACCGTCACGTGACTATGGAATCGTTTGGCTTCCGGGGGATTGGCTGTAGCAGACGCAATACTACATATACGAACTTAAATACAAATGAAGTGTCCGTGATTTTGTGTACAATAGCGGATCGTGTTGGGTATCATCTATTAGACTTGTTTAGTGCATAGTCCTTTGGTGATGGATACATGATAGGAAGCTTTTTAGTCAGGGGACGTACCCAATGACAACTGAATTGTAAAACTGCTACGCATATTAAAAATGAATGGCCATAGAACAAATCGATTGATAAAGACCGACTTCTGTTTGGCAGGAAAGAAGCAACGACAGAGCGAGCACTGTGTGAGTCATGTATGCTATGTATACTTCTCACAACGATTACCTCCCCTGTAACTGTATGTGAAGACACAGTCGTTCTACAGAAACTTCTCAGTTTATCGGTTTCTTTGCTTTGATGAGAACTTGCTTAGGGGATAATGGATATAAGTCCAAATAGACCTACATGCAACATGGAGACGAAAATTGCTTAAAGTCCCAAAAAGGGTCGTAAATACATGTTTGTCATCCAAAACATGTTCATACACAATATCGCCTGAAACTGAAGTATTCACATACTAATGATGTGCCATCTAATTTCAGAAAATTCAATATCAAAGGAAAAACCGTAATTGCTTAACTTTTCTTCTGGTTAGTTTAACATAGTTTCTCATGTTTTGTTCACACTCGCTGTCTAGCGATGCTCCTGTTTACATCCGATAGGTGCTCATAAATCGATGACGTCTCCTCACGTGATGGTGTTCTTAAATGTGAATAGTCGTTCTTGGCACATGCGGAAATAGCGACGTAGTTAACCATGTATTTTATACTCAACGTATTTTCCATGTTTTTTTATCAATGACGAAACTGACATTACTGATAACCATTTACAAATTACCGTAAAATTGTTTCTGATTCAAATATACGTATATATGTTACTATTGTCACGGTTTAAATAGATATAATGATCCTTATTTGGTCTTTAAATTTGCAAGCAACATTGCTAGTTCTGGCTTTTAACTTCAGTGGTATAAATTATAAATACTGATTTGTCGGACTGACATTACGTGGAGTCACTTTTTCATGGCTTAAAATGCTTAAACTTGTGGCGCCTTTGACGTTTACGAAAGACAGGTGCTGAGATTCACTCTCCTAGGAAATCCATGATTTCAAGAATTCCACTTTACGAATTCATGAATACCCGATTTTAACTTCACGAATTAACGACTTCAACTTCACGAATTCACAATACATGTATTCAAATCGCGAACTTATATTTCATGGAACTTAAATCGATTAACTTACTACGCGGCATGACATTTAATCAGGTCACTGCATGAACGAAGTATTTCTCGAAACAAGCTCAAAAGTGGTGTTGATGGTAGTGTTAGATGTTGTTCCATTGTTTTGCTGGATAAATTGTTATCATTACTTAACATATTATCGAACGAAATAACGTGTTATTACTTACATGATTATAGATGTGCGCTGCTATGGGATTTCCAACCTCATCTGTAAGTGACGTCATTTCAAGAAAACGCAACATGTGATGTCACTAGTGGCAAGCAGGCAACAACATTTACTCCATATGGTCACTTCGTTTCCATATTGTCATACGGGGCAAATATTGCTAACTGTCAGTACATGGTGACGTCACATAAGACGTTTTGTGGAAATGACGTCATTTAAAGAAGAGGTTGGAGTTCGTACAGGGACGCTCAAATCAAATTTTAGTTGAGTCAATATTTATAACCCAAACTCGAAAAACTGAACTTTCTTTCATATTTGTTATGCCTTCATATTTAAGGAGCACCCACACTTTAAAGGTCGTGTGGGATGCTTTAATGCGTTCGCAGGACGATGTCACGGTCCCTGATTTGAAAACCGTAAACAAAATATAGACCATCATTGTATGTCAACAGATGTCAAATCATACGAAACGGAGAATATGCTTCGTTTCCTTAAAGGTAATAGACCATTTTTAATTCTTTAACTTAAATACATTCTAAGGATGAAAACCAATTCATGGTTGGTTCTTTGTTTACATGGGCACGAAATATTCAGTTTGTTTACATATAAAGATTTGTGTTTATGCTTCACGCGCCAGTAATCCTTCTTAGTCAATATGATCCATGGAAATCGACTGCTCTTTTTATTTCAGTTGTCATATATGTTTACAAACGTAGATGAACCTAACATAGCAAAACTACTCCATACATTGGTATTTCTTTCTTGAATTGCATTTTGAAAAAGTGTTAATATCGATTTTAATGCTCATGTTATTTCAATTTAGTCCAATAGCAAAAATATGATGGTAGAAAATGCATACTAATCTAAAACGAGTGCTTAATATTCTCTATGGCCCATTCTCTTAGGGATTGACGCGTAAAATGAGCTTTGAGGGAGTAATTCTTAAGTGTGAGTGTAGAAATAAGCACTAGAATCAAACTATTACTCCCATAATTCATACTCATAGTACAATCTTAAATAATCGAGTCGACGAAATCAATCTACTGGATGTTCACGGACATGTAACGTCGCCCGTTTATTCCCATGTGTGTCATTGGGATTTGCTCTGATAATTATCCGTATCACAATCTTTTGAAATCGGTCAACTGTTTAAAAAAAAGTATTGAATTTACCAGGAAAATCCGAAATACAAAATCTACCCATTATTACATAGAGATTCGTTGATTCTAAAACCCTCCAGCAACATACCACACATAGCAAAAACAACACCCAATATTCATCATTCTACGGAGTTTGCTTCTTGACAATAGCATTCCATTAATATTTCAGATATTGAAACGTAAGTCACAAAATTAATCAGTAGCTTAAAAATTGAACTTCTACGACGGCATACTTCATGCCATGATCGTTAGTCAAAACCAGTCAAAAGCGTCGGGGGCGTTTTATCAACGTGTCTTACGCCGTATTTTGTCGTAAGTCTGTCGTAAGACGCCGAGTTTACGATACTGGCGTTTTATCAACGTTTGTTGTAGCTATGATGTCGTAATTTTGCCAATAATTGTCGTACCTTTTAAGACAATCCCGAGGCTGTGGTAGCGTGTCGTAACTCAAACAAATATGGCCACCATATTGTTAAATCGAGTCCGCCTCAACGACAATTTGTCTACGACTGTCTCTTGTACTATCCAGTGTTCCTTGGTTAACAGTCAGTCCTGACGTGATCTTCATGAGCATCGAAAAGTTTCTGCTTGAAATAGATGTTGTGGATGACTGATTTCAACATTATCGTCTTCAGAGAAATCATAATGAAGAACAAACAAATCATCCAAATGGCGAGCAATCTCGAACTTAAAACGAACTGATTAAAAAAACATGACGAAGTATAATGTTGAGTTAAACATACGGTGGAATAATGGTTTGCAAAACTTGCCAAGAAACACCAAACTAAGACGAGTTTTTTCAACCTTCGTCCTGTCCTAGTGTAAATCTTACGGGATATTCCATTCAAAACATTCCATAAAAATGACCTGTTTCGAAATGATTATTTGCCAAAGTACATTGTGTCCATGTCACCGAACTTAAGACAATTTCCCATTTATACTGTAAACACTGTTGTCAATGTTGTTAACGATTATATACTTATAATGTTATGAAAGTGTTCAATTAAAAGAGCATTGATTATATACATTGTATAAATATGTTTAAACCATGGGTGGTGGAAGAATTATTAATGGAAAAAGTATTATGAACTCAAAACAATTAGCACGCCAACAGCTGATATTATCTGCGATGTAAACACAATAATATTTCGTGCCCGTGTAAATAAAGAACCAACAATGTTTTTATTCCAATATTACACTATATTGTCTAAAGTTGAGAAATTGTTACGAAAACCAGCTTGTGTTACATGTATAATGTAATATTTGCCAGCGTTATCGTTCAATCTGTTATCTAATACAGTGGCGAAAGTTTACAAAAACAGCGTTCTCCAAATTGGTATAAATTCGACACGAATTGTGTTATCTTAGTCATTTTTTATAATGCATAGTACACTCGTACTGGGAACAGTCAATTCGTACACACACATGTATACCAAAGATGCATCGAACAGTAGATGGCTTAAACTAATTGCTAGATCCGACGGCAGTTCGAGGTTCGGAAGTGTTACTGTATCCGTACATATTGGAGATGGTTCTTCAGAGTAGTATTTAATCAAACTATGTGTACTAAAAGTATGATTAAACATAATAGTGTTGATTTTGAGACACCAGTCTGTTATCTTTATTAATGCATGTGTTACTAAATATAGTATCAAATTACACTGTTTATAAACGTATATGGACAACGTGATGTCAATATCTATAACCATGTGACTTGATGTCCCAGCATTTGTCTACTAAAGTGTTGCCCCCTTGTTTAAAAGTACACATGACCATAATTGAATCATTATATCGAAAATTGTACAGAGTTAATAATTCTAGTGAGACTTGCGTCTATGGAGATGAATGTATGTTATTAAATCAGTCTAGGAGATGTTATGGCGTTTTAGATAAGTTTTTCCTGTGTCTTACGATGGTCATTGGAAGTGAAAATTAAAGCACATACATTTCCACAACATGCCCTCACCACACCGGGGTGTACAAACTCGCAAAACATACCCTTCTCACACCGGGGTGTGCACATTTACACTCCATGCCATTCCCAAACAGGGGTGTCCATATTCACAATACATGTCCTTCCTACACATGGGAGTCCATACTCGCAAAGCATTCTCTTCCCAAACCGGGGTGTCCACATTCACAAAACAAGCATGCCATTCCCACACAGGGTTCGCACATTCAAACTTCATTCCCTTCGCACACAGGGGTGTCCACATTCACACTACATGCCCTTCCCAAGCCGGGGTGTCCACATACACAACACATGCCCTTCCCAAGCCGGGGTGTCCACATTCACACTACATTCCCTTCCCACACCGGTGTGTCAACATGCTAATACATGCCCTTCCCACACCAGGGTGTCCAATCTCACTACATGCCATTCCCACACAGCGGTGTCCACATTCACAATACATGCCCTTCGAACACAGGGGTGTCAACATGCTAATACATGCCCTTCCCACACCGGGGTGTCCAATCTCACTACATGGCCTTCCAACACAGGGGTGTCCACATGCACAATACATGCCATTCCCACACCGGGGTGTCCAAATTCACACTACATGCCCTTCCGACACAAGGTTGTCCACATTCACTATACATGGCCTTCCCACACCAGGGTGTCCACATTCACTATATATGCCCTTCCCACACAGGGGTGTCCACATTCATACTACATGCCATTCTCACACAGGGGTGTCCACATGCACAATAATGCCCTTCCCACAACGGGGTGTCAACATTCACACTACATGCCCTTCCCACACAGGGGGGTCCACATTCACACTACATGCCCTTCCCCCACATATTGGTGTCCACATTCACAATACATGCCATACTCTCTCGTGGGTGTCCACATTCACACTACATGCCATTCCCACATAGGGTTGTCCACATTCACAATACATGCCCTTCCCACACAGGGGTGTCCACATTCACAATAAACGCCCTTCCCACTAAGGGGTGTCCACATTTAAACTACATGCCCTTCATGCATGTCACGAAACGATTAAACAATGGGAAGGGACTAAAAGGGCGGAATGATTTTAGTGACAAAAATAAGAGCAACAGTCGAGCAGAAATCATTGAAAATGAACCTTAAGAGAAATCTAATAAAACAACCACATCAAAGCCATGTAACTGCTTGGAACTGTCAGTGTAAATATTTGAGGCCTTAACCTCCTATCTAAATATAGGACACCACAGCAGGGTTGATGGCTGTCAGTGTCTAGGCCAGTGAAAATTAAAAAAATGGGGGAAAAAAATGCACAGAAATAATTTTAGTGGATTTGTGTCATATAAGGCATCACATTAAATATACTAAAAGTATAGGACAATCACACGGTGCAAAATGTGATTTTTGGGGTAAAATGGTTGAACATTTAAATCAGAATGGGAATTTCTGGAATTTGCCAATAACTATGTCAAATTTTGCAATAAATCTACCAGAATTACTGTATTTAATAGAAATTGCATGCAGTACAAAATTCCTAAAGTATAGAAACATTGTACCGTGTGAAATGTGACTTTTAGGGTAAAATTTAAAAAAGATAACAAAAAATGGGCATTTCTGGGATTTGCCTATAACTGTGTCAAATTTTCCAATAAAGCTACCAGAATTACTGTATTTAATAGATATTTTATTACAATGTCATACCTACAAAGAATGTACGTCAGATATGGCAAGAAAATATGGCTGACCGAGTTTGCATGTCCGCACTTAAGAGATAGAAACGAACAACTCCGTCTTATGAAAGAGTTGCTACCTAAGTTGGAAGCAGCTGATTATGTCTTCAGGTAAAAATCTTGAATTTGGTTGAATTAAATCATCATTTTGTACATAGAAGCTACATTTTATAGGGACACAGTCTTATTGTTTATGACAAAACACCCTAAGTAATAAATATGAGAAAGTCGGTGTTAATTGCCTTCATACAGATCTACTCTATAACACTGTATTGGTACCTTTGATTACACGTTTCCCAAAACCACAAATACATGCGTCCGATACCGATCTATTCTGAATTAACATGCCATTTTCTAAAAATTATTATTTGACATATTTTGATAGAAAATAAGACCTTTGAACATAAATGGACCAGTAAATCATAAATGGACTAATCAGCGGCACTGGCATCCACATTAATTCATATCAGCGAAAAATAAAATCTCTACAAACTTTTAAAAGCGATGCTCTTTTTGCAGGTATTCTTGGTTCCAAGCTAGAATAATGCATTCAATGGGCAATGGATTTATGAACCCAGAAGCATCATTGTTTTGGTCGAATTCATCATCTTTAACTCCGCTTGGACAATTTTACAACGAATTCCATTGCGACGGGCAAACACCACAATTGGTTGGATAAGATGTGTAACCAAACCAACAAAATGAATAATAATAAAGCACGAAGTACATAAATAATTTATTCTTGCATCTGTATTTCCCCTTATTGTAAAGGGCAACCTCTCCAGAGTGCCCCTCTCTAACACAACAACCTCTCTTAAACTACAGTTTCAACTTTTCCTGCTCAAAATGTTCAACCTCTCAACTGTCTTAGGCAAAATATGCACAGGTCATTGCCATCGACTGAGTGGAAATGTCGAACAGAGAAGCACATGAAACAATCTTAATATTATAGAACACAAACAATGTGATGAAATAATAATATACATGGCTAACAAATAAAGTTTAAGTTTATTAACACTTTAAAACATATAAACTCATTCGTAGATGAGTGCATACTATACAGCCTAGTTTATATGTATAAAGTTATGTTGGCTGCGAAAGTGAGAACGTTTAGATGCAAGTGTACATAAAGCCAAAAAAGGGCGTCTCCCAAATGATGTTGCCCTGGAGATGCTGCAATATACTTCATACTGGAATGGTAAGAAACAAGAAGTATTATGAAAAAAGATCGTCGGCGCAATTTGAAGGTTAAGGTTTGTTGTGCATCATAAAAAAATGCCGAGATGTTACGACTGCTGTTCACTCCAGATCCAAAATGGATTTCGGTAAATTCACCGAGCTTCAGTGGTTTTCGATAAGTTAACGTACCTTTTATCGAAGGGTTAACCAATCCGCGTTAGGGTTACACACGTTGTTCGGTTGAAGATCATGTTTATATACTGGTCAAAAGTTCTAACCCGCCGGTGCTTTTTCAAAAAGATTCTGCAAAGCTACTGGATACATCTTCTGTTGATTTTTAACGCAATTTAATAGTGAAATAAATCGAAATTTGAAACAATAGGGATAAACCGGAACATTGTTCATTGTTTCAGATCGCTATGTCTGGTGTGAAGATTACCAAATACAAAATGGCGGGTTAGCTCTTTTCATCAATAAATATCACCGGTTTTGAATGACTTTTGCTCAAATTAGTGTACGAGTCTAACCTCTCGAGTATTAGCGCCTAACGACCAAACATTGTGGTGCACATCAAGACCGTTTACGACATGTTGATAATGTCAAACTTCACATGAATATCCTGCTTGTATGGTAAGGAGTGGAATGTCCTCGACCAACTTATACTTATAGACGAGGAAAATAAATTCTCTCACACAAAAGTCAACTTCTTAGACAATCATATTCTGGATAAAATTGCAACCTCCAAGGAGGCTGTTTGTGTTGCCATTCTCATTGTTTTAATTTTATTGTTTTTTTATCACGCCATTCTTCAACACAGACAACTTCCCTACATGAATTGAGGACAAAACAAATAGCACAAGAAGACATGATCTACCCCACCTGGTAATCGAACCCAAACCGCTCGGGTAACAGCTCTACCCACTGAGATAACCAGTCAGGATTATTTTGTTTTGACCACATGCATTGCTTAAACATTCGAAAAGTAGTCCATGCCTGCGCACTGTAATATTTAATATCTTTATCCTTATTTATTTAATTTCAGGTAATTTACAGGCTTATATATCTATTACAACTGGGTTACTTCCAAAAGCAAAGGTAAAAGCATCAAGATGACCGTAGTCATTTGCATAGGTAATTATATTAATGTTATTATAAATTTACCCTATTAGTATTTAATTTGAGCAACTCAATTGCTGAAATATACCACTATGGATAAGACCCGCAATGCTTATGTTTTTTATAACATGTTTAATGTCTTTGTTTAAACTCCAAACACCAATAAGGCAGGAAAAGAATTTCTCGAAATTGAGAACAGTACGTATGATACAGTACTGAAATACGAATTGCTGTTGAATATAGTTTGCTTATGCAATGATATTGATCAACTCGAAACCATATTTTATTGATAATCTAACAATTATTACTCGAGCAAACGCCATAAACTGGCCGTTATATTTTATCGATTATGAAATTATACTCGTGCCGTAGATTCGGCGCATTCTTTTAATGAATTATCAAATTATATTTCAGCTTTCTTCGTCTGCTGGACACCGTACTTTATTGTGATGATTCGACTTTTCACTAATGGATGAACGCTACGTTATGCTAATGGGAATGTTGTATCCATTAAACAGTGCCTGCAACCCTTTGATAATTATTTTGTTTAAAGTCCCAAAATGCATACGGTCACGTGACTATGGAATCGGATGTTATGTGGGGCATTGGCTGTAGTTGACGCAATACTACATATACGAACTTAAATACAAATGAAGTGTCCGTTTATTGCCGTGATTTTGTATACAATAGCGGATCGTGTTGGGTATCATCTATTAGACTTGTTTAGTGCATAGTCCTTGGTGATGGATACATGATAAAAAACCTGCTACGCATATTAAACCTGAATGGCCATAGAACAAATCGACTGATGAAGATCTACTTCTTTGTGGCAGGAAAAGCCATTGCACGTAAATCTCATTGTGATATTAGAAGCAACTACAGGGAGAGCACTGTGTGAGTTGTGTATGCTATGTATACTTCTCATAACGATTACCTCCCCTGTAACTGTATGTGTAGATACAGACGTTCAACAGAAACTTTTCAGTCTATCGGTTTCTTTGCTTTGATGAGAACTTGCTTAGGGGATAATCCAAGTAGAACTAACATGGGAACGATTATTGTTTAAAGTCCCAATAAGGGTCGTAAATACCATGAATATACCGTGAAACATCATCCAAAATATTTCCATACAAAATATCGTCTGAAACTTAATTATTCACTAGTCCAGCCACGGACGTCACATCTCTATACTATCGCTGTACAACGTCCTGCTAAACCATTCACAAAAGTAAATAGAAGTTGGACACCGCCGGTCTTTCCACTACAATAACTCTTATTTTCGTGAACATATGTATACGTTGCAGGCAAACAAACTGAACTACAGAAAAGTGTAGCTTTTCGTTGATTTATTTGTCTTTCTACACAAGATTTGCATGGATACGACTTGTTTTATCAAAAAGTAGTGAATCGAGCACCTGTTAGAAAAGAAGATGGCAGAGATGCTATGGAGGAGGTGCGCACTTAGTTAATAATCTATCCAGATCACCGTCGATATTGCTAATTTTTGCTCCTCCTTCAGCCAATTCTGAAAGTGATATCTATCACGGAATCCGATCAAAAGTTGTTTCAACATTTAAATCAATCTTGTATTGCTACTTGGCGGGAGCGCGAATATCAACATCCTGTTTGTAAGGTATATAGTTTATTGGCGTACCATGGGCGGAGTTATGCTTGATTGACATATACCTTGGCGACAATTTTGCAGTCATAAACATCTGACCGCTGTCGTCTTGTAGAAGTGATTGTGAGGCACTCAGACGCGCTAATAACTCGATGTTTGTTTTCTTCTACTCGTGAGAGATTGCTACAGTTTTTCCTTATCCTTATAAGTCTGTTCGGTCAATAATAAATACGCCACAAGAGTGCCTTTAAAATCGTGCGGCAAAAGTCCACGTTTTTTCTTCAGGCTCGAGTGTGGCTCTGTTACAAAGACGAGTATAAAAGTCAGAGTACAGAGACACGTATTCTCATACTAATGATGTGCCGCCTAATTTCAGAAAATTCAATATCGAAGACAAACACAGTAATTTCTAAGGGTCGTAAATACATTTTTGTCATCCAAAACATTTTCATACACAATATCGCCTGAAACTTAAGTATTCACGTACTAATGATGTGCCATCTAATTTCAGAAAATTCAATATCAAAGGAAAAACCGTAATTGCTTAACTTTTCTACCGGTTAGTTTAACCTAGTTTCTCATGTTTTGTTCACACTCGCTGTATACCGATGCTCCTGCTTACATCCGATAGGTGCTCATAAATCGATGACTTCTCCTCACGTGATGGTGTTTTTAAATGCGATTAGTCGTTCTTGGCATATGTGCAAAGTACGGAGATTGCGACGAGGTTAACCATGATATTTTTTATCAATGACGACACTAGCATTAACATTGAAGGTAAAATTGTGTCTGATACAAAGACCTAAACATGTATGTTGCTATGTTACTCACGGTTTAAAGAGATTAAATGATCCTTATTGGGCCTTTAAATTTGTGAGCAACATTGCTAGCTTTTCTGGCTTTTAACTTCAGTGGTATAAATTATAGATACTGATTTTTGCGGATGGTTGTTACGTGGAGTCCCTATTCATGGCTTGAAATGCTTAAACATCTTGTCGTTGACTCGTTTTCGTCATAACACTAACCGCAATGCAAAATAATGTGGCGCCTTTGACGTTTACGAAAGACCGGTGCTGAGATTCACACTTTATAATTTCTCTCCTAGGAAAATCATAATTTCTGGAATTCCACTTTACGAATTCATGAATACACGATTTCAGCTTCACGAAATAATGACTTCAACTTCACGAATTCACAATACATGTATTCAAATTGCGAATGCAAGACTATGGATTCGTAAAGTTGAAATCTTGAAACCGTGCCTTTCCTAAGAGAATAATGGTGCGAATGTCCTCGTCGGTATTTTATAGAACTAAAATCGATTTTATTTGAGTCAATATGTATAACCCAAACTCGATATACTGAGTCGTCATTAAACCCCACCCATCACTAAATTCTTCCAAAGGTATTATTCGTTGTAGGGATCTCGCATGTTGCGAGTCCCTCGACGAAATAACTACCAATCTTAAATCGCAGGCTGTCTCTGCAGTAAAAAGAATTTCAATAAAAAGAGATAACAAAATCATTCAAACAAACACGTATATACTCACCTTCTCAACACCAGTCCTCCCATCTAATGTAAAAATTGGGTACGAAAGCGTTCCGGTCTCCGTGTATGTGCCAAACCCTCTGCGCTGTTTCAGGTGTCAGAGGTTTGGCCATCACGAGACCAAATGCACAAGTATTCCAGTTTGTGCAGTCTGTGCACTTGAGGGGCCAGACCATGATTCAAAAATCTGTCACGAGAAACCCCTCTGTGCCAATTGCAAGGGTTCCCATCCTGTTTTTTCAAAGCATTGCCAGTCTTGGAAAATTGAAAAAGACGTTTTGGAAGTTAAATACAATCAGGGTATTTCTTTCGTAGAGGCAAGGAGGGTTGTACAGAACCGCCAGAGGGACCAGGCACAGGCTAGCAGTAGTGCTAGCTATGCCAACAAAGCCGCCCCTTTGGCGAACATCCCTCCTTGTCACTCTTGTAGTGAACTTATCAAACTTTTGATAGAAAAGTATCCTCAGATTGCAGAGGACCTTAAAGGTCTGACCCCCTCATCTGTACAGACACAGAGACAGCCTGCCCCAATGGTTCCTCCACCTGCACCAAAAACATCCAATCAACCCAAAACACCTGTTATTCCAGAAAAGCCCAAATCCATTCCTCCAAAAACCAAATCACCAGCCCCTCCTACTACCAAGAAACCAAAACCCACTCCATCTAAGGCCACATCGCCTGCCCCTACTACTACCAAACCTAAGGTGAAATCTGCACCAGTAAACAAAAATAACAACAAACCCACTTCCCAACCTCCTAAAGAAAAACCTGCAGGTCACAAATCTTCACCACCATCACCCACACCAAAACCATGTAAAACAAAAAATTATGAAACCCCCCTCAACAACAAGTTTGAATGTCTTAGTGACATGGAGGATGACAGTGATGGAATCTCTGTCTCAGGGGGTGAGAGCATGCTCTCTGATGAAGAAACTTAGTCTTTTATTTTATTTTTAACTTATTTTTAATAATTCTGGACTGTATTCCATGAAATACGCCTTTCACAGTACATTTTTTCTTGTTGGCTGTGTTGACCTTCAACCAGTCCGCTAACTAGTTAACATTTACAAGTATATCACGTTACCTTTTTTAGTTTCACATAATTTCACATTTCTTGCGCGCTAAATGACCAAAGCTGTCGATGCGCCATAAAACAACATGATCATAATAATCGATATACTGAACTTTCTTTCTTATGCCTTCATATTTAGGGAGCACACACACTTTAAAGGTCGTGTGGAATGCTTTAATGCGTTCGTAGGACGATGTTACGGTCCCGAATTTAAAATCCGTAAACAAAATATAGACCATAATTGTATACATCAACATGTCAAATCATACTAAACGGAGAATATGCTTCGTTTCCTAAAAGATGATAGACTGGCATCATAACAAAATCAGCATACAGTACTGATCGTTCAATATTGAACCAATTCATGATTGGTTCTTTGTTTACGTGGTCACGAAATATTTGTGTACATCTAAAGTTGTGTTCACTAAGTCTATATGATCCGTGGAAAGACGACTGCTGTTTTTTTAACAGTCGCCATATGTTTACAAACGATGAACCAGTCAAAGTACTGGATGTTCATGGACATGTAACGTCGCTCGTTTATTCCCATGTGCGTTTTTAGGATTTGCTCTGATAATTATCAGTATTATAATCTTTTGAAATCAGTCATCTGTGAAATACAAACGTTGCTTTTACCGTGAAAATCCGAAATAGATGTTGTGGACGTCTCATTTCAACATTATCGTCTTCAGAGAAATCATAACAAAATACGAACACTCTTCAGACTTATAACCAACTAATTTATTTAGCAAAGTTTTAATACAAATCAAAATATAAAATAGTACGAAGTATAATGTTAAGGTAAACATACGGTTGATTGATGTTTTGCCAAACTTGCCAAGAAACACCAAACTGAGTCCTGTCCTGGTATAAATCTTACGGGATATTCCAATTCGAAACAGGTCATTTTTTGCCAAAGTACATTGAGCCATGGTTGGTGGAAACATAATCAATGGAAAAAGTATTTTGACTTCAAAAAACAAAAAATGTCCCCGTAAATCAGCATGCCAACGGTTGATATTATCCGCGATGCAAACACTATAGTATGTTGTGCCCGTGTAAACTAATATTAAACTATCTGTTCACATTGGAGATGGTTCTTCAGAGTAGAATTTAATCAAACTATGTGTACTAAAAGTACGATTAAACATAATTGTGCTGATTTTGAGACACCAGTCTGTTATCTTTAATGTTGATTAATCATAAAATTATACAATCCGGCGACACAAGCATTTGTCAATTAAATTGTTGCCCCCTTTTAGGACAGTATCATAATGGAATCATTTCATCGAAAATTGTTCAGAGTGAATAATTATAGTGAGACGTTCGTCAATGGAGTTGAATGTTTGTTATTAAATCAGTCTAAGTTAAAAGAGATGTTATGGCGTTTTAGAGTAGTTTCCTGTTTTTACGATGGTCATTAAACATGCTCTTCCCACACAGGGGTGTACACATTTACAAAACGTACCCTTCCCACACAGGGGTGTCCATATTCACAAAACAAGCTCCTCCTCCCACAGGGGTGTCCCCATTCACAAAGTATGCCCTTCCTACACAGGGGTGTCCACATTCACAAATTATGCCCTTCCTACACAGGGGTGTCCACATTCACAAATTATGCCCTTCCTACACAGGGGTGTCCACATTCACAAATTATGCCCTTCCTACACAGGGGTGTCCACATTCACAAATTATGCCCTTCCTACACAGGGGTGTCCACATTCACACATTATGCCCTTCCTACACAGGGGTGTCCACATTCACAAAACAAGCTTCTTCCCATACAGGCGTGTTCACAACCACAAATTATGCCCTTCCTACACAGGGGTGTCTACATTCACAAAACAAGCTTCTACCAACACAGGGGTGTCCACATTCACAAAACAAGCTTCTTCCCTCACAGGAGTGTCCACATTCACAAATGTTGCCCTTCCTACACAGGGCTGTCTACATTCACAAATTATGCCCTTCCTACACAGGGGTGTCCTAATGGGTACTGCTTGGAACTATCAGTGTAAATACTTGATGTCTTAACCGTCTATCTAAATATCGAACAAACAGCGTGGTTATGACTGTCAGTGTCTTAAAGTAGGCTATCTCAACACAATTGTTGCCGCATATCCATTTCTGTCATGGAGAAATTTTAATGTTGTCATGTGTGTTTGAGTTAAAAACTATTTTAATTTGTTATACTATATGTCTAATAGGGTTGCTATTATGGATTTAGTCGCTTTGTTTAGTAGTATTTCATTCTCTACGCATCTGCAAAACTTGTCAATGTTTTGCTGCTGCTTTTTGAGCATTCAAAGCAGTCAATTGTATTTTTATGATAGAACAGTTGTAGTTTTATTCCTTTAGAAAATACCATTTTGTTTTGTAGAAAAATTGCTTTTCAACATCATATCGAAAAGTTCGTCAACAACGTTTACCTGCCAATGAATCACACCAGTAAACAATGTGATTTTTGGTCTCAATAAAAGTCATCACTATTTGGTCTTATACCTTTAATATGTCCCATCGCTTAACGGTCAAGCTTATAAAGCAATTTTTAAACTGAATTCGTATTTGATCAAGTTTCCCACTTTATCTGTTAGTCATATTTTGTCATTGTTTGATAAATTGATACTCCCCATATTGAATTATGGTTCTGAAATATGGGGATTCGAACGTTCTCACTTGCATTTCTTAAAGAACCTTCTAGGAGTTAAGCTATCTACACAAAACAGTTATATATATGGGGAATTTGGCTGTAAAAATTTAAACATAATGAGAATGGTAAATATAATACGCTTTTGGCTGAAGATTACAAGTGTTTGTAATGATGAAAGAAAATGTATAAAACTTATCTATAAATGATGTTAAATGATAATGTGTTGTTACCACATAAAAGCAATTGCTGTTAGAAAACTTGGGGTTTTATGAAGTTTGGCTATGCCAAGGAGTGAATAATGGAAAATATTTCTTAAACATTTTCAAACAAAGAGTTAATGATGTATTTATTCAAGACTGGAGATGACAACTCAACAATTCGACAAGAGCTAGCTCATACGTATTATTTTCAGCATTTGGTTTTAAGCAATATTTAGATTTTGTAAAAATTCGTAAGTTCAGAATTGCTCTATCTAGATTACGCGTATCGTCTCACAGATTAGAAATTGAGACATGTAGATGGCATAAACCTCATAAAATTCCAAGGCCCGAACGCAAATGTCAACTATGCAACACATTAGAGGATGAATTTCATTTCATGTTAGAATGTCCTTAATTGTACGATTTAAGAAAAGATCTCATTAAATGCTATTTTTGGAAAAGACCGAACATTCCTAAATTTATTGAATTAATCTCGTCCACGAACCAATCTATTGTTAAACAAGAAATATCTTTAAAAAAGGTGGTCGGCGCAACTTGAAGTTTGCAAATTGGTGGCACTCTCTAGGTTAAATTTTGTTGTACAACATAAAAATGCCTAAATGTCATTCAATTACGATATACTGTACTACAAATACTCCGAGACCTGTAAGGGGAGATCACTGCGTTTGAGACTGCATCAATCGTAACTTCTTGGCGGTATTCGGGAGAGCCCATAATGCCGAGGTGTTCCGAATGAGACGGCATAATAAATAACTCCGTAGTGTGATCATAGACACAGTATAGTCTGTTTCAATATAGTTCAACATTACTTATTGCGTAAGTCGTGAACTCACACATCCATGTTAATAAACTAGTAACATAGCGATTTATCTGATTAAAAGAATATAAATGTTCGCGACTGGTACATCAAACCAAGAAAGTCTTCTTAATTCCAACACCAGAGAATTCCCCGTGGTGATGAATAATAAGGCTACTTACTGGATAAATCTTGAAATACACTATAGAAAAAGTTAACCAATCTGCTTCAAGGTTACAACTACTTTTAAATTGAAGAGAAGTTGCGCGAAATTGCCTTGGTGGTTAACGTAATCTTAACTAATCTTTCTCCACTCATGTACTGTACTGTAAATTACTAAACCTTTTCAAAACGTTGTAGTACTATTATTGATACAAATCAGATATATTCGATGTTATTATAACTAAGTTAAGATAAGTCGACAGTAAATACGACCATACCCACTTTCCAATACATGTAAAGCAGCTTACGGTCATTATCATGCCTATTATCTTCAGGGTTAGTATTAATTTTTGATGAAATATCGCTCAAAGTAGGCAGTAGCGATAGCTCAATTGGTAGCGCTTCTGACTAGTAACTTCCACCAATAGATAGGGTGTGAGTTCGAAACACATTCATGCCTCCCATTTTTTATGGACACTATGAATTTTTATCACTTACTCAGTGCTTGTCGATTACTTGTTGTTTGTCGTTTCTGTCTGTTTATTTTCATTTCTATTTGTTATCGTCTAATTGCTTTTTCGTTAAATCAAACGTGTTTAATGATGGCTATAGCGTCGTCGCAAAAATGGTCATTTGAGCTCCTTACGTTTTTCGAAGTAGCCATATCAACTTTGTTCCATATACTGTGAGTGTGTAGCGATAAATGTACATGTAAATCTACTGCACGATGATATCGAGCGCTTTAAAAATCATGAAACCATTTCGTTATTAGTGAATAGCTTATAAATACACATGCTATCCAATGCTTTTAATTAATAATATTCGAGCGAACATTAATTAGTATAAGTCGTGTAAGTACAACTGTAGATGACCAACGAAATATATAATATTGTAATGAAAAAAAACAACTACCTCCCGATGGTCTCGAACTCGGACCCAAAAATAAAATGCTTAATTAGTATTGTAAGACGTGGACTCGCTACCATCTGAGCTATCACGGCTGTTAGTATAATGCAATCACTATCACAATAAATAGTTTTGCTTGTTATTTGATTTACCTATTTTGATCAATAAAGGTGGTCAAACCATGTAAACATTGCATGACGTCACTCAATAATTATAATTACTATTGTACAATTTTATGCTGAATACTATATATACTGTGTACACATATGACTTTATATTATATTCTCTGTATTATACATGTGATTCATTTGGCCTACAATCTTGAAATAAACTATCTATAAAAATATCTATATATGTAGTGACCGAAATTTTCGCGAGCTTAAAGTGTACTTATCAGTACAGATAACGAATGGGTTTAATATTTAAACGATGTCTGTCACAGTTAGAAATCGTTCAGCCACAAGAAGACAATGAGTAACAAGGCTAAAAACTGGCTCGTATTTTTATGCCTAAGCCTGGTTACTGTAGTTCAAGCATCGACCAAGAAAAGCGTCTGCGGTTATGGCGGTTCATTTCTTTGCAATGATTTTAAAGTTCTTAACAACATGGCGTGGATGTAAGTATATTTTCCGATTTATTCAAACAGTACAATTACATTTTAGTTATTGCAATAAATTCTAAAATCATATGTTAAACAACATATATGGCGTCTAATTGTGCTGTATTTTTACATTATTCATATATTTTCCTCATCCATGTGTCATACTTTTATATTCGTATGCGATGCTTTTATTTTATATGCACGCAATGCTTTCATGTCCATATGTCATTAACTTGATTAATTTTGCATATTTTGTCAATGCTATATTTCAATATTCACATACATATTCTCATATATATTTAACGTTCATTTGCGATATTTCATGTTATTATGCGTTTTAGCTCTCCTAAGTGAAAACTCTGAATATCTGTTTGCCCAAAACCTTTAGGCTTAGAGGTTTGATATTTTGTGTGTAGCATTGTCAAGTGGTCTTCTTGCATCAATAATTAAGTTTCGTCAAAATCCATGTCCAGCAGGAGTCGGGACCTTATTAAAGAATAAACGTGTCAAAAACTGTAAGGTGTAGAGTTTTGATATTTTGTGTGTGATCCACTTCCTAGATTGTATTAATAATTGACTTCTTTCAAAAACGTGGCCACTAGGAGTATTACCTTGTTGCCTATATGAATATACTAATATGATGCTATATGAAATACGGCATCTCCTCCTAAACTGCTAAATGGAGTTTTATTGAACTATACCAATTTATTGGCACATTAGTCTAATTCAGTCAGAATGACAGTATATAAGGGCCATCATGGCCCCCTTGTTTATAATTTTACGCAAAATCCTATATCCATACACTATATTAAATACCCATATACTACATTTAATAACACAATGCTACATGTAATATAAATATAGTTCATTTAATATTCAGCGTATAGATGTACAACATATATAGCATATGTGAATATTGATTAGGGATATAAACTTACTATAAGACCGTAGATATATCGCATATACATTGTACATGCAATATAGCATCCAAATAGATTACTATTGCATATGAAAGAAAATATCATATGAATAAATAATAACTTCAATTAGCAAGACATATGAAAATAAAAATAGCGCATGCGAATATAAAAGTATTGCAGAAGAATTCTTGTAGAAAATATACAGTAAAACCTCAATAATAACACCACTTTTAGGACCCCTTAAAAACTGTTTTTTTTCTTATTGATATGGTCTTAGTTTTGAGATTGGATAAAGAGCAAAACCGTAAAAACGGACTTGAAAATTGTGTTTTTAATTTTGAGGGGGTCTTATTATTGAGGTTGTCTTTAGGTGAGGTTTTACTGAATAATAATTTGCATATAAAACATAGCAAATGAATATGAAATAGGGCATACGAGCGCAGAAAGATATCAGATACATACAACTTTTGATTGTCATATAAAACATATTATTCTCTATTCTAACAGTTTAAATTATTCATTTCAATAGGTACGACTGGCATAAGGACTTGTCCGAATTATTTACCAAACACATGAGACAAATCAACTGCTCTGAGAGCACATACCAACAATATTTACCCGAGTATGTCCCAATGATATATACCTTATCCAATGCATCTGGACATCAACATTTCCAACATTATACCAATGTCTCGACCAATGCCAAGTACATTCTCGGTTTTAACGAACCCAACCACGTTGATCAAG
This sequence comes from Mactromeris polynyma, assembly GCA_032209605.1. NCBI lineage: Eukaryota > Metazoa > Mollusca > Bivalvia > Venerida > Mactridae > Mactromeris > Mactromeris polynyma. Next base: position 340,869 of record JASFXZ010000011.1, on the reverse strand, counting down.
CCAATATGTCTCCAAGAGAAGCGGCAGACAGATGGCCGGAAATAGAACAAAACTCCCATGGCATTCCACTAGTAAGCCCCGCACCTGCCGGACGCAATTTTCATTGGCTGGATAGTTTCTTTCAATTGTGCAAAGATTGCAGAATTGATTATGTTGCCGCACATTCGTACAGTTGTAGCGCTGATGAAACAATGTCATTCCTGCAAAGTTTGTACCAAAGACATGGAAAGAAGATATGGCTGACCGAGTTTGCATGTCCCCACTCCACAGATAGGAACCAACAACTAAGTTTCATGAAAGAAATACTACCAAGGTTGGAAGCAGCTGATTATGTGTTTAGGTATGTATTTTGTTAGGTTAGCACTTTCGATGGAAGCATCATTTGCTCCCATATAGCGTTTGCCTAACAGAGGTTTATGATTTGTGAACCATGAGTCAGACGCTCTACGCATCGTCCGCTATGCATTCCCTGTCAGGTTGTAATTGTGTACATTCTTGTCATGGTCATATGCTGTCGGTAAAAGTTTTTACTTAAATATATCAACAGCTCTTTTTAAGGAATGTGAGCATTTCAAATTTAAGAGAAAGATGTTTCAATATTAAGCAAATAGTTTTAAATACATCCATACATACCCATATTGTTTTCCGCATTGGCAAATAAAGTAAACAATTGAAGCTGATATAGGAACCAGCATTTTAAAATGACAGAATAGTTAATAATGGTAAATTATTGTAAACTCTCGATTTGCAGGTACTCGTGGTTTCAATTACGAATAAAGAAGCCAATGGGCAATGGATTTATGAATCCAGAAGCCGCGTTGTTTTGGCCGAACTCATCATATTTGACTCCGCTTGGACATTTTTACAACGATTTCCAGGGCAACGGACAAACACCGCATGTGGTCGGATGAAATGTCTTTGGAAATGACCAACACATAATAAAGTATTGACTGCATGAAATAGTTACTTATTTCTTTGTTGTTGTCAGTCGTGTTTCTTATGAATTTGTTTTAAATTCTCGAAATGCAGATCAAAATATATTTTAAAGAATTACTAGACATGACCATCGAAATAGAGATGTACTAATCACATCACGGTCACGCCGTATAATATATATATAGTACTGCGGTCACGCCGTATAATATATATATAGTACTGCTGTGATATATCATGTCTATCGTTTTTGGAATTAAACAAACATATACACTCAGTACATTTAATAACGCAAGTAAGATTTCTCAAGTTTCATGATCTTACCTGGGGATGCAATATAACAACTTAACATGATATTAGTTCATTTTACACAATAATGAACGCTCATTTCTTTCAATCAACGGGTATTTTTCTACACAAATGAGGTTTTAACAAACAATAAATGACATTTTGAAGACATATCACAGGTACAAAAATGTGCATTTTTAAATGTACTGAGAGAATCGCCGAAATCAGTTTGTGTAAATTATATACACATGGTAAAATTATCAATTTCTTAATTTTATTTAATTCTCAAAAGGTTGTGGTATTCATACCGCACAACATAAATAGATCAACGACGAACAAGTACAGTAACAATGAAAACTATTCAATATACATATTATACAATATAATACGTACTATGGAGGATTATTTTGATCTTAAGGTAATACCACTCTAATACTCATCATAATGAATCTTAACTACTAGTAAACTGTTTCCATGAATTTCTGGATCACATGAGACAACTAAATGCAAAATATTACAAAGTTTTATCGTTCCGTTTCGAAGATTTTCAAGTTTTAAGATTAAACCGACTTGCTATGAGGGGTCACAAATTCCAGTCCTGTTCTTCATGCATAGAATTCTTTTTATTAGTTCAAAATGAGCCTATTTTATAAAAAAATAATTCTTAAACGGAAAGTGCTAGTTGATATCATAAAGAAAAATAACCGAACAAATATGCTCAGTAAAAAATATAGATGGTACTTCATATGCATACACCCTCCTGAAAATGACGAATGTTCTTCATGCACAATAAGAAATATCAATTTTCATGGTAGCATAATCACGTACGGGACATCAAAATGATCATGAACACCTCTGTAACAATATACTGTATATAAAAAATCAAATACTTTTACCGTCTAGTTTTGCTTTGATATCATCTTGTAACATGCATGATTTAATTTAACCAGGCAGAATGATCAAACTTTGGAGAAATATGGCTTTTCTTTAGAAACCAATTGATATAATTCATAATTTTATATCAGTTTTCTTGCCAAAACAATATTTAAAACAAGAAATATCATGACAAAAGCGAAGGAAAAGAGTTGGCCTAGCGGGGATTTGAACCGAGGACCATTCGCATGCAAGGCAAGAGTCTTAACATATAGGCTAAGGATTGATATGACCAAATGATTCGAATTTTAAATTCTTATTAGGGTGGCATTACCTTAATCAGTTGTGTGGTATGCCTTAATGAGTTCATGGGACGATGTCAGGGTCACATATTTTAATCAGAAACCAAAACATAGACAGTTTTAGTTTTTTTTATGAGGGAAAATCCTCGTTTTATCGTTTTTAGGGCTAAGTCACACCGGGCATGCGACCAGGTTACGACCTAGCTGCGATCGAAAAGAATTGGAATCTTGGGCATATCGTACAAAGATCGCACGACTGGTCGCATAGGTCGTGGATGATCGCCAGAGCAAAATCAGTCGCAGCAAGGTCGATGGTCATGTTCAAAACTTCTGACTTGCGATTCCAAATCGTAAGAGGTCACAGTCATGTCTAACACGGTCGTACCACCAATCGCGCATGATCGTAGGTCAAGTTGTCGCACGATTGATCGTGCTACTGGTCCTGTCACCTGACGATTGGAGGTGCCACAAATCGTGCGACCTCCCAATCGATCGTGCGAGTGGTCGCATGTTACCACGATTGATCGTACGATCGGTCGCTGATCGCCAACACTAGTCGCACGATTACCTACTATTGATCTTGCGATCGATCATCTCCAATCGCTGGTGATCGCACGATCACGCGCACCAACGATCGTACGATGACCTACCACCAGTCTTGAGAGCAATCGCAAATGGAGATTGTAGGAAACATTGCCGATCGGTCGTGCCTCGGCCAAATTACCACCAATCGCACGATCATGAAAACGTACGATCCGGTGTGATTGGGGCATTAGAAGACTCGTTTAATAAATTCAATAAATAATGACTGCTCGTATAAGATCCTCTATTTCTTGATTTACCAACGAAACACATATGCCTCGTACATTTTCTGGATCGTGCGATTGGTGGCAATTTGGACGAGGTACGACCTATCGTCAATGTTTGCTACGATCTCAATTTGCGATCGAATATTGCGATTGCTCTTATAGACTGGTGGTGCGCGTGGTCGTGCGATCACCAACGATTAGAGATGATCGATTGCACGATCTGTGAATTATGCCGAATACCGCCTAGTAGTCACGATTGATGTTTATGCAGTCCAGTGTTCCCACAAACCCTTCCTTTTTAGTTTAGTGTTTTTTCCTCATCTCAAATATTCGGTTAACCAAGGGGCCTGTATATGATACCGAAGCACTATTTTGTGCACGTGACCTTCACCTTGGGATATTTATAGGGGAACACTGTTTTGTGAACGTGACATTCCCCTATGTATCTGTTTAGGGAAGCACTATTTTGTGCACGTGACCTTCTCTTAGGGATCTGTATAGGGAAGTACTATTTTGTGTACGTGACCTACCCCTAGGGATCTGTATAGGGAAGCACTTTTTTGCACGTGGCCTTCCTCAGGAAGAAGAACAGATATTTTATTTAGAATTGGTCATCATCTATAGGAAAGTAATGTTTTTGAACGTGACCTTCCCCTAGGGATCTGTATAGTGAGGCATCGTTTTGTAAACGTTACCTTCCCTCTCTCCCTTTTTCGTATCTACTGTATATAAAATTGATAAAGACGTCGAGCAGGAAATGACGCACACAAAGTACTCAGTCACACCAAAAGCACAAAGAGACATGAACACGTATACATACAAGTGAACAAAAACAGGGGCAAAGCATAAATGATTGGTAAAATAATAGCAGTACCGCTACCCAGTCCCTCTGTATTGGATCCGTACACGAGTTGCCGTTCTTAGTTCTATACCGATATATAAGATCAATGGGAATTAAATTATCTACATCAAATGTAACCTAACTGTCCATAAAGGTCATCTTCAACTAGTGTACTCTTAACACAGTTCAGATCGTGAAAATTAAGGTAAAAATTCAGTGTTGAAATGCAGAACACCGATATGCTAGTATCGCCAACAAGGTGAAAGTGCTTTAAGTATAAAGATAAGGAATGTACTTGCATATTGACATTATAGACGTTACGTTCATTACACACCGGAAATACTTACCACCTTACCACACACATATGGTAGGTTATAACCAGAGTTTGTTTTCAACAAGCACACACGATTTCCACTAGCCCAAGAAACGAATCCCATTTGGAGACGTTATTCTAAGACAATCAATGACCTTTCGTTTAACTATAACACCAAAATTTCACATAATCAACATTTAACTCGATTCATAATCAAGGTGTTGCATTATATACAAGAGAGAATAAGTTGCTTCATGGAACGCCTCATACATAAGACAATGTCTCTCCACAACAGTCCATAAATCATCAGGCATTTGAGGAGGTGCAAGGGTAAATACGCATTGGAACAGGGGCCCTAGGAATGGCCTGACCGACCATAAGGCAAATAAGAGAAATCATTTGTTTGTTTCATAGATAGATATATTTATTTGCGTATTGAACACTGAAAAGTATTTTTTTTACAAAGCAGCAATAATCATTTTTACAGTAATAAGCATCGTGACAAATGGCGAGAAAGCATGTAATTTAGGTTTGTGAATTTTAGAAATTTCATTTTTTCGAGATATAAATCATGTTTTTGTTTATTTGTTTTCTAAATAGACATAAAAGATTACATAAATTTTACATGTGTTCTTTTACATGCGTTCTCGGGAGAGACAGTGTATGCAATATACCGCAACATTAAGGCATATATTACATATAACAATTATAGAACAACATATTTAAGCCAAAATAGTATGACATAGAATTATTATAATGCAATACAACATATTGTTGAGCCATACAATTCATGAGCATATATATTTACTCATACATACACATACATACTCACACATACATATATAGATATACAAGTATATACATAATATGCATATACCTCTACACACACACACACACACACACACACGCATATACATATAATACATACATGTACAAACAAAAGTAGCACAATCATTTAGGGTATATAGAACAACATTGCCTTACAACATCAAGAATAAATATGTTTAGACAAAACATGTCTAAGTCACCATTGCATGCAGGTTTTGTCGTTCAGTGAAAGCGTGGTGTACGAAAATGGCTAGGTTTCTAATTTCGGTAACATTTTCACTAGTAATTAATTGTAAAAATTTGTACATATTTGGATTTTGCCAATAAAGCGTTTGATTAATTTGTTTCGACTTTCTTTGTAAATAGGACATTGTATGACGAAATGATATTCATCTTCCAACACGTTGCAGGCAATACATAATCTTTCGTTAAAAGGTACCGGTTGAGGTTTTTTCCATCTTCCTGTTTCAACATATAAACGATGTGAAGACATTCTTAATTGGGACATAGATATTCTATATTTTTTAATGTTGATAACCTCAAGATATTTATTGAAAGTAAAAGAAGTAAAGAATTTAAAGAAAATAGCTCTGGATGAGTTTTCCAGTCTTGAGTTAAAATCCTGAATCCAGGTATCGCGTATTCTTTGCTTTACTAATGATAAAAAATACTTTCGATTGGCTACTCCTTGGTTCCACCAAGCATCATAAAAACCAAGCTTAGACAAAATAGACTTAACTCTTGAGACCCAATTAACCTTACGCGGGTTTACTTCAAGATCACTTTTGAGTAAAATATAACATTGTTTAATGTATTTATGTTCTGGGGCAAAGCATATTTTTAGCCAGTATTTAATAATGTTGTACATTCTAGTAGCTTCCATATCATACCTGCCTAGTTCTCCATGTACAAAGTCATTTTGAGTCGACAGTTTAACTCCCAATAGACGTTTACAGAAATGTAAGTGCGTTTTTTCTATTTCGGTCGCCTTATAGAACCCCCATACTTCGGATGAGTAATTTAATATAGGTGTGATTAATTTATCGAATAGTTCAAGTGTATGTTTTGGAGATAAATCTGTAAACTTATACAGACGTTTGTTCATTTCAAAAATTCCTTTTAGTGCTGGGCCTGCTAACAATTTGTCTTGAGCTTTAAAAGAACCACCCGATGAGAAAACAACACCCAAATATTTGAAGGTATTAACAATCTCCAAATCAGTATTTTTATAAGTAAATTTCATATTGGCGGGTAAACTTATATTATCAGACTATTCAAATCCGGATGGAAATATACAATTTAAAGATTCGTAAATAACGAATAACACGTCGGCTGTTTTTCTGCACTAATAAATGCGCTAAAAATACATATTCTAAAGACGTTATCATTCGGCACTTCTGACATTTTAGACTTTAAAGTTGACAAACAATGACTCTATTAATAACGTTCTTCTGATCTGACCTGATATGTTGACTCTCATTGTAGATCATCAAGCCAGAGAATTCAGAACAATAACAGACACATCTTCATCGGCATGTCTGTGCACCAGTGTACATACTATTCTGCTGTATAAAATGATTAAACTAATTCACTGCAAATCTAACCAGAAAAGTCAGATATTTATATAGGTCCATATTTATTAAGGAAATCGTAATTCTCCAAACTTTCAATGTCTTGCTAAGTTGCTAACAACATGATTCAGACAGATTGCGTCGTGTGTTTCTTAAATCGTTGATATACGCTTCTCATTTAACCGTTGTCCATTAAAATGTGACGTGTTTATTGACTACTTAAATGTCGTTTTGGGAACCTCAACGGCGGCGTAAAATACCAGGTCAACAGAAGTTAACATTGGCGGCGTTACGAGGCAGTGTTGTCTCCAGAAAATGGTTGTTTCATTAATTCAAATTGTATCCTATAATGGCCCCTATAGCGTAGTGGTAAAAATTTGTACACTCAACGTGGCCCCTACTTCTTAATGTGGCCTCTAAAACGTAGTGGTAAATGTTTGTACACTTAATTTCTTATCGTGGTCCCTACTACTTAGCGCGGTCCCTACAGCGTAGTGGTAAATCAATGTACACTCAGCGTGGCCCCTATATCGTACTGGTATTTTTTTGCACATTTAACGTGGCCCTTATAGCTTAGTTGTAAATCTGTGTACACTTAGCGTGGCCCCTATATCGTACTGGCAACTATTTGTACATTAAACGTGGCCCCTATATCGTAGTGGTAAATCTGTTTTCTCTTAAAGTGGCCCCTACTAAATGTAGTTACGTACGTGGCCCCTATATTGTAGTGGTAAATCTTTGTACGCTTAGCGTTGTCCTTATATCGTAGTGGTAAATATTTGTTCTCTTAATGTGCCTCTACTACTTACGTGGCTCCTATATCGTAGTGGTGAATATGTGTACAATTAACTAGGCCCTTATATCGTAGTGGTAAATCTTTGTACACGTAACTAGGTGCAACACCACAAGCCTCATGCGGGTTTCATAGATAACGGAGATACAAGTCTAAACGATCAACCCAAATGTTAAACAAATCAAAGTATAATACGCCAGCTCTTTAAAACGCCAAAGTCCCATGTTCAATTCGTAACTACTTATTAGCTCTAAAATCCCGTCAAATTGACATTCCCCATTCTACAACCCAAGCTTGAAATAAACATCTAACTCCCAAAAGTCGATAACTCTCATAACTCCAAAATCTCCCATAACTGTAAAACTCATCTGACTCTCTAAGTTTTTTGCTGGGTATTTATACCTTCTCTAGAAATGCCTCGCAACAACATGTTTATTCCACATGTACATTCAACTTCAAAACAGGTCAATCAAAATGACCATTAGATACATGTAAAAAACCCTAGAGAGATATACCATACCATTCTGTTGTGACGTCAATATGAAAACAACAACGTGATTAACATCCATTGTCTCTGATTCCTAATGGATATTCCACATTGACTGACCACTATAAAATTATCATCAACATACTTAAGACAAAGGTCAATTGATAAATCAAAGCATTATTATGCAGGTGTTAACGTAAAAAGTACAGCAAAGTAATTAATGCATTCTGAAAATAATTAGCTTTGTTTCCGCAAACAATAACAAGTGTGTATTAGGTAAGTATTGGATAATAAAGAGACGAAATTAACATCAATGGATCTAGCAGAGATGTAATTGCTACCACCCACATTATAAATTAATTTAAGAAAATAATTAGCTTAGTGTATAATAGATCAGCAAGATTATTAATTAACATGAATATATCTAATCAAGATGATTAATTACCATCAATAGAAAAACTAGCGCTGAAATTGCTACCTGCAATATCATCGTGTTACATAGGCCCCTATATAGTAGTAGTGAATCTTCGTACACTTAACTAGCCCCCTTTATAACTAAATATAACGCGGATACTCATTTACACATTTATACAGTGACCGGCATTTTACTGAAGAAAAGATAACAAACAAGATAAGCAGTGAAACATTAGCATAGGAAGAAAGACTTCTTCATTTGTAATAAGACAATGTGTAACAAGGCTAAATTCTGGTGCATAATTTTGTGTCTTGGTGTGGTAACTGTTCAAACATCGACCAAGAAAGGCATCTGCGGTTACTCCGGCTTTTTTCGTTGCAATGACTTTAAAATGCTTAACAACATGTCATGGATATGAGTACATTGTGAAATACCTATTTCCTTACATTTTATTTACAGTTTAGTTATTGAAGAAATCATCAGCTGGATTGAAATACTATCAAAACTGTTAATAGTGTTACTGATGTTAAACCTGCATATATATGACTGGCTTTGGGGGGTCACTGTTTTAAATATATCTGTGTTATTGTGTTAACTGACCTTTTTGTTTGGTAAATGACTAGCGGGATTTTCTTATTTACACCGTTCGATTAATTTTGGTGATGATAGGATAAGTTTGGGGCACTCTTTACCAAGGTTAACCCTCAGTAATATTGGTTGCCACTGGCCGTCACATGACGGTACTACCAAATTTTACTCATCATTTTGCCTTAGTTCGCTTAGTAATTGTTTCTGTTTATTATTTTCATAATTCCTGGGGTTTTGGGTGCCTGTGTGCGTTGCTATTGGAATTTCGTACACGAATTCGCATGTCTGGTTATAAGATATTGTTACATTTGTTTTCTACTAGCTAGGTATGACTGGAATAGGGACATGTCCAAATTATACGTCAAACACATGAGACACATCAACTGCCCTGAGAGCACATAACAACAATATTTACCCGAGTATACCACTGATATATACCTTATCCAATGCATCTGGACATCAACATTTCCAACATTATACCATTTTTTAACCAATGCCAAGTACATTCTCGGTTTTAACGAACCTGATCACACCGATCAAGCTAACATGTCTTCAAGAGAAGCGGCAGACAGACGGCCGGAAATAGAACAAAACTCCCATGGTATTCCACTAGTAAGCCCCGCACCTGCCGCACACAATTTTCATTGGCTGGATAGTTTCTTTCAATTGTGCAAAGATTGCAGAGTGGATTATGTTGCCGCACATTCGTACAGTTGTAACGCTGATACGACAATGTCATACTTACAAAGAATGTACGACAGATATGGCAAGAAAATATCGCTGACCGAGTTTGCATGTCCGCACTCAAGAGATAAAAACCAACAACTGAGTCTTATGAAAGATTTGCTACCAAAGTTGGAAGCAGCTGATTATGTCTTCAGGTAAACATCTTGAATTTGGTGGAATTGAATCATTATTTTGTACATAGAATCTATATTTTATAGGTACATAGTCTGATTGTTTATGACAAAACACCCTAAGTCATAAATATGAGAAAGTCGGTCGTAGTTGCCTTTATACAGATCTACTCTTCAACACTGTATTGTTACCTTTGATTGCACGTTTCCCAAAACCACAAATACATGAGTCCGATACCGATCTATTCTAATCTGGCCTACGCGTCAAGTTAGTGCTAGCATATAAAATACATGTATCGGACTCGTGTTTTGCAGTTCCCGAAAACCTTTAAGAAACGTCACTGTAGTGTCTAAGCAATTTATATATATATGAATGTGTGTGGAGAGCTAGACTGGTAAGGGGGCAAAACCCTTGTTGTGTGTTTGATGAATGAGAGCGGTTAGGGAGATAATGATTGGGTAACTTCCTATTCGATAAGTAACCGAAAGCAATGTGTTAATAAATGTTATGAAGGTTAAATCCGTGACTTGTAATTGCATCCTAAGTTAAAGAAGGACACAACAACTGGCGACGAGGACAAAAGGGACTTATTTCCAATATTAAATTAGGAGTGCTGAGATAATGGCATTGGCATTGGAGATAAATGGGGTTGAAAAATTTAATCCAAATGAGACCCCTACCCATCTTGGACAAGCTTGGCAGCGTTGGCTTAGATCATTTGAATTATTCAGTAAAGGGAAAGGAATAACAGACGAGGCACAGCTTAAAGCTTTGTTACTGCACAGCGCTGGAATGGAAGTTCAAGATATTTTTTTTCACATTGGAGGAAGAGTAGGGTGGAGATGAGTATGAGGTTTGTGTGAAAACGTTGAATAAACATTTTACACCTCAAATGAACATTCCTTATGAACGATATGAGTTGAGGAAAATTATTCAGGAAGCTAATGAATCTATCGAACAATACATAACCAAACTAAGGCAAAAAGCAGTGTTGTGCAAATTTGACAAACCGGATGTGTTTCTCATCAATTAAGAGCTAAACTTCTGGAAAAAGGACATGGTCTAACATTACAGCAGTTGAGAGTTATTGCAAGTGCAATGTAAATGTCACAGATTCAATCCCGGGAGATGGAAGGTAAATCATCTACTTCTAGGACAGAGGTCAATCATGTGTATTCAAAGAATAGGAATAAGAACAAGAAACATGAGGGCAAGACTTGTTTTAGGTGTGGATATACCGGTCATTTTGCCAAGGATCCATCGTGTCGAGCGAAAAATAAAAAAATGCAATGGATGTAACAAAATAGGACACGTTCAGAAATGTTGCAAAACTAAGGATAGACGTGTGAGCCAAGTAAAGCATATTACTGCTGATGACGCCAGTGATAATGATATGTATTGTTTTCATGTGTGTAGTGATAAAATGAATAAACACGATGTATTATTGGATGGTGTATCTGTAAGCTTCGTTATAGATAGTGGTGCTTCTGTGAACATTGTTGATAGGGATACTTGGGAAACATTGAAGAGAAAGAGATTCACTTGCAGTAGCAAAAGGTCAACCAAAACGTTGTATGCATATGGCAGTGAAAAACCACTAGAACTATTGGGACAATTGGGACAATTTTGTACAGATGTTTCCTTACCAGATGGAGCTGTGAAATTAGAAAATGTAGACTTTTATGTGGTGAAAGCCAGTGCTTCATGTTTACTGGGAAGAGAAACTGCTATACAATTAGGACTTTTGAACTTGGAACATGTGTACTCAATAGCTGAAAGTTTAAATCAGGAGTTTGGTAATTGTTTCACAGGTATCGGAAAACGTGAAGACTTTGAATTGGAATTACACATAAATGAGGAAATAAACCATGTGGCTCAAAAGATGTACACTTGTCCATTAAGCTTGAGACAGAAAGTGAGTGATAAGTTAGATGAACTTGAAAAACTTGATATTATTGAAAAAGCTGAGGGACCTTCATCATGGGTAAGCCCTATAGTTGTGGTTCCAAAACCATCTTGAGACATCAGAATATGTGTTGACATGAGACAAGCAAACAGAGCAATAATCAGGGAAAGACACCCGATACCAACAGTGGATGATATTCTTCTGAATATGAATAATAGTACAGTGTCCAGTAAGATAGACTTGAATATGGGTTTTCACCAAATTGTATTAAGTGAACAATCCAGAGATATTACAACTTTCATTACGCACAAGGGGTTATATAGATATAAACGCTTGAGTTATGGCATACATGCTGCACCAGAGATGTTTCAACATATCATATCGCAAGTGTTAGCAGGTTGTGAAGGTGTGTCAAATATTGCAGATGATATTATTGTTCGTGGATTGAACCAAGCTGATCATGACCTCAAGAAGGAAACAACAGTCATAGTGTAATGTTTTAGAGCATGTCTGTATGAAGGCATTAGCATGACATTCTCTAAAAAATATTAGTTGACATATTTTGATAGAAAATAAGACTATCTACCTTTAAACACAAATGAACCAGTAAATCATAAATTGACTAATCAGCTGAACTGGCATCCAGATTAATTTATATCAGCGAAACATAAAAACTCTACAAACGTTTAAAAGCGATACTCTATTTGCAGGTATTCGTGGTTCCAAGCCAGAATAATGAAACCAATGGGCAATGGATTTATGAATCCAGAAGCATCCTTGTTTTGGCCGAATTCATCATACTTTACTCCGCTTTGACATTGTTACAAAGATTTCCATGGCGACGGACCGCAATTGGTTGGATAAGATGTTTAACTATATCCACAAAATGAATAATAATAAAGCACGAAGTACGTGAATGATTTATTATTGCCTCGGTGTTTTCTCTTGTTGTACAGTGCAACCTCTCCACAGTGTCCCTCTCTAAAACAACAACCTCTCTTAAACTGCAGTACTAACGTTTCCTGTAGTAAGATTATTTTACTAACAAATAAACTCGCTGGAGCAAAATTTCACCTCTCGACTTTCTTAGCCATTATCTGTACAGGTCATTGCCCTCGACTCGGGCGAAATATCGAACAGAGAAACACGCGAAACATAATAATATTATACAACACAAAACATGTGAAGTGTAAGTTAATGAATGTTAGAACTTGTAAGATAAGTCGTAGATGAGTGCATACTATACAAGTTGGTAAACAAGAAATATCTGAAGCAAGCAAATTAGATGATATGTGAAGGTTAAGCTTTGTTGTGCAAAATAAAAAATGACGATTTTACGTTTGCTGGTCACTCGAGTATGCTACACTATAGCAACGTATGAGAAAGGATAAAAATTACGTGAGATTAGTCATACACAGTTAAGATCAATAGTCTGTATCAAAATGGTTCATCAATACTTATTGTATCAGTCGTGAATCAATTAACTTGTTACATGCCGATTTATCTGACTATTCGTGACTGGTACATGATCCTAAAATATTCTTAATTCAACGTCGGGCAATTGCTCGAAGGGTTGGGTAACAGCTCACTAGATTCAGTTGATTTCGGTAAATTAACGTACCCTTTATCTAAAGGTTAACCAATCCACGTCAAAGTTACAACCGTTGTTCGGTTGAAGAGAAATTGTCTTGGTGGCTAAAATAAGATTTGATTAGTTTGCACAACAGTGATATGCAAATAGCAAAACCATGTCAGTACGGCTGCGCCGAAAAAGTGTGAGCAAATAGAAAAGATTGTATATTGAGCTATAGAAATTAGACGATACATAACATCTCAACATCAGTCAAAATGTGCGTCTCCCAAATGATGCTGCCCTGGAGATGTTGCATTATACTGCATACTGGAATGATACAAATAACAGAAAACATGCAAGAAATAATTATGAATAAAACATGTTAATGATATTAGTATTAATAAAACATCAAAAATATATTAATCATGCATTAACTTTATTAGATTGAATTGAACACGTGGTATAAATATTAGATATGAACAGACGGATGTAGCCTAGTGAAAGGTATTTGTTTTACGTATTTGAAAAACAACTCAATGTCAAGTGTTCATGTTCTGTGAAGTTTGTGAATGCAACTAACACATTCTGACATTCAAAAAACAATGGAATAAAGTCAAGTTTGAGAAACACGAAAAATCGGTCAATGGCGTTACCGGAAATCGAACCCAGGTCTACAGATTGCCGGTCCGTTATGCTAACCACTACACCATACCGACCTGACGTCATTTTCGTGTAAATTTATCATACATAAATTTATGATTAAGGTAAGCTACACTTTGGACGAAGTACGGGGCGAATTTTTACATCCGCCACACAGCACTTAACACCAGCTGTAGTAAATAGTGAAATAAAGTCAAGTTTGAGAAACACGAAAAATCGGTCAATGGCGCTACCGGGAACACTTATTGCTGAATTAGTTGTACAGAGACGTTGTTCAGTGTTCAAGTGTTTTTGTCCCAAAGTTGTGTACGTTAAGTATAGGTTTATGATAGACAAAACTTGTATAACCACTTAATCTATGTCCCCACTCTTCTGGAGTACTTATCGAGTCCGTAAAGCAAATCCAGTTGGCACGGGAACAAATACAACCTTTCAAATATATACAATATGACAAATGTTGCAAATGCAAAGTGCGAATTATGCAGATTTGATATCGCATGAAAACTGAAAACACACTTCTCCTTCACTAAAATTCAATTACATGCCAGCTGGCATCAAGTGTAATCTAAGTGACTACTTGAGGTTCATTCCTTCGTTTCGGTATCTTTAAAGTCAGATCCGATATTGCATAGCAGCAGTACATATTGTGAGGGGAACAATTAAAAATATTATATTATATTCGTGAAGCGTAAGATTTATAATGACGATGTTTGGATTAAGTCTGTGCTTGTATATAACAATGATTGTGTGCTTAAGGTTCGATGTGCGTGGCGAGTTGACTGTGGATGTAGCGTATTCTCTGCTCAGCAGTCGACTGGAAAATCTTGAATTTGAAACACATTCTATCAAAACAAGTATGACAAATATCGACGATCGTATTGATCAGATTGAAATGTTTATTAAATCACAGTTACCCACAAATAAGCATGTGATCGAGGTTTCCGAAGGCAGAATCGAGAAGGTTGAGCTGGATCAAATGAATCAGCCAAAAGAAACGATACTGAACGCTTTTACATCCGAGAAACTCCTTATAAGAAATGCTTTGACAGAATACGAAGAACAGTTTACCGAATTGCGGAAAACAGTTTACGATCAGATGAATTTAATGAATCAATCTATTGAAGCATAAAACGAAAGTATGGAAAGAAAAATTGAGGAAACCGAGGCAAATATGAATACTTCATTGAATCAATTCAAGTCAAACTCAGACATAGAGCTACAAGAAGTAATCATTGCATTTAAGACCGCGTTGAACAATAAAGCCACCGAACAGGAAACAACTGTATCTAAAGCGAATGACGTCCGGAACTCCGTTAAGAATATTGAAAATGATCTAAGTAAGTTTAATTCAACAATACATACTAAAATTAAACAAACGTTTTTGTTGTATTTAAGTTTCATTACTTTATATTGCTACTTGTATTATTAATTATTGTACAATTCTACATTATTCCTCGATGGTAAGACAACATGATATTTAAATAATGACAACAAAATCTAGCGCGTGCATATAACTTCCAGTATCGTGGGATCACATACAGTCATGATGTAAGTAAATGCAACTCTTCCAAATATCCACACCTAGTAACATACTTCTAAAATACTCGTCATGCTCAACAGCTTTAAGAGTACAAATTTAATATGGAGTCCTATGTCAGAAATAATAAACTGCAATAATATATAGCGAAATCTACTCAGCTGGGCCAGTTTGTGATTTGTATGATTGAAATGGATTACAATCTGAGTATGTTTTAGATACACTTTATTTGAGATTTGAGTGTGAATCGCAGACTGAGTGTAAGTCATTTGTGTTGATTATTCTAGTTACAGTCTGTTATTTCCCTAAAATCTCAGATCTACACCAAAATATCACAGCAAATGGAGAGAAAGGGCACACAGCAATCGCTAATAATTTTTAATTAAATCGAACACACAAATCTCCCATTTTCAGATTCAGCAGAGTAAATTTTGAAACCTGTGTACATAGTGGTGAGTATCCATAAAACATATCTTAAAACAAGTTATACAAATAAGGTTCAAATCATAATGTTATACAGCTTTTATGTTTATTATGTTCTTCAGGTAGTCAATCAAGCCGAATAAGCGCCGTGGACAATCGCCTTTCTTCCTTGTACAGTAAGTATTAGTCAGTTTATCATATGTGTGATATTGGTTAACAACGAGGTTGAAATGCCGTCATCTAGTTTTGAGCCCGGTTTCAACGCATTTCTCATAAGTTTATCTTTATGTTGCATCGGTGTGCAATCCTGTGTAGCTCAATATAGCCGTACTTTTTACTTTGATTTAGTTTCATTTTGCAACCTAGATATACGATGTTAAAGAAAAATATTTCAAAAAACACCATAAAAAAGAATCGAAAATTACATGTTTACGATTTAACAATAGCTTCTCGTAAGTTTAATTGATAGAGGTTTCAATTAAATAATACATACCAATATAAATCCAATTATTTTGTTGTTGTAAACGAACTTCATTTTAATTAAGTTTCATTACTTCATATTGCTACTTAGAGTATTAATTTTGTAATAATTCTATATTATTCCTCGATGATAAGACAAAATAATGTTTCAATAATAACATTTAAAGCGTGCATATAACTTCCAGTATCATGGGATAACATACAGTCATGATGTAATTTAATGCAACTCTACTGAAATATCCACCGTCAGGTAACACACCACTTACATACTCGTCATATTCAACAGCTTTAAGAATATAAATATGGAAGTATGTGTCCGAAATTATAACCGATAATCCATTACAATGCACTGATAAAGCGAATTCTACTCAGCTGAGCAAGAGTTTGTGATTTTAATGAATGAAATGGATTACAAAACTGAGTTTTGAGTATGTTATCGATACACTTTATTTGAGATTTGTGTGTGAATATCACAGTGAGTGTAAGTCATTTGTGTTGTGTATTCTGGTAACAGTCAGTTTTTCCCCGAAAATTGTAGATCTACACTAAAATAGCAAAGAAAATGGAGAGAAAGGGTACACAAATCATTTTTAATTACATCGAACACTTAAATCTCCCAATTTCAGATTCAGCAGAGTAAATTTTGAAACCTGTGTACAGAGTGGTGAGTAACGATAAACCATGTCTTTAAACAAGTTATACAAATAAGGTTCAAATCATAATGTTATACAGCTTTTATGTTTATTATGTACTTCAGGTAGTCAATCAAGCCGAATAAGTGCCGTGGACAGTCGCCTTTCGTCGCTGTACAGTAAGTATAAGTCAATTTATCATCTGTGTGATATTGGTTAACTACGAGGTTGAAATCCCGTCCAAGGCAGGTTCTTATAAGTTTATCTTCGTGTTGCATCGGTGTGTATATTCGTGTTGCATCGGTGTGCAATTCTGTTTAGGTCCACATATTTATTTTACATCGATTGTGAATCAAGTTTCCTGTGTAATGAAACTAGTGCGTGTGCCTAATTAAAATGTGACTGTAAAGTTCGCATTTCAACTTCATCCAAGGCGGATTTCAAACCTTAGATCTGCGGATCAAAGATCAAGCGTTATACTCATTGATCACATTACCTCTCCAACATATGTTATTGTTCATTACCTAATACAAATAGTATCATTACGACAAAACATAACGTACTTTGAAAAATAACAAATCAAAATTAAAGCATTGGAGATTGAAACCGCGATTTCTTTACGATGTGAAAATTGTTTTTATATTCATAATGATTTAAAGCCAAGAGAGGACGATCCGTTCGTTGGAAAGTGAGTGAACCATTAGTATATCAAAAACATGTATCGACAAATTTCGATATATACTCGCTCAGTTAAGTGGATCATTTGGCGTAGAAATTTTACAGTGTTAGTCATAATTTCTTCAAAGTCCGCAGTCAACATAACTTAGGTTTCGTTGAGACTTTCTGACAAGATTTGTTCTTTGGAGCGTCGTGTTTCTACTTTACACAGGCAGACATTAATATGCATGCACACACATTCAGTAGTAAAACCGATATTGAGTTAATTCTATATTACAGGCAAACATTCTGGCAAGATTAGTTCTTTGGAGAGTCGTGTTTCTACATTACACAGTAAGTATTGCTTAATGCCATAGTTTGTTGGAAGTCTGAACTAACTAACTAGTTATTGATATTTAAATGCATGATAGATTCACTTTTAAGCCAGTGTTTTCTAATCGGAAATAGTGCAAATATGTTTACCGAAACAAGATATATTATTATTAATAATTATAATAATAAACTTTATTTATTGATGGTAACTCCTTAAGCTATGAACATAAAACATACAAACATAAACTTATCTAACAAGAGGCCTTCATACATGCATAAATTATTACAAAATAAAGATAACACATAAAGAAAAAGGATTATTATAATGCTAAAACAATAAATCATTACTTATTTTCAAAATCTGCATTAACAATATGTATGAAAGAGAGATTAAATAATTACAGGGAACGCCGCATGCACAATAAATTGTCCCTCACGCAGACTACCGGGAAAACATATAAGGCACCGGGGAGGTGCTAGGGCACACATTGGAAATAGAGGTGTAAGGAATGGTCTGTACGACCATAAACAACTACTAAGGAGAATTAAGTGGGACAAAAAGGGGGAAATCATTATTGGATGGAATATATCACTGAACAAGTCAAGATAATCAGTAATAATAGGACGAAATGGGAGGAAAAACATGGAGCATATGATACATGTATTATGATGAGGGATGAAAGAAGTGATAATGCGGAAAGGGGAACTTAACATACATACAAAAACTTGAATTGAAATAGAAATATAGAAAAAATGACCATACAGCGATTTACAGCCTTGGAACTGTCAGGAAAAATAGCGTGGATTTAACGGCTAGTTTACATCGCCATTAATCGCTATATGGTCATTAATTTCTATCAAACGAAATTTAATAACTAGATAAAAAGAGACGATATTGACATCATTTAATATAATACGTGGAGAAGTAAATTACGTCTATACTATAGACACATAAATATTGCGTGAAACAGTCATCAAGATAGAAATTGAGCAGAACTTTCATACATAGTACTTATTTTTCTGTAAATTATAATACGTTATCCTGATTTAGGTGAGTAGCTGAACTATATATTCAGCAAAACCTAAATAATGAGATCACCGTTGATTCGGAAGAAAGTCGGTGTTAGTTCAAAGGTGGTCTGACTGTCGAGTTAAAATAGAGAAGAAAAATTAAACATGATTAGCGCGCAATATTACTCAAATTATTATGTACAGTAATACTTTCAGATGGAACTTGATGATAAAGAATCCGCGGATTTCTCTACGACGTTTATGGTCTACTTTATTTACGTTGTGCCGGATGTATTAAGATGTATTCACATAATGTCGATATAACTTGTTCATAGTTATACATACTGATCAAAGCGATAACAAGCTAGTAATATTTCACAAAGTATCTGAAATGCTACTGGATAGATATTCTGTAGCTTTTTATTGAAGTAAGCTTTCATATTGATAATTCAAATAAATTGCATAACAGAAAAGCATGTATTAACCAGTCAAAATCACGTTGATCGTTTCGGACCTTTATGCACAATTGTAGTTAAGATTCTCAAAATACAAAATGGCGGGTTTGGAACGGTATATATTTGTCTTGCAATGTTAACTCTCTTTGTAGATAGCCAAGCCAGTGATATCAGCTCAGTACGAAGCAGAGTAAATTCTTTGGAAGGTCAGTGTACACTTACATCACATATTCATATATAATTTTGTCTCATTGTTCCTATAATTGTCTATTATCAAATGATATCTAAACAGCTTTATTTTCGTTACACGTAAAAATGAATAAAATATCAAAGCAAACTTCAAATCCGATACATAATTTACTGTATCACAAAGTAAACTGATAAACATCGGAAAATTTTAATTATAGTTGTGTCCCTTCCTCTTATACAGCCCATATTTACACTACGTGTTCTCCATAGGAATGTTGTGTGCTTTATTGTTTACAAATGACCTAAAATGGTTCATTATTATTACATTATAGACAAAAGAGTTGGATTTACGGCGAAGTTGACGAAACATCTGAGCATGTATGCAAAAAATAAAATCATTGTGTTTGATGATATCGAAACAAGTTACGGTGGCGGTTACAGCAGTAGCACTGGTAAATTCACAGCGCCGAAGTCTGGATTATACCTATTTCATTTTAATGTGGAGGCTTATGGTTCTGAAAACGTCCATGCCTCTCTTTATGTCAATGGAAATTATAAAGCAGAAGCCATTGTAAAAAAATGTCCCGATTTCACAGGATCTAACGCGGCTGTTGCTTACATGAAAGCGGGACAGCAAGCATATATTAAAACTGTAAATTTGGTAGATCCATCGTATGGTATAGCTGAATACAGAACCTCTTTTACCGGAGTTTTAATTAACTGACATTCTTTGATATATAAAACATTCATGATAAATGATGTCATGTCGGGATTTTTACGCTCTTGATTTGTGAAATAGTTGTAAATCCATTCACCCATCCCTCCGTTTGTCCATCCAACCATCAGAAATTGTTCCCATATTCTCTTCCAACCTGGTTGTTTAAAGTTAATATGAGCAATAAATACTGGACAAACTTCTGATTTATGACTTTCAATTGTTGTCTTGACGTTTGTTTTTAAGAAAAGGGTGAATAGAAAATGCAACGCTATTATTGTTTTAAATAAATATTAGTTTCCTGAAATTATTAATCCATTCAGATCATCAATCAAACACAATTAGTGTAAGTACATGGGCTCTCATTGATACAATGCTTGAAATACTGTTAAGTAATATTTTATGATGATTTGCTGTCAATTTTTTTTATTTCCTTTCGTTAGTTTGTTTTGATTTAGTTTGCTTAAGTTAATGTTTAAATTCGAGAACACATGTGTATTTAATTTGTTACATCGTGTCTTGAAATATCTGACCTTTGAAAGGTACACGTCCCAGTATCAGGCGACATGTGTTGTTATGAGAAATTTGACTAATAGTTAATTTTGTATTAAGTTTATTGGGGGTAAATCACAATATGTCATGTAAATAAGCTTTGTGCAAACAAAGTGAATAATTCAATGTGTGAACAAACACGTTACCTGATCAATTATTCATAACTTATTATTCAATAGGACAACCGAAATGCCGGGGGAGTCGGTGAAAAATTGGCAATTAAATTTATTAATAAAGCCTTAATCAGGATAGAGCTGAGCAAATTGCCGATTTCTTAGTTACAAAATAATACTCATACTAACTGATTACTTTAGGGATACCTTGTGGACTATCTTACACTGCATGTATATTGCCATATTAAATTGCTTTAATTAAATATGAAATTAAGAAGATGACTTTTCGTGTTGACAAATTTAAACTTTAACAAATCAACTTTACGATCGCAACTACGCTACACATGGTTGCTAGAGCGTCCCGTTAGGTTTCTGAAAAGAATAATGTGTAACTTTCTTCCTTTTATAAGATCTATTGAACTCGTATTAGGACCACTCATTTCTTTACATTTTTGTCAAAGTCAATGCCAGGACGCTTCTGTCTAAATGTCACATTCTGTTTTGTGGTTTAGGGGATGTCGGTTTCAAAAATTGTGAACGGATGGTTGAACAAACGTCCTAATATTGATTAAATGTGTGGCTAGTCTTTTGGTATCGATTTTGTTTTATTAGACATGTAATACATAATTTAGCCAAAACGAGTTTACTAAATGAAAAACCAATTGTTCCAATAGCCATCTAATTTGCAAGGAGAGATGGATGAGACCGCACAATAACCCTATCCTTCCATTTTGTGTGGGGGTAACAAAACATGATAATGAAATTGGTATCAAAAGGAGACAAAAGAAAAACAATTTAATACGGCATGAATGGCATTTTATCTTTTTTTCATCAACAAGCGTAATTGTACATACATGAAAGAAATCATATAATAGATGAACAACATCATAAATACATATAGAAACCATTGATATAAATGAAAGATGTAACTTGTAAATGATGGAGACCCCAGAATATTGCCTGTGACAAACATTCCCGTTATGCTAAGTATCTCATTAAAGTTTCAATGGATCCCAAGAATCGTTTAAGAGTTTATTGCAGACACAATGTATGTATAGGACTGATGTGCTAACCAAGGTATAATTGGATTATATATGCATTCCTACAGCGATATGAAAGAAACAAATGTTAGAACATTTAAGCTACAACAGGAAAAAGAGAGAGAATACGTAACTACAGGGAACGCCACATACACAAGACTGTGCCTCTCCACGCAGACCTCCGAAAAAAAAAATCCACAAAACATAAGGCACTAAAGGAGGTCAAACGGTACACATATTAAGGAATTGAGGCACAAGGAATGGCCCGGCAGACCACCAAGAATAAATAGGAGAATCAAAGTGGACGTGAAGGGAGGGGGAGGGGGGAATTAATGGATGGAAAAGATCACATGACAAGTCAAGACAACTGGCCGCAATAGGCCGAAAATGGGCAGGAAACAATCTGAACACTGTATAAAGTGACAGAATTGCACAGGGGAAAGGGAAATACAAAGCACATTCATAGCACAAACAGAAACAAAAATGCCATGATAGCCCTATATCGCTCACCAGAGTACATTACCATGCTGGCCACAAGAGACCAAGAGGATTTTCAATGATTTGAGTTCGTGACCTACCCTTTGACCCCACATGGCCCATTACCACACTGGACTTGCATTTTATTAAAACAAACATTCTGATCGAGTTGCATGTAGTTCTGGTAGAAAATGCAGCCTCCTGAGAATACACAAGGATTTTCTGTCCTTTGATCCTGTGACCTAGTTTTCGGCCCCATGTGACCCAGTAATAAACTGGATTTGCATTTCATTATGACAAACATTTGAATGAAATTTCATGTAGTTTGAGTAGAAAATGCGACATTTACAGTGTCCACAAGAATCCTTTTATGATTTAGCCATGTGACCACGTTTTTGACCCCACGTGACCAAATATTGTAGTTGAGTTGCATTTCATTCAGACAAACAACCTGATCAAGTTTCATGTAGTTCAGGTAAACAGTGTAGGCTGTAGAGTTTCTACAAGGATTTTCGATTATTTGACCTTTTACCTTCTATTTGACCCCAAATGACTGAGTATCAAACGTCAAAAGTACTAACCCGCCGGTGCTTTTTCAAAAAGTTTCTGAAAAGCTACTGGATACATCTTCTGTTGATTTTGATCGCAGTAAGTAAAATTTATTAGTGAAATGAATCGAAATATAAAAATAAACTAGGGATTACGTTCATCGGTTCCGATCGCTATGTTTAAATAGTGTGAAGATTCTCAAAATACAAAATGGCGGGTTAGCTCTTTTCATCAATACATATCATAATATATCTAAATAACCCAAAACATTATTGTTTGAGTATAACGCCTAGATGTTCGTCCTCTCGAGTATTAGCGCCTATCGACTGAACAATACCGTTTACGACATGTAGATAATGTCAAACTTAACATGAATATTCTGCTTGTATGGTATGGAGTGGTATACCCTCGACCAACTTATACCTAGGAAAATAAATTCTGTCACTCCAAAAAAAACTTGCAAAAATATATTCTGATTGTCTCTGACTATCAGCTATTTTTAGTTTTGCTTCGCTCAACAGCACAATGTTTTGTACTTTATACACTGATGCTATGCATGAACGCAGGTGACATATGCATGAACTTTTATCGGTAACAGTACAGGGCAAGGAGAATGACTGAGGCAAGTTTTACCAGGTTCTTAATATTTGCCACCAAAAGCAAAATAACTCCGCAAGGTCCGAAGTTTATTCTTTTTTAAACCACGTTATAGGCATTGAGTCAAATTCTTAGTTAGACAATTATATTCTGGATAAATTTGCAACCACCAAGGAGGCTGTTTGTGTTGCCGCCCCATTGTTTTGATTTTTACTGGATTGAACGCCATTTTGCAACACTGACATTCTCACATGAATCATAGGTTGAGTACAAAACTAGAATACTAAAACTAAATGTCACAGGAGGACATGATCTACCCAACCGGGGAATCGAACCCTAACCTCTCGGGTAACAGCTCAGCGCTCTACCCAGTAAGCTAACCGGTCGGAATTACTTTGTATTGACCACATGCATTGCTTAAACCTTCGAAAAGTAGTACATGCTTGCGCACTGTAATAAATGTGTATCTTTATCCTAATTCATTTAATTTCAGGTAATAAATATATTACAACTGGGTTACTTCCAAAAGCAAAGGTAAAAAGCATCAAGATGACTGTGGTCATTTGTATAGGTAATGATGTTAATGTTATTATAAATTTACCATATTAATTAGTATTTTGTTTTATTTACTCAGTTGCTTTAAATCGCTGTAGATAAAACTCGCACTGTTAACACGTTTAATATAACCGGAATCCTTGTTTAAACTCCAAACACAAATTATACAAGACATAATTTCATTTTTGTCAAAACTGAGAAAAGAACGGATCATTGTGCAAAACGAATTGCTGTTGACTATATTTTGGTTATGCAATTATATTGATCTACTCGAAACCATATTTTATTAATAACTTAATAATATTCGAGGAAACTCCATTAAATGGCGGATATATTTTATCGATTATGAAATTATACTCGTGCCGTAGATTCGACGCATTCTTTTAATGAATTCTCAAATTATATTTCAGCTTTCTTCGTCTGCTGGACACCGTACTTTATTGTGATGATTCTAGACGTCTTCGACTTTTTACTGATGAATGAACGCTACTTAATGCTAATGGGAATGTTGTATCCATTAAACAGTGACTGCAACCCTTTGATATTTATATCGTTTAACCAAAAATTATTCTGGCGTCGGAATCGAGATAGCGGCATAGCTACGTCATGCGGTTGCCTCACCAAAATGCATACGGTAACGTGACTATGGAATCGTTTGGTTTCCGAGGCATTGGCTGTAGTAGACGCAATACTGCAGGGGACGTACCCAATGGCAACTGTATGGTAAAACTGCTATGCATATTAAATATGAATGACCATAGAACAAATCGATTGATGAAGACCGACTTCTGTTTAGCAGGAGCATGTTTCGAGAAATACTTCGTTCATGCAGTGACCTGACTAAATGCCATGCCGCGTAGTAAGTTAATCGATTTAAGTTCTATGAAATATAAGTTCGCGATTTGAATACATGTATTGTGAATTCGTAAAGTTGAATTCGTTAACTCGTGAAGTTAAAATCGTGTATTCATGAATTCGTAAAGTGGAATTCTTGAAATCATGATTTTCCTAGGAGAGAAATAATATTTAAAGTGTGAATCTCAGCACCTGTCTTTCGTAAACGTCAAAGGCGCCACAAGTTTAAGCATTTCAAGCCATGAAAAAGTGACTCCACGTAATGTCAGTATCTATCATTAATTTCACTGAAGTTAAGAGCCAGAACTAGCAATGTAGCTTACAAATTTAAAGGCCCAATAAGGATCATCTTAACTATTTAAACAGTGAAAATAGTAACATGCGTATACTTGTATCAGAAACAATTTTACACTCATTTGTAAATGGTTATCAGTAATGTCAGTTTCGTCATTGAAATAATACAACATGTATATGGAAAATATGTTTTCATATTTAAGAACACGATCACGTGAGGAGACGTCATCAATCTATAAGCACCTATCGGATGTAAGCAGGACCATCGGTAGACAGCGAGTGTGAGCAAAAACATGATAAACTAGGTTAAACTAAACGAAAGAAAAGTTAAGAAATTACTGTTTTTTTCTTCGATATGGAATTTTCTGAAATTAGATGGCACATCATTGGTGGGTGAATACTAGAAGAATTTTTTTAGAAGAATTTATTTCAAGAATCCAGAAGGTCATAGACCCATGAGGAAATACAAAATACAATATATATACACATGCATATATGCATATAAACATATACCTACACACACTCACACACACACACACATGCTCACATATACTTTCTAACTCTACCTATCTGTCTATCTATCTATATGCATCTCTCTTTCTATATATATCTTTCTCGCTACCACCACTCTCTCTGTCTCTCTCTATCTCTTTCTCTTTCTACATACTATGTATCAACAGATAAACACATGTTCATGGTACATAAATTTCATATTGATGTTTATATAAACAAAGATGTACACATACTATGTATGTCAAAAACACGTTAGAAAGTTTCAATCAGATAAATAATTTTCATGGTATACTTATACAAAAAGTTATGTATACATAATCTAAGATATCTATTTGGTACACATACTATGTACAATGAAACACAACAGTAATCATCAACATATCAACAATCAAATATTCATAGTACAAGACATATCTGTACACGTTTATATCAACATAATGAACCATTACAAATTAATCCCCATGTATAACACATCCTACCGAAAACGAAATGTAGGATATAATGGACAGGGATTAAATACAAAACGGTAATGTCATAGTACCGGTTATACATGTACAATATAAAACAATTCAAATGGTAAAGTAGTGTCAATTGTGTGATTCTTAAATTAGCTGATGTCGATATAGGAATGCTTCATGAATAAAGGTGCTTAGCTTAATCAAAATTTTCTTATTTTCTGTTGTTAATACTTTCAGGCGATATTTTGTATGAAAATATTTTGGATGACTAAAATGCATTTACAAAAAAAAAATGTACGACCCTTATTGTGACTTAAAACAAGTGTCGTTTCCATGTTGCATGTAGGTGTATTTGGACTAATATCCATTATCCCCTAAGCAAGTTCTCATCACAGCAAAGAAACCGATAGAGTGAGAGGTTTCTGTGGAACGACTGTATTTTCACACACAGTCACAGGGGAGGTAATCGTTGTGAGAAGTATACATAGCATACATAACTCACACAGTGCTCTCCCTTTAGTTGCGTCTCATATCACAATGAGATTTACGTGCAATGACCTTTGTGGTGTTCGCTTGTCTTTAGATAAATATTTGATGTTGTTCCATTGTTTTGCTGGATAAATTGTTATCATTACTTAACATATTATCGAACGAAATAACGTGTTATTACTTACATGATGATAACTGTGCGCTGCTATGGGATTTCCAACCTCATCTGTAAGTGACGTCATTTCAAGAAAACGCAACATGTGATGTCACTATTTGCAAGCAGGTAACAACATTTACTCCATATGGTCACTTCGTTTCCATTTTGTCATCTGGGGCAAATATTGCTAACTGTCAGTACATGTTGACGTCACATGTGACGTTTTCTAGAAGTGACGTCACTTAAAGAAGAGGTTTGAATTCGTACAGCGACGCTCAAATTGATTTTAGTTGATTCAATATTTATAACCCAAACTCGATAAACTGAACTTTCTTTCATATGTGTTATGCCTTCATATTTAAGGAGCACCCAAACTTTAAAGGTCGTGTGGGATGCTTTAATGCGTTTGTAGGACGATGTCACGGTCTATGATTTGAAATCCGTAAAAAAAATATAGACCATAATTGTATGTCAACATAATTTAAATCATATAAAACGGAGAATATGCTTCGTTTCCTTAAAGATAATAGACTGGCATCTCAACAAAATCAGCATAATTATTTTGATTGTAATTTAAAAAGTTGAATTACATTCTTTAACTAGAAAACTTGTCTAAGCAATGTGCATATTCAATATTGAACCATTTCATATTTCGTTCTTTGTTTACATAGGCACGAAGTATTCAGTTTATTCACATCTAAAATTGTGTGTTTGCGCTTCACGCACCAGTAATCCTTCTTAGTCTATATGATCCGTGGAAAGACGAGTGCTGTTTTTATAACAGTCGCCTTATATGTTTACAAACGTAGATGAACCTGACAAAGTACTGGATGTCCATGGACATGTAACGTCGTCCGCTTATTCCCATGTGCGTTTTTGGGATTTGCTCTGATACTTATCAGTATCATAACCTTTTTATATCAGTCAACAGTGAAATACAAACAAAGCTTTTACCGTGAAAATCCGAAATATATGTTGTGGAAGACTGATTTCAACATTATCGTCTTCAGAGAAATCATAATAAAAACAAACAAATCATCCACATACCGAACAACTTATAACCAACTGATTTATTTTAGCAAAGCTTTAATACAAATCAAAATATCAACAAGGACGAACTTTAATGTTGAGGTAAACGTACGTTTGATTGATATTTATTGCAAAACGTGCCAAGAAACACCAAACTTAGACGATCGTTTCAACCTTCGTCCTGTCCTAGTGTAAATCTTACGGGATATTCCATTCAAAACATTCCCGAAAATGACCTATTCCGAAAATGACCTATTCCGAAAATGATTGAGTCCATCTCCCCGAACATTTCCCGTTTTCACAGTAAACGCTGTTGTTAATGTTTTTAAAAATGGTATATAAACCCAATTCGATAAGGCTTTCATTATCGAACTATCCATTATATTGCGTATAGAGTGAGAAGGTTGTTTAAATCATGTTATCAATTATGAACGGATGAATAGGTTGTAACTCGTACAACACCACTATAATCTATATTTAAGTAAACACGATAATGAAAAAAATAGCGAATTTGAGTTATACTTGTGCTGTTATGAAAGTGGTCAATAAAAATAGCATTGAATATATATAAACATGTTTAAACCATGGTTGGTGGAAACATTATCAATTGAAAAAGTATTTTGACTTCAAAAAATTGAACAAAAAATGTCCCCGTAAATTATCATGCCAACGGTGGATATTATCTCCCATGCAAACACAATGATATGTTGTGCCCGTGTAAACATAGAACCGACAATGTTTCTATTCAACTATTAAACTATCTGTACACATTGGAAATGGGTCTTCAGAGTAGAATATAATCAAACTATGTGTACTCAAATTACGATTAAACATAATTGTGCTGATTTTGAGACACCTGTCTGTTATCTTTAATATAAACTAATCATAGAATGATAAATCCTGCGACACCAGCATTTGTCAATTCACTTGTTGCCCCCTTGTTTGAAAGTACATGTACCATAATGGAATCATTTCATCGAAAATTGTACAGAGTGAATAATTCTAGTGAGTCGTCAATGGAGTTGAATGTTTGTTATTCAATAAGTCTAAGTAAGAAGAGATGTTATGGCGTTTTCTTGTTTTTACGATGGTCATTGAAAGTGAAAATTAAAGAACAGGAATCTCCACATTTACATACACACCCCTCCCACAAAGGGATGTCGACATTCTCAAACATACCCTTCCCACACAGTTATGTACACGTTCACAAAATGTATCCTTCCCACACACGGATGTACACATTCACGAAACGTACCCTTCCCACACAGGAATGTACACATTCACAAAACGTACCCATCCCAAACAGGGGTGTCAACATTCACAAAACGTACCCTTTCCATACAGGGATTTCCACATTCACAAAACGTACCCTTCCAACAGAGGGATATCCACATTCACAAAACGTACCCTTTCCACACAGGGATGTACACATTCACAAAACGTACCCTTCTCACACGGTGGTGTCACATTCATAAAACGTACCCTTCCCACACAGGCGTGTCCACATTAACAAATCAAGCTCCTTCCCAGACAGGGGTGTCCACATTCATTAAACATGCCCTTCCCACACAGGGATGTACACATTAACAACAATGCACTTCCTACACAGGGGTGTCCACATTCACAAAATATGCTCCTTCCCACACAGGGTTTCCACATGCACAAAACATGCTCCTTCCTACGCAGGGGTGTCCGCATTCACAAAACAAGCTCGTTCCTACACAAAGGTGTCCACATTCACAAAACATGCCCCTCACACACAGGGATTCCACATTCACAAAATGCCCCTCCTACACAAGGGTGTCCACTCTTACAAAACAAGCTCCTTCCTACACAGGGTGTCCAAATTCACAAACTATGCCCTTCCTACATAGGGATGTCCACATTCACAAATTATGTCCTTCCTACACAGGGGTG
The DNA here is from genome assembly GCA_032209605.1 of Mactromeris polynyma. Taxonomy (NCBI): domain Eukaryota; kingdom Metazoa; phylum Mollusca; class Bivalvia; order Venerida; family Mactridae; genus Mactromeris; species Mactromeris polynyma. The sequence goes on along the minus strand of JASFXZ010000011.1, from coordinate 310,804 downwards.
GCCACATTCACAAAACATGCTCTTCCCACACCGATTCCATGTTATGAAAACGATTGAACAATCGGGTGGGACAAATGGAGGGATTCTGAAGACAAAAATAAGTAAAACAGTCGAGCAGAAATCATCGAAAATAAACCTTAACAAAAATCTAATAAAACAACCACATCGCAGCCTTGGTACTGCTTGGAACTATCCGTGTAAATACTTGAGGTCTTAACCGTCTATCCGAATATCGAACAAGCAGCGTGGCTGATGACTGTCAGTGTCTTATAGAAGGCTATCTCAACACAATGTGATTTTTTGACTCAATAAACATTCAACCCTATTTGGTCTTATACGTCCAACACATACATGTATGTAGTGACCGAAATGTTTCGCGTGCTTAAAATGTACTTGATGAGTATAGATAACGAATGAGTTCAATATTTAAACGCTTTCTGTCGCAGTTTGAAATTGTTTAGCCACAAGAAGACAATGACTAACAAGGCTAATTACTGGCTCGTATGTTTATGCCTAAGCCTGGTTACTGTAGTCCAAGCATCAACCAAGAAAGGCGTATGTGGTTACGGCGGTTTTTTTCTTTGCAATGATTTTAAAATTCTTAACAACGTGGCGTGGATGTGAGTATATTTTCAGCTTTATTCAAACAGTACATGTTAGTTATTGCAATACATTCTAAAATCATATGTTAAACAATATATATAGCGTGTGATGTTTTGAAACTTTCGTATAATTATACTGTATTATTGTATTATCCATATATTGTCCGCATCCATGTGTCATACTTTTATATTTGTATGCGATACTTTTATTTTATATGTACGCAATACTTTCATGTCCATATGTCATTAACTTAATTGATTTGGCATATTTTATCAATGCTATATTTCAATATTCGCATATATATTCACATATATATTTTACGTTCATTTGCGATTTTTTATGTTATTATGTTTGGTATTTGGTGTGTATCATTGTCTATTGGGACCGGATTCGATTTCCGGTAGCGCCATTGACCGACTTTTCGTGTTTCTCAAACATGACTTTATTTTAATATTTACTACAGCTGGTGTTAAGTGCTGTGTGGCGGATGTAAAAATTCGCCCCGTACTGTGCTGTGGTGTAGTGGTTAGCATAACGGACCGGCAATTCGTAGACCCGGGTTCGATTCCCGGTCGCGCCATTGACCGATTTTTCGTGTTTCTCAAACATTACTTTATTTTTTTACAAGATTGCATAAATAATTAAGTTCCGTCAAAAACCATGACCACATTGGCACATTAGTTTAATTCAGTCAGAATGACAGTGTATAAGGCCCATCATGGCCCCATTGTTTAGAATTATACGCTAAATCCTTTAACCATATACTACATTTAACATTCATATACACTGTATTTAATATCCATATACTACATTTTATAACGAACTGCTACATGTAATATAAATATACTACATTCAATATTTAGTGTATAGATCTACAAAATATAAAGCATATGTCAATATTGCATAGGGATATAAACTTACTATATGACCGTAGATATATATCCATGCAATATCGCATCCAAACACATTACTATTGCATAAGAAAGAAAAAATCATATGAATACATAATAACTTCAATTAATAAGACATATAACAATAAAAACAGCGCATGCGAATAAGTATGGCAGAAGAATGCTTGTATAAAATATACAATAAAACCTCAATAATAATACCACTTTTAGGACCCTTAACAACTGTTTTTGAGGGGTCTTATAATTGAGGTTGTCTTTAGGTGATATTTTACTGCATAATAATATGAATAATATGAATATAAAATATAAATGAATATGAAATAGAGCAAGCCAGCGCAGAAAGATATCAGATAAATACAAATATTGATTGTCATACAAAAATATAGAACTCTCTTTTCTAAATGTTTAAATTATTCATTTCACTAGGTACGACTGGCATAGGGACTTGTCCGAATTATATATCAAACACATGAGACACATCAACTGCCCTGAGAGCACATATCAACAATATTTACCCGAGTATGTCCCAATGATATATACCTTAGCCAATACATCTGTACATCAACATTTCCAACATTATACCAATGTCTCGACCAATGCCAAGTACATTCTCGGTTTTAACGAACCCAACCACGCTGATCAAGCCAATATGACCCCAAGAGAAGCGGCTGACAGATGGCCGGAAATAGAACAAAATTCCCATGGTATTCCACTAGTAAGCCCCGCACCTGCCGGACACGATTTTCATTGGCTGGATAGTTTCTTTCACTTGTGCAAAGGTTGCAGAGTTGATTACGTTGCCGCACATTCGTACAGATGTAATGCTGATGAAACAATGTCATTCCTGCAAAGTTTGTACCAAAGACATGGAAAGAAGATATGGCTGACCGAGTTTGCATGTCCCCACTCCAGAGATAGGAACCAACAACTAAGTTACATGAAAGATATGCTACCAAGGTTGGAAGCAGCTGATTATGTGTTTAGGTAAATATTTGGTTAGGTTAGCACTTTCGATTGAAGTATCATTTGCTCCCATATAGCGTTTGCCTAACAGAGGTTTAGTCATGATTGTTTAACCATGAGTCAGGCGCTCTACGCATCGTCCACTATGCATTCCCTGTCAGGTTGTAATTATACCTATTCTTGTTTTGGTAATATCCTGTCGGTGAAAAGTGTATTAATTCACTTAAAGTTATATATCATTAGCTCTTTGTTAACGAATTTTATACTTTCAAATTTAAGACAACGATGTTTTAATATTTAGCAAAAGGTTTTAATACAACTATTAATATCTACATTGTTTTCCGCATTGGCATGTAAAAGAAGACAAGTAGGGACCAGCAATCTAAAAAAAACTAGTCATTAATGGTAAATTGTTGTAAACGCTCGATTTGCAGGTACTCGTGGTTTCAAGCCCGAATAAAGCAGTCATTGGACAATGGATTTATATACTCAGAAGCCTCGTTGTTTTGGCCGAACTCATCTTATTTGACTCCGCTTGGACATTTTTACAACGATTTCCAGGGCAACGGACAAACACCGCATGTGGTCGGATGAAATGTCTTTGGAAATGACGAACACATAATAAAGTATTGACTGCATGAAATAGTAACTTATTTCTTTGTGGTTGTCAGGCGTATTTCTTATAAATCTGTTTTAAATTCTCAGATCAAAATATATTAAAAAGAGTTACCACACAAGGCCATCGAAATGGTAATTTGGTAATTACATCGCGGTCACGCCGAATAATGTGCGATTTTAAATGTAGTGAGTATACATATGTAATGAATCTGAAGATGTATTGAAATACTCGTATTTGTAGTAGCCATCCTAAATGGACAAGCAGACCTGACAAATACTGTATTAGAGGATAATATCGCGTGCGGAAATGTTTGCGAATTGCCGAAATCAGTTTTTTTACAATATCTGCACATTGTAAAACTATCAATTTCTTAAATTTATTTAATTCTCAAAAAGTTATGGTATTCATACCGCACAAAATAATCATCCATAGTACGTATACATATTGAATAGTTTTCATTGTTACTGTACTTGTTTGTCGTTAATATTCCACGTTCACATTTTATTGCATTGTTCACCTGTGAGAAGTATTATTCTGTATAAGTGGATAATATTATGAATATTTGCAAACAATTTCCACAGCGTAAATTTCCACTTCCACCGAAGTGCATTTTTGTTACGCACCGTGTAGCCACTACTTGGAGTCCAGTACTCCACGGAGTCACATCTAAAACACTGCGTGACCAAAAATACTTGGGGTCCTACCATAACATTTTGAGAATTAAATAAAAGTAAGAAATTGATAATATTTATAAACAAACTGATTTCGGCGATTCGCAAACTTTTCAACACGCGATATTATACACTTATACAGTACACTTCTCACAGGTAAACACCACATTTTATGAAATGTACACGTGGAATATTAACGACGAACAAGTATAGTAACAATGAAAACTATACGATGTGCCACAAAAGACCGTGACATACATTGCTTGCGACCTATTTTCTCTAGACGAAAATGATAAGTGCGCAAATGTACATTAAGCGGTGTTTTGAGATAAACTGGCTACAAGGTAAAACTTCTAGTATTACTATCTCTAGTGTACATAAAGTATCGTACAGTTTCGCGTTTCGGTCAAGTAATATAAGGGAAACAATTAAAATTCCACAGTTCACGTCTGCTGAAGTGGTTAGTTAACGAAATAATTGCAAACTCCAAACATTAGACACTTATGATTTTGTAATACAGTCAGACCTCGTTTATTCGACAACTTTCCATCCGAATACTTGGTATCATCCGAAATATATACCAGGTCCCGATATATCTTCTTAGGCACCTCGAATTGAAATGATGAAACTATGTATTATTCGAAATAAAATTTCGAACCCGATAAATTCGAATGATATTACTCAATATTTATCATATTTTATACGACGTTCGCATACCATTAAACTGGTTTAAGTCCCAGCATTACATTGACACATCCTAGGCTGTGAGGTCATTGTGTAACGAAGATTCTCGTCATGATTAAACGTGTGCGCTCGAAACACCTCGACGATTGTTATCATAATTGTCTGCATTACGAACTTTGTAGGGTACAGAAGCGTAACCTTCACCTAGGGAGCTGTATAGGAACTTTTTGTGTATGTGATATGTATAGGGAGGCAACCTTTTATAAGCGTCACCTTTCCTCTTCTACTGTATATAAAATGGATAAAGACGTCGAACAGGGAATGCCGCACACAAAGTACTCAGTCACACCAAAAGTACAAAGAGACAGGAATATATATACATACAAGTGAACAAAAACAGGGGCAAAGCATAAATGGTTGGTGAAAAAATAGCAGTACGGCTTAAGTCACTATGTATTGTATCCCTACACGAATTGTCGTTCTTAGTTCTATACCGGATGTGTAAGATCAATGGAAATATACTTATCTACATCAAATGTAACCTTTACTACCCATAAAGGTAATCATCAAATTGCATACTCTAAAACCAGTTCAGAACATGAAAATTAAAAAGGGTAAAAATTAAGTCTTCAAATATAGAAATCAGGGGACCGAAATGTTACATGTAGTACATGTATCGCCAATAAGGTGAAAGTGCTTTCAGTATAAAAATAAGGAATGGACTTGCATATTGACATAACAGACGTTTCGTTCAATACACACCGGAAATAGTTACCACCTTACTACACATATGAGAGGTTATATCTAGAGTTTGTTTTCAACAAGCACAAATCATATTCACTAGATCAAGAAACGTTATGCTAAGAGAACCACAGACCTCACTATTTAACTCGATTCATAATCAATGTGTTGTATTATATACAAGAGATAATAAGTTGCTCCAGGGAAAGCCACATACATAAGACAATGCCTCTCCACACACACCTGCGAGAAAACAACAGTCCATACTATTCAAATCCGCATGGAAATACATAAAGACTCGTAAATAACGAATAACACGTCGGCTGTTTTTCTGCACTAATGAAAAGTACATATTCTAAAGACGTTATCATTCGGCACCTCTGACAATTTGGACTTTAAAGTTGACAAACAAAGACTCTATTAATTACGTTATTCTTATTTGTCCTGATATGTTGCCCTCATTGTAGATCGACAAGGCAGTGAAATCAGATCAATAACAGACAAATCTTCATTAGAAGGTCTGTGTACCAATGTCTGCTTCTGTAGCCATAAATCGAAGTGGTAAATCTTTGTACACTTAACTAGGTCCCTATTTCGTAGTGGTGAATCTTCGTACACTTCATTAGGCCCCTTTATCGTAATGGATTATTTTTGTAAATTTGTACTCATTTACACATTTATACAGTGACCGACAAACAAGATAAGCAGTGAAACAGAAAGACTCATTAATTTGCAATAAGACAATGTGTAACAAGGCTAAATTCTGGTGCATAATTTTGTGTCTTAGTGTGGTAACTTTAGTTAAAGCATCGACCAAGAAAGGCATCTGTGGTTACTCCGGATTTTTTCGTTGCAATGACTTTAAAATGCTTAACAACATGTCATGGATGTCAGTACATTGTCAAATACCTATTTCCTTACATTTTATTTACAGTTTAGTTATATTGAAGAAATCACCAGCTGAAATTAAGAATTCAATTCTTAAGTCCATTTTCACTATTTTGCTCTTTATTCAACATCAATAATAAGGGTGGTCGCATTGTTGCGGTTTTACTGTATATGACTGGCTTCGCGGGGTCACTGTTTTAATTATCTGTGTTATTGTGTTCACAGGGCTTTTTGTTTGGTAAATGTCTAGCGGGATTTCCGTATTTACAACGTTCGATTAATTTTGGTAATGATAGGATAAGTTGGGTGCACTCTTTACCAAAGTTAAACCCTCAGTACTATTGGTTGCCACTGGCCGTCACATGATGGTACTGCCACCATTTACTCATCATTATTGTATGTTCCTTGTATACATTTTGCCTTAGATCGATAAGTAATTGTTTCTGTATATTATTTTCATATTTCCTGGTGTCCTGGGTGCCTGTGTGCGTTGCTGTTGGAATTTCATGCACGAAATCCCATGTCTGTCTGGGCATAGATATTGTTTCAACTTTTTCTATTAACTAGATATGACTGGAATAGGGAATTGTCCCAAGTATATATCAAACACATGAAACACATCAACTGCCCTGAGAGCACATATCAACAATATTTACCAGAGTATGTCCCAATGATATACACATTATCCAATGCATCTGGACATCAACATTTCCAACATTATACCAATGTCTCGACCAATTCCAAGTACATTCTCGGTTTTAACGAACCTGATCACACCGATCAAGCTAACATGTCTCCAAGAGAAGCGGCAGACAGATGGCCGGAAATAGAACAAAATTCCCATGGTATTCCACTAGTAAGCCCCGCACCTGCCGCACACAACTTTCATTGGCTGGATAGTTTCTTTCAATTGTGCAAAGATTGCAGAGTGGATGATGTTGCCGCACATTCGTACAGTTGTAACGCTGATACAACAATGTCATACCTACAAAGAATGTACGACAGATATGGCAAGAAAATATGGCTGACCGAGTTTGCATGTCCGCACTCAAGAGATAGAAACCAACAACTCCGTCTTATGAAAGATTTGCTACCAAAGTTGGAAGCAGCTGATTATGTCTTCAGGTAAAAATCTTGAATTTGGTTGAATTAAATCATCATTTTGTACATATAAGCTACATTTTAAAGGTACACGGTCTTATTGTTTTTGACAAAACATCCCAAGTCATAAATATGAGAAAGTCGGTCGTAATTGCCTTCATACAGATTTACTCTACAACACTGGATTGGTACCTTTAAACATAAATGGACCAGTAAATCATAAATGGTCTAATCAGCGGGACTGGCATCCACATTAATTTATATCAGCGAAACATAAAATCTCTACAAACGTTTAAAAGCGATGCTCTATTTTTCAGGTATTCGTGGTTCCAAGCCAGAATAATGAAACCAATGGGCAATGGATTTATGAATCCAGAAGCATCATTGTTTTGGCCGAATTCATCATACTTAACTCCGCTTGGACATTTTTACAACGATTTCCATGGCGACGGGCAAACACCGCAATTGGTTGGATAAGATGTTTAACCATACCATCAAAATGAAAAATAATAAAGCACGAAGTATATGAATGGTTTATTCTTGCCTCGGCGTTTTCTCTTGTTATACAGTGCAACCTCTCCAGAGTGCCCAATTAAAACAATAACATCTCAACAATTGCAGTACTAACATTTCCTGTAGTAAGAATTTACTAACAAGTAAACTCGCTAGAGCAATATTTAACCTCTTGACTTTCGAAGGCTTAATCTGTTCAGGTCATTGCCATCGACTCGGGCGAAATTTCGAACAGAGAAGCACACGAAACATAATTAATAGTATACAGCACAAAGCACGTGAATAAATAATAACATCACTGATTAACAAATAAAACGTAAGTTAATTAGAATATAAGAACATGTAATGTCATTCGTAGATGAGTGCATACTATACAAGTTGGTATGAATAAAGAAATTCTTTTAAAAACGATGGTCGGCGCAATCTGAAAACAGCAAATTAGTTTCAATTTGAAGTATAAGATTTGTTGTGCAAAATAAAAAAATTGCCGAGATGTTACGATTGCTGGTCACTCGAGTATACTACACTATAGTAACTCCGATATATGTAAGGGGAGGTGACTTCGTACGAGATAGGATAAAAATTACTCCGTAGCGAGATTAGTCATAGACAGTAGATCTATAGTCTGTTTCAATATGGTTGATCAATACTTATTGTATCAGTCGTGAATCAATAACCTTGTTACATGCCGATTTATCTGATTATTCGTGAATGGTACATACACCCTAGAATCTTCTTAATTCAATGTGGGGCAATTGCTCGAAGGGTTGGCTAATTGATTTCGGTAATTTTACAGTGATTCAGTGAATTTCGGTGATTTAACGTACCCGTTCTCGTAAGGTTAACCAATCCACGTCAATGTTACACACGTTAATCGGTTGAAGAGAAATTGCCATGGTGGTTAACGTAAGATTTGATTGGTTTGCACAACACGGATATGCAAATAGCAAAACCATGTTAGTACGAAAAAGTAAATAAATACGATTGTATATCGAGCTTAAGAAATTAGACAATACATAACATCTCAACATCAGTCAAAATTTACGCCCCCAAAATGGTGTTGCTCTGGAGATATTGCATTATACTGCATACTGGAATGGTACCAGAAAACATGCAAGAAATAATTATGAATAAAACATAATATTGACGACATGTTAATGATTTAAGTATTAATAACTTTAAAACATCAAACATATACTAATGAAGCATTAACTTTTATTTGATTAAATTGAACGTGTTTGATATGTAAGACGGATGTAGCCTAGTGGAAGGGATTTGATTTTAAGTATCTGAAAAAACAATGTCAAGTGTTCATGTTCAGTGAAGTACGTGAATGCAACTAACACATTCTGACATTCAAGAACGAAGGAAAACACTATGTGCTTATTTAGTTGTGCACATACGTTGTTCAAGTGTTTTTGTCCCGAAATGGTGTACGTTAAGCGCGGGTTTATGATCGGCAACACTTGTTCAACCACTTAATCTTTGCCTCCACTCTTCTTGAGTACTTATCGAGTCCGTAAAGCAAATCCAGTTGGCACGGGAACATTTATACAATCATTCAAATATATACAATAAGATGAATGTTGCAAATAGAAAGTGCGAATTATGCAGATAGTTATTGCATACAAACTGAAAACACACTTACCCTTCAATAAAATTCAAGTACATGTACATGCCAGCTGGCATCAAGTGTAACCTAAGTAACTACTTGAAGGCCATTCCTTCGTTTCGGTGTCTTTAAAGTCAGATCCGATATTGCGTACCAGCAGTGCATATTGTCAGGGGAACAATTTAAAATATTATATTATGTTCTAGAAGCGTTATTTTTAAAAAGGACGATATTTTGACTAAGCCTGTGCTTGTATATGACAATAAGTGTGTGCTTAAGGTTCGATGTGCGTGGCGAGTTAACTGTGGATGTGGTGTATTCTCTGCTCAGCAGTCGATTGGAACATCTTGAATTGGAAACAGTTTTTATCAAAACAAGTCTGACAAATATCGACGATCGTAGTGATCAGATTGAAATGTTAATAAAATCACAGTTACCCACAAATACGCATGTGATCGAGGTTTCCGAAGGCAGAATCGAGAAGGTTGAGCTGGAGCAAATGAATCAGGCAAAAGAAACGATACTGAACGCTTTTGTATCCGAGAAGCTCTTTACAAGAAATGCTTTGACAGAATACGAAGAACAGTTTATCGAATTGCGGAAAGCAGTTAATGATCAAATGAATTTAATGAATAAATCTAATGAAGCATCAAACGAAAGTCTGAAGAGAAAAATTGAGGAAACCGAAGCAAATATGAATAATTCGTTGAATCAATTCAAGTCAAACTCAGACATAGAGCTGCAAGAAGTAATCATCGAATTTGAGTACGCGATGAACAATACTGCCACCGAACATGAAACAACTGTATCTAAAGTTAATGACTTTAGGAACTCAATCGATGATATTAAAAATGATCTAAGTAAGTTTAATTCATAGAGGTTCAATTCAACAATGCATACCAAAACTTAACGTACATTGGAAATTGACAACAACAACATAAGCATTGTTGGAGATTGAAACTGAGATTTCTGTACGATATGAAAATTGTCTATATAGTCATAATAATATACAAATAACGTTTTTTCATGCAGATAGCCAAGACAGGACGATCCATTCCTTGGAAAGTGAGTGAACTATTTGTACACCAAATATGCACAAAATTCGATATATACTAACTCAGTTAAGTTGTTCATCACTTAGACATTTGACAGTGTCAGTCGTATTTTCTTCAAGGCCATAACACGTGACTCTTTTAGTCTGACTTTCGCTTTCTTTCGACTAACCGCCAGTTTCTTTTCCCAAAATCCCGGTTTTTGAAAACGTGCAAATCGACTTGTAGCACCATCTGAATTATCCAGCATGGCTATAAGAACCATAACTCCATGCGTGATTTTATTTAAAAAATTAAAAATATCGCTTCCCTGTAGAAATATCGGAACAATTTGCACCTTATCCATCCGTTTTGTTCTAATTGAAGGTTTTATTAAATGGTGTTTTATAATGCAATATAGGTACACGCATTGTGACAGACTAAACGAATTGCAACTGAAGCAGAGTTTTGAAAATAACTCGCGTTACGTTACGTTCATTACATTGTTAGAATTACGTTTGCACAGAAATCCTCAGGCTTCGTCAGGCTTCGCTATCGCAGATACTTCGGTGTACATAAATATGAAAAGGTGTATTGCAATAATAATTTTATTTATCGGCTAAGGCTAGGCCAGACCTATTAGTAGCAAAGCGAACATAATATGCATGCACAAACATTCAATAGTTCTAAAAGTCATACCTTTGAAAAAAAATATACCTATGTTAGATTAATTTTATTTTACAGGCAGACATTCTGGCAAGATAAGTTCTTTGGAGAGTCGTATTTCTACATTGGGCAGTAAGTATTGGTTAATAGTTTGTCGGATATCTGAACTCATTTACTAGTTATTGTTCTTTAAATGCATGATAGATCCACTTTTATGGCAGTATTTTCTAATAGGAAATAGTGTATATATGTGCCCGAAACAAGATACCTTGCGAGCAGCTGAAACATATATTCAGCGAAACCTAAATAATGAGATCACTGTTAGTTCTGAAGAAAGTCGGTCTTAGTTGTGAGGTGGTCTGATTGTCGAGTTAAAATATAGAAGAACAATTAAACATGATAAGCGCGTATTATTACTAAAATTATCATTTGCAGTAATACTATTTGTTGATAGTACTTGAAGCTGGAGAATCTTCCTTTTGTCTAATATCAAATGATATAAACCGCTTTATTTTTGTTACATGTAAAAGGAACAAGAAATAGCATAGCATATTTCAAATCCGGAAATAATTTACTGTATTACAAAGTTAACTAATAAACATCGGAACAAATCAATTCTAGTTGTGTCCCTTCCTCATAATTATGCCCATACTTACACTACGAGTGTTCACCATAGGAATGTTGTGTGTTTTACTGTTTACAAATGACTGTAAACTTCTTGATTATTATTACATTTATAGACAAAAGAGTTGGATTTACGGTGAAGTTGACGAAATGTCATAAAAATAAATACTGCAGAGAAATCTTTCATGGTGATTTGCTATTTTTTTTTTTAATTTCCTGTCGTTAATATGTTTTGATTTATTTTGCTTATCTTAGTGCATAAATTTGAGAACACATTTATTGGGGGTAAATGACAATACATGTGGATATGATGTCATGTAAATTAGCTTTATGCAAACACAATGCTTATATCAACTTGTAAACACACATGTTATCTGATCAATCAAGCATTTCATAACTTATCATTAAAATATTTTGATAAGACAACCGAAATTCGGGAGAGTCGCTCAAAAATTGCCATTTAATTTTATTTAATAAAGCTTTTATCAGGGATAGAATTGAGCTTATTGCAGAATTCTTAGTTTCAAAATAAGATGCATTTTTCAGTTTCAGTGACTTATTACTTTAGCGATTTCTTGTGGAATAACTTACAATACATTTATTTTGACATATTAAAATTGCTTTAATCAAATATGAAGTTATGTCGTTGACTTGTCGTTTTGACATATTTAAATATTTAAAAATCGACTCTGCGATCGCAGCTACGCTACACATGGTTGCATAAAGTGTTGCAATGAACACACACCTAACCACAGGCTTGAAACTATGCCTTTTAGAATGGCAGTCAAGTGTTCTTTCAACAAAAGTAGGTAAACCACTGATCAGAAACAGTACAAAAATCTAACAAACAAGTGATTCAGTTAATGCTGCAAAATTTTCGGAAGATACATCGGGACCTGATATTTTACATGACCATGACCAATCCGAGTCTAGCTGATATACTATTGGAGATACACGCGACACAATATTGTACGCTCTGTATGCTATATTTTTAAAAAGTTAAGGGCCATAACTTTGCACTTACTAGGCGGAGCCAAACATGAAACCAAAGGTACACAACTACACATGCTGGTGAACATTCCTGTAAATGTTAGTATACGTATACTGCTGGAGATACGTGCGACACAAGATTTTGTGACGGACGGCAGGACGGACAAATCGATATGCCCCGACTTTTAGAGTGGGGAGCATAAAAAGAACAACAATTTATTACGGCATGAATAGCATTTTATCATTCTTTTCATCAATAAGTATAATTGTACATACATGTAAGAAGTCATTGTAATAATAGATTAACAACATCATAAATACACAGAGAAATCATTGATACACATGAAAGATGTGACTCGAAAATGATGGAGACCCCAGAATCTTGCCGACATGACCAACATTCCCATCATCTCCTTCCAACAAAGAAAAGTTACTGAACGAACTTTATTTTCAAGGTTTCCGACAATTTTAAAGGTGGTCAAAATTAAAAAGCAGATTTTTTAGGCTTTTTGCCATTTAAATTTGGGAAAGCCAATATACAAAGCGGGCTAAACTACAGTAATATTAAAAAAGTGAGCCACATGGGAGCGGCCTGTCACATTCACAAAAAATCCTTCCTTGTTTTGAGGTCCAACGTTTGTTTGGCAGAAAGACATTTTGGTCAAAAACATTCATGTATGAGTTTCATGACACAGCTCAAATAATGTAGTTTGAAATTAAAGATATTATCTTTTATTATATATTATTGCTACACATTCGCAGACAGGTGAAATTCAATAAACACATGGTAAGTGACAATCTTAACAGCAATACATTTTACAAGAACATTCAGAAGAAAGAACATTGATCATACTCATTTTAGACTACTGATGAGGTATATTAAAATAAATTGAACTAGACAAATTCAAACAGAATGCTTCGTTAGGGGCACTTCTTGATCATGATACAATAAATGCAAAATAGAAATATTATGTTAACAACATAATCACCGAAACATTCAAACAGTATCCATTCATACATAATAAACATATCACATCATTGTACCTATTTACATAGACAGGCGTATATGTACCAAAAGAAACAATGGGCACTTAAAGCGGTGACAGCCAGTGTTTCGGAAGATAGTCAGGATTTTAACGTTTTATTTCTGGCAAAATGTACCAATTCAGCGAAATAAAAAGAAAACATTCATCGGCAAGGATGTCATTCATTGAAATAACATATTTATATACATTTTACATAAAAGTGTAATGCCACTTTAAATGACCACAGAACTTCTTATATAAATGTAACAAGTTCAACTGTAAGAGAATAATAGAGAATTGGTAATATATTATTGTGATCAATTGTTGGAATGACAGTGCTTGCTTTAAGCCTGAAACATTTATGCACACTTAGAAATGTAATAATCATACACATGTTAATAATTCACTAAATTGAGACACCTAAATATCATATCAAGGAAAACACTATTGTTTCTAATTTTTCAACCAAAGAGAGATAACTTGCATTACTGATTAAGGAAACAATACAGTTGCTTTTAATTTTTCAACCAAAGGGAGATAACTGGCATTACTGACAAATGTAAAAATACAGTTGCTTCTAATTTGTGTGTTAAAGAAATTTCTTGTTAGGCATTTAGGTATGTAAACATTTTCAATATAGAATAGACATTTCTTAGTAAGTTTTTAAACAGGTACGCAGTAATTCATACTATGTCAGGATTATAACCCTTCCTTATGAACTAATTACTCAATTTAACAAATAACTCATCAAAGTTACAAATGTCATGCAATTTACGAATTTAATATAACAGATATTCATCAAAATTTAGTTTAGTAATTCCTGTCTCTAACATAGATTTGACACTAGTTCCATATTTCAAAAATATAGACGGATATTTATAGCAAAATCTACGAAACGTCTTACAAAATTTATGATAACGATAACCTTGTAACATAACAACACAATGAATAATAATAGAGCACGGAGTACCGAGTACGGTCAGCCTCTCCAGAATACCCCTATCTGAAAACGATCTCTCTTAAACTTCAGAACCAACTTTTCCTGTATTAAGAATATATTGACAAATAAACTCGCTAGAGTTTAACCTCTCAATTTTCTTAGGCATACTCTGTACTAGTCATTGCCCTCGACTCGGCCTAAATGTTGACCAGAGAAGCCCATGAAACATAATGTATATACAAGTTGATAAACATGAATAAAATAGCAACATCACAGTTATGTTGGCGACAAAAGTGAGAGCATATAATTACGATTGTTTATAGAGATATAGAGATGAAACAATACATAACATCTCAACAGCAGCCAAAACGTGCGCCTTCCAAATGGTGTTGCTCTGGAGATGTTGCATTTACTGTATACTAGAATGGTACAAATAGAAGAAAGAAAAATGCAAGAAATAATTATGAATGAAACATATTACCTAAAAAACATCAAAAATATGTTAATCATGAAAAACCTCTCCTTCTTAATAATAAGACAACCTCAATATTGTGAACACAATTTTCAAATCCAAAGTTTTGCTTTTCATTCAACCTCAATATTAAAACCACTTCAATGAGAAGACCAGCTTTCAAGGGTCCCAATGGTGGTCGTATTATTGAGTTTTTTCTGTTATCATGCATTAACTTTATTTGATTGAATTGAACATGTGGTATAAATATTAGATATGAACAGACGGATGTATAGCCTAGTGGAAGGTATTTGTTTTACGTATCTGAACAAAAAAAACAATGTCAAGTGTTCATGTTCAGTGATGTATGTGAATGCAACTAACGCATTCTGACATTCAAGAAAGAAGGAAAACAATAATTAATGAATTAGTTGTGCACAGACGTTGTTCAAGTGGTTTTGTCACGAAGTTGTGTACGTTAATTACGGGTTTATGATCGAAAACACTCGGTTAATACTTAATCTAGGTCCCCACTGTTCTGGAGTATTTACATGTACAAAAGTATCAAGTCCGTTAAGTAAAACGCATAAAAGAGACGACTTGTTGATGATGTACATTACCAATTTCGCGCCAAAATGAAGATACGACCTTAGTGAAAACAAGAGACGACTTGTTGGTGACATACATTACCAGCCTTGGAACAGCAATCAAATGCTCAATCTACTAGGCTTAAGCATTCGAGGTAATCACCCCAGCTGACAAGACAATCAGATATGTGCATGCCTTCTTACACATGTACATTATATTGCAAAATGCATCGCTGATAAATGAATATCGACATGGAAATATTGCTATTGTTATGCATTTTGGTTGAATGTTTCCAACACTCGGGTTGTATTCCGTTATATCATTAATTTGATTAAATGTGAAAAAATATACTTTATATAGTGTAACAATATGAATTTGTTTATATTTACAGCTATTTTCAGTATTGATTATAATGTGCTTGTTAACATATACTTATTTTAGTTTATGGAACTGGAGGGCTCGTTGTAACCGTTCCGGTACGTTGGGTTAATTACACCTTTGGGTTAATTATTTAACTTTTCACTCATTTGCATCTGTCTTGGATCAACAACACTGAACTTGTGATTGTTTCAGAGAAGTTTATATTTGCATTTTGTCATTGATAATGCATTTTATTTCAAGTTTCATTTGAATGAGAGGCACTGTCTTATGTATGTGGCGATCCCTGTAGCTACTTATGTTCTCTCTTTTCTCGTATAATGATTTTGTCTCCAGTAGTATATATACATTTCACGCTTGGATTACTTGTAGTTATTCCATATTTTTTATTGTTTGTGTATAACTGCGTGACCTAGTTTTTGGCGTGGGTTTGTTTAGCCATGACGCAAAAGTCAAATTTTATCATTTCTGGTCATTCTTTCTCAAAAAGGCTACAGTTATGGTGTTTGGAACGCCAGCTATCTAATTTGAATATAGATAATAATAGAATGCAGGTTTACTGGCATGGTGTTGGTGGGGCCATAATTGCAGACTCTCACAATCGTAAATCACAGTGCTCAGATGTGTCCATCATATCAGACCTGGATATTGATGTTACCTTTTTAGACATTGGCAGTAATGATTTATGTAATATTGAGATATCACTAGCGTTTTTAGCGGACAGTATAATGTCATTCACCAACAATATCATTGAGAAGGGTTCAGTATCATGACTGAAGTATAATAGGCCAGTGAAAATTAAAAAATTGGGGGGAAAATGCACAAAAATAATTTTAGTGAATTTGTGTCATATAAGGCATCACATTAAATATACTAAAAGTATAGGACAATCACACGGTGCAAAATGTGATTTTTTTGGTAAAATGGTTGAAAATTTAAATAAGAATGGGAATTTCTGGAATTTGCCAATTAACTATGTCAAATTTTGCAATAAAACTACCAGATTTACTCTATTTAATAGAAATTGCATACAGTACAAAATACCTAAAGTATAGAAACATTGTACCGTGTGAAATGTGATTTTTAGGGTAAACTTAAAAAAAAAAAAAAGCCTTTCTGGGATTTGCTATAACTATGTAAATTTTTCCAATAAAACTACCTGAATTACTTTATTTAATAGATATTTAATTACAGTACATAATACCTAAAGTATAGAAAATTGTACGTGTGAAATATGATTTTTGGGGTAAAACTTTAAAAAAAAATAACCAAAAACATGGGAATTTTTGGAATTTGCAATAAAACAACCAAAATTACTATATTTAATAGATATCATATTAAAGTACATAATACCTTAAGTATAGATACATTGTAACGAGCGAAATATGATTTTTGGGGTAAAACCTTTAGAAAAATAACCAAAAACATTGGAAATTTATGAAATTTGCCAATTACTATGTCAAATTTTGCAATAAAACTACCAGAATTACTTTATGTAATAGATATTATATTACAGTACATAATACTTAAAGTATAGAAACATTGTACAGTGTGAAATGTGATTTTTGGGTTAAAACCTGTAAAAAAATAACAAAAACATGGGAATTTTTGGAATTTGCCAATAACTATGTCAAATTTTGCAATAAAACTACCAGAATTACTTGATGTGATAGATATTATATTACAATTAAATATACCTAAAGTATAAATACAAGGTATCGTGTGAAATGTGATTTTTGGGGTAAAACCTGTAAAAAAATAAAAAAATGGGAATTTTGGAATTTGCCAATAACTATGTCAAATTTTGCAATAAAACTACCAGAATTACTGTATTAAATAGATATTATATAACAGTACAAAATACCTAAAGTATAGATACATTGTGTCGTGTGAAATGTGATTTTTGGGGTAAAACTTAAAAAAATGGGAATTTTTGGAATTTGCCAATAACTAAGTCAAATTTTACAATAAAGCTACCAAAAATACTGTATTTTATAGATATTATAATACAGTACAAACTGTCTAAAGTATAGAAACATTGTATCATGTGAAATGTGATTTTTGGGATAAAAGTACAAAAAAAATACAAAAAAATGGGAATTTTTGGAATCTGTTAATATTCCGTTCATTTTAACTATAAAGTTTTCAGAATAGTTATTTTTAACTCATGTTATATTTCAAAATCAATACTTTAAATCATAGAAACAGTTTATCATGCGGAATGTAATATTTATTTGAAAAATATATCAACAAATAAATAACTAAAAGTTGCAATTTCTGGTATATTTTGCCTATACCTGGATTAAAAAAAATAAACAATGAAAGTCACATAAATGAAATAAGCTAAGTGTTATCTCTCAATATAAAATATGATAACATTATGTTATCAAATCAAAGAAGAAATGTGGTTTTGAGGTAAAAGTTCTTAAAACATGAACGAAAATGCTGATTTCCGGAAGCCATATGAATTTGATCACACAACGATTTATCAAGCCTTAAATATGTAATATTTTGATTTTTAATGTTTATACTAAAAGTGAATTTGCACATATACTATATTTTCATTAAAGTGACGTAAACATTTGTAAAATATGTAATAAGTACTAGTATTGGTTCAAAAAGTTCACATACATGAAACTGTTTATTTAGTTGATTATAGAAGCAATGTCGGTGTCTTAATGCAGCATAAGATATGCACAATGTTTAGTCAGATGCCAAATCTGGGCTGATGGAAATCTCACAGCTGACTCCTATGCATGTGTAGCAGGCTGAACTACATTCAAATCCAACATTCTTGTAGCTGCATGCTACTGTACGGCAGCCAGTTTGACAAGTATACCGTACAACTTTCATTATGTGAGCACGAGCTGGCGCTCTTCCAGTTGACACTGGATATAGTTTGTTACCAACTAGTTCCCAAACCCATTCTAGCGGGTCCAAATCATCATGTCCTTCCCAGTCCTGTATTTTAGAAATACCCACAAACTATGGTACATAGATGCATCAGACGTAGGTGGTATTTTGTTTTGGGTCAACATAAATTGATGTTATTGCAACCTTTTTCAACAAACGTAAAAAAGCATACGATGTTCAAACTTTGCCCCGACTCCCTTTCATATATGCAAACTAATGCTTGTTCCCCTGCTCGTGTTCTGGCCTCCTTGGAAACTAAATCTGGACTCGGATGAAAGTTGTGTGTAAAAATGTTATTTTCCATCATGCAATTCTTGGATGTGACACTACGTCAAAATTGTATGGTTTGAACATTGTATGCCATTCTACGTTTGTTGAAAAGGTTGCCAAAACCTTAATTTATGTGGATTTATGTTACAAATACATATTACAGTCCCCATCATAAACTGTTTCGATAATTTATATTATTAATTTTGCAATATAACATTTGTTGAAAATTACTGTTCTGAAACATTTACAGTTGAAATGAACGGGAAATTATCCGATTCCAACATTTCCCATTTTTCTTTTTTTTAGTTTTACCTCCAAAAATCACATTTCACACGGTACTATGTTTCTATACCCTAGATATTTTGTACTGTAATATAATATCTATTAAATACAGTAATGTTGGTAGTATTATTGCACAAATTGACATAGTTTTGGGCAAATTCCAAAAAATCCCATTTTTCTTTTTTTTAGTTTTACCTCCAAAAATCACATTTCACACGGTACTATGTTTCTATACCCTAGATATTTTGTACTGTAATATAATATCTATCAAATACAGTAATGTTGGTAGTAGTATTGCACAAATTGACATAGTTTTGGGCAAATTCCAAAAAATCCCATTTTTATTTAAATTTTCAACCATTTCACCCCAAAAATAACATTTTGCCCAGTGTGATAGTTTTATACTGATAGTATATTAAATGTGGTGCTTTGTATGACAAAAATCCATCAAAATTTTGTCTGTGCATATTTTCCCTCCTATTTTCCCACTGGTTTAATATATATTTGGCAAATTCCAGAAATTCTCACTTTCATTTATAGTTTTTACCATTTTACCCAAATAATCACCCTTTTCACTGTATGATATTCTGAACCTGAGGTATGTTGTAGAGCAGTTTAATATCTGTTAAATACAGTTTTTGAGGTAAATTTATAGCTAAATGTCGTCGAGTTATTGACAAACTCCAGAAATTCCCATTTTAATTTGTTGTTGTTTTTTCACCATTTTACCCCAAAAATCACAGTTCACAACATATGATGTGTCTATACTTTAGGTATGTTGTGGTGCAATACAATGTCGATTAAATACAGTTGTTTTGGTAGTTTTATAGCTAAATCTGATTTTGATATAGACAAATTCCAGAAAGTCATACTTTTGTTTACCCTTTACTACATTTTACCCCAAAAAACGCATTTCGCACCGTTGGATTTTCCTATACTTTGTTTTCCATACACGGCAGATATTGAACAATACATTTATGCTAAAATCTTTTCTGTGCATTTTTTCCCCTTTATTTGCCTTTTTTCAGCAAATGCAGTTGGCACGGGAAAGATTATACAACCATTCAAAAATATACGATAAGACAAATGTTGCAAATGGTAAATGCGAATTCTGCAAATTGTTATCGCAAAAAAACTGTAAACACACTTCTATTTTAGTATAATTAAGAACATGCCAGCTAGCATCAGGTGTAACCAAAGTGCCTACTTGAAGTCCATTCCTACGTGTTAACGTCTTTAAAGTCAGATCCGATATTGCATACCAGCAGTGCATTTGTCAAGGGAACTATTGCACGCCCTCCAAACACGCGCTTTTCCTCGAAATGGAAAACAGTGAAAGTGAAGCGATCGAGATTTCCGATATGCAGCGCGAGAAGGTTTGGTTAGTAAAATGTGAATGTTGTATATTTTCATTTGTACTTCGTTGTTTTTATAAATCGGGAGATGTAGTACCATTTTTACATGTTTGTTCTTGATGCAAAACCATGTCTCAGTTTGTAAATTGATTTCTGGGTGGCGCAAGAACTTTTACAATTTTCGCAAGTCAGTACCAGAAATTTAGGGTGAATATTTCGTCAAATTCCACCAAAATAGCCAAAGATACAGTGCCTATATCTCAACCCACGTCCATGTGGTCTTCTCAATGTGTTGGATAATTCGGTAGGAGAGATAAGTTTTGCTCAAATTTTGTTTGCGAACGAACCCGAGCGCCTGAAATGTTCGGTACTATGGTCCTGTCTCATAGGGTGCAAAAGTTCGTTGAAGTAAATATTTCCGTAAAGAAAAGCGACACTTTTGATTTCCAGGATGTTTTAAAGAATATCACTATAATTATTATGTATACATATCGGGAGAGTGACCCGCACCCTGTTTTTAGTGAATCACACAATTGACAATCTTGGTAGAGGGTTACCTAATGAACATTTTCGTGATATTATTTCAAAATTGGGAGTGTAGTTTTTGACAAGAAGATTTTTGTAGTTGACACTATATATACATATAGGAAAAGAGGCTCCGTACGATTTTATTCAGCCCATTGTTAAATTCATGTACCTGCTTACGATTTACTCGTGGTTTTATCGAGTGAATTTTACACAGGTATTTGTGTTAGTCGACATACAACCATATTTTCACAGTTTTTCTGACAATTATCCAGTTTCTGATAATGCCGAGGCTAAATTTTGAAGAGAGTGTCCGAGGTTTGGCCATACCTGAATGTGGGCGAAAGCAAGAACAAGTCGCTAGACGTTTTAACAACTCTCGTTCGACAATGTTACGTCTCATACGACGAGTCAGAGACACGGGAACGTTTGCCGATAGGCCACGTTCAGGTAGACCGCGTGTAACGTCCGTACGGCAGGATAATTACATACGTGAACGCCATCACCGTATGGAGGTCCGGTAAATCGACATATAGTCAGAAATCGGCTTAGAGAACTGCGAATTAGCTGTCGCAGGTCCTACCGCGGTCTAGTTCTTACGGGACGTCATCGTCGCCAACGTCTTATTTGGGCCCGCAACCATCGCGGTCAGCGTTGGCAGAACGTAGTGTTTAGTGACGAGTCATGTTTGAACTTGTCGAACTCCGACGGACGTATCCGTTTATACAGACTAGGTCATGAACGCTACTCTAACAATTGCGTTCTGCAGCACAAGCGTTACGGTAGGAGCAGCCATCAACCATAGGTTTAAGTCCCAACTCGTTATCTCACAGCCATGCGTTACATCAACCAGATGTGTGGCTGTCCCTATATTCCGCCAACGTCAAGGCCGGCTCTTCCAGCATGACAACGCGCGACCTCACGTATCACGTGTCACCAGGAACTTTGTACAGGCCAGCAACGTTGACGTCTTGCCTTGGCCGGCATGTTCACCGGACTGATATCCGATTGAGCACACCTGGGATTTCCTTTGACGGCGGTAACGTCAACGTCAACGGCAGCCTGCAAACGTCCAGGAACTGACAGCAGCGCTCTACCAGGAGTGGGCCAGAATCCCACGGTATCTGCTTCGTAACTTGTGCGGTTCCATTGGGCGACGTCTTGCTGCTGTGGTTGCCAGTAGAGGTGGCCACACGCGCTACTGATTGTGTCAGTGAAATTGCTCTGATCAGTCAATTGAAATTCAAGAGTTGAAGCATAATGTGACCATGAAATGCTGTCTAATTAATCATCAAATCTCTTAAATGATCAATTTTGCGAATGGAATTGTTCTTGTTCACAGTTAAAAAAATATTGATTAATGAGTTAGAATGAAGCGTTTCTTATTCTCGTCCCGTATACATATCGGAAAAGGGGCTCCGTCCCCTGGTGGTCATGTTTTTTTATAAATCCAAACCCATTGCTGTAGTTTTGTAATGTGTCGCCCTAGTAATATTCCCTTAAATTTTGTGCAATTCCACACTGTGGTTTCAGATGAGATGTTTTAGAAGCAAAACAGCAAATCGGTCATTTTGTTGTTGTTGTTGTTGATCAATCGCATCGCCTTGTTGTATTTTTGTAGAATATCACCACATGAAACTTCCAGGAAAGTGTCATAAAACTCAGCCTTGTTGTTTCAGGGGAAATGTTTTTTAACTATTGTTGACGGACGGACAGACGACGGACAAATACCGATCAGAAAAGCTCACATTGAGTCCTTCGAGTTCAGGTGAGCTAAAAGGTTATGGTGGGTCTAGGACTTAACACAAGTGCTTCACCTGTTTTCGTTCGCTTGTTCTCCTTCCCTCGAGCTTTTTCACTTAACAAAATTGGAGCAAACCTCATCTCACTTACCGCATTATCCAACAAATTGAGTGAAAGAGGACCGAATTGACGTGGTTTGAGATATAAGCACTGTATCTTTGGCTATTTTTGTGGAATTTGACAAAATATTCACCGAATATGACATTTTCTGAATTTCTGGTACTGACCTGCGAAAATTGTTAAACCGGAAATCAATTTACAAGCTGAGACTTGGTTTTGCATCAAGAACAAACATTTAAAAATGGTACTACATTGCCCGATTTATAAAAAACTATTACTGCTTTTAGCACTAAGAAAAATATACAACACTCATCTTTTACTAACCAAACCTCTCTCGCGCTGCATATCGGTAAACTCGATCGATCGCTTCGCTTTCACTGTTCTCAATTTGGAGGAAAAGCGCGTGTTTGGAGGGCGTGAAATAGTTCTCTTGGCAAATGCACTGCTGGTATGCAATATCTGACTTTAAAGACATTGAAACGTAGGAATGAAAAAGCGCGTGTTTGGAGGGCGTGTATTTATTATATTATATTCTAGAAGCGTAATTTTTAAAATGACGATGTTTGGACTAAGCCTGTGCTTGTATGTGACAATAATTGTGTGCTTAAGGTTACATGTGCGTGGCGAGATGACTGTGGATGTGGCGTATTCTCTGCTCAGCAGTCGATTAGAACATCTTGAAGTGGAAACATTTTCTATCAAAGCAAGTGTGACAAGCATCGACGATCGTATTGATCAGATTGAAATGTTAATTAAATCACAGATACCCTCAAATGATCATGTGATTGCGGTTTCCGAAGGAAGAAGCAAGAAGGTTGAGCTGAAGAAAATGCATCGGGCAGAAGAAACAATACTTAACGCGTTTGCATCCGAGAAGGTCTTTATAAGAAATACGTTGACAGAGTACGAAGAACAGTTTACCGAATTGCGGAAAACAGTTAATGATCAAATGAATTTAATGAATAAATCTATTGAAGCATCAAAGGAAAGTTTGAAGAGAAGAATTGAGGAAACCGAAGCAAATATGAATAATTCGTTGAATCAATTCAAGTCAAACTCAGACATAGTGCTGCAAGAAGTAATCATTGAATTTGAGACCGCGATGACCAATACTGCCACCGAACATGAAACAACTGTATCTAAAGTGAATGACGTTCGGAACTCAGTGAAGAATATTGAAAATGATCTAAGTAAGTTTAATTTATAGAGATTCAATTCAACAATACATACCAAAATTAATTATATTGTTTTGTTGTAATGAACTTCATAACTTATATTGCTACTTATATGATTAATTTTGTAAAAGTTATTTATTATTCCTTGATGATAAGACAACATGATATTTCAATAATAGCATCGAAATCACGCACATCTTTCGCAAATGGCGACATTGGCGAACGGTAGAGGAGGCCCTGTCGTGCCTATATCTTCCAGTATCATGAGATAAGATACAGCAAGTAAATGCAACTCTTCCGGAATATCCACCGTGATCTGGTAACACACTACTTAAATACTCATCATACTCAATATAGCTTTAAGAATACAAATATGGAATCCTGTGTCCGAAATTGTAATCGATACTCATTAAACTGCACTGATATAGCAAAATCTACTCAGCCAGAGTTTGTGCGTTGAATGATTGAAATGGATTACAAAACTGAGTTCTGAGTATGATCATGATATGTTTTCGATACACTTCATTTGAGATTTGATCGTGAATCTCTGATTGTAAGTCATCTGTGTTGTGTATTCTGGTTACAGTCAGTTATTTCCCTAAAATATCAGATCTACACTAAACTATCAAAGAAAATGAAGAGAAAGTGTACACAGCACTCACTAAGCATTTTTAATTACATCGAACACTCAAATCTCCCAATTTCAGATTCAGCAGAGTAAATTTTGAAACCTGTGTACAGAGTGGTGAGACACTAACACATGTCTTTATACAAGTTATACAAATGAGGTTCAAATCATAATGTTATATATTTATAACAGCTTTTACATTTATCATGTACTTCAGGTATTAAATTTAGCCTATTAGGTACCGTGCAGATGATCCTGTCTTCGCAGTACAGTAAGTATTAGTCAATTTATCATTTGTGGAATATCAGCTACCAGGTTGAAATGCCGTCAAAGTAGTTTTAAGACCGGTTTCAATGCATTTCTTATAAGTCTATCCTCATGTTGCATTGGTGTGAAATCCTGTGTAGCTCCACATGACCGTCCTTTATACTTTGTTTTAGTTTCATTTTGCAACCTAGATATACGATATAAAATAAAGATATTTTAATTAGCACCTTAGAAATGCACCGAAAATTACGTTTTGACGATTTAAAAACTGCTTCTGGTGAGTGTGGGAGGCTCTGTTTCGTGTGTGTAACATTCCATGCACTGTTAGTTTTGACTCTTTTAATTTTTTCTGTGCTTTTCTAAGGAGTTAATTACATATACATACATATTTATTTTATATTGATTGTGAAAGTAATTATTTCAACTATATTAATCACTATTGACACCCGCTTCCTGCGTTGCTAATCCAGTAATCGCGCCTACTTTATAAACTGGCTGAAGTTCACTTTTCAACCTCATCCAAGGCGGGATTCAAACCTTAGACCTGCAGATCAGGAATCAAGCGCTATACCACTTGAACGCATTGCCTCTCCAACTAATTTAATTTTAGTTATTGTTCGTAAGCTTATAAAAATATTGTCATTACGACAAAACTTAATGAACATTGTAACAACGAATCAAATGGAAATATTGGGGATAGAAACTGCGATTTATTTACGATGTGAAATTTGTCATAATGATTTACAAATAAAGTTATTTTCCTTTCGGATAGCCAAGAAAGGACTATCCGTTCGCTGGAAATTGAGTGAACCCTTAGTATACCAAATATCCACACATTTCGATATATACTAACTCAGTTAAGTGGATCGTATCACGTAGAAAGTTTACAGTGTTAGTCGTAATTTCTTCAAAGTCCGCCACCAACATAATTTAGGTTTCGTTGAGTCATTCTGGCAAGATAAGTTTTTTTGAAGAGTCGTTTTTTTTCCTTTACACGGGCGGAAATTAATATGCATGGACAAACATTCAGTGGTAAAACCGATATTGGATTAATTTTATTTTACAGGCCAACATTCTGGCAACATTAGTTCTTTGGAGAGTCGTGTTTCTACATTACATAGTAAGTATTGGTTAATGTCATAGTTTGTTGGAAGTCTTAACTAATTAACAAGTTATTGTTATTAAAATGCATGATAGATACACTTTTAAGCCAGTGTTATCTACTCGGAAATAGTGCAAATATGTTCCCCGAAACAAGATACCTTGCGAGCAGCTGAACTATATATTCAGCAAAACCAAAATAAATGAGACAACCGTTTTTTCTGAAGAAAGTCGGTCTTAGTTCTGAGGTGATCTGATTATCGAATTAAAATATAGACATAAAACATAGTTAGCGCGTATGGCTGCTAAATTATAATGATCAGTAATACTATTTGTTGATGATACTGATGATAAAAATACTCGGTTTTCTCGATTATAGTCACTTTTATGTGCGTTGTGAATAAATGCCGAGTGTATTTACATGCATTCACGCAAGGCCGCCATATGATTTGTTCATAGTTATATATACATGTAATGGTGAAAGCGCTAACCATCTAGTAATTTTTCACAATGTTTATAAGAAGCTACTGGATATATATTCTGATGATTTTGATTGCAGTAAGCTATCATATTCATTATTCAACTGAATTGCATTACAGAAAAGTCTGTATTAACCACTCAAAATCACGTTTCAGCCACTATGCAATAATGTAGTTAAGATTCTAAAAAATACAAAATGGTGGATTTGGAACGGTATATATTTGTCTTGCAATGTTAACTCTCTTTGTAGGTAGCCATGCCAGTGATATTAGCTCAGTACGAAGCAGAGTAAATTCTTTGGAAGGTCAGTGTACAATAACATCATATATTCAAATAGCATTTTGTCTCATTGTTCCTATTGTCTAATATCAAATGATATAAACCGCTTAATTTATGTTACGTGTAAAAAGTAACAAAATATCATAGCATGCTTCCAATCCGGAAAATAATTTACTGTATTACAAAAGTAACAAATAAGCATTGGAAAAAGTCAATACTCGTCAGTATGTTCCTTCCTCAAGATAATTCCCATATATAGACTACGGGTGTTTACCATAGGAATGTTGTGTGATTTATTGGTTACAAATGACTTAAAAAATTGTTCATTATTATTATATGACAGACAAAAGAGTTGGATTTACGGCGAAGTTGACGAAACATCTGAGCAAGTATGCACAAAATAAAATCATTGTGTTTGACGATATCAAAACAAGTTACGGTGGCGGTTACAGCAGTAGCACTGGTAAATTCACAGCGCCGAAGTCTGGATTATATCTATTTCAATTTAATGTGGAGGCTTATGGTTCTGAAGACGCCCATGTCGCTCTTTATGTCAATGGATATGTGAAAGCCGAAGCCAATGTAAACAACGGTCCCAATTTCACAGGATCTAACGCTGCTGTTGCTTACATGGACGTGGGACAGGAGGCAATTATTGAAACTGCAGTTACCAAAGATTTGTTTGGTATAGCGGCACACAGAACCTCTTTTACCGGAGTTTTAATTAACTGACGTTCTTTGATATAGAAAACATTTAAGATAAAATGATGACATTTTGGAATGTGTACCATCTTGATTTTTGAAATAATTGTAAGTCCAACCACCCATCCCTCCAGCCATCAGATTTTGTTCTTAATGTTACAGCATATATACCATGTATACGATACAATTCAGAATAAATTGCTTATTGTGATACTTGTAAAGAAACACGGGCTTAAATCATTTATGCTGTCATATCTCGATTTATTCAGGTATATAAGATAGATCATTAAATACTAAATGCGAGTGAGTATAGTTAAACAATGGATATCTCCATCATTTGTGGTCGGATTAAGATGAAAGTTTGTATTTGCATATCAATAAGACGTCTTCCATTCGCTTGGTAGACGTAGTTTCTGCGGAAGGCCCTGAATAACATAATAATTAGCCAGAAACCAAGTAACCAGTCCTAGCACTACATGCGTGGTACATCCAAAGTATCATTGTAAAAATCTGTGAATTATAACATTTTAGGCAAACACAAGCGCTCCACCACTGAACCCCTTGGTCGGTTTAGAGCTTATATGGAATGTTATGAAAATTCAAATTTCTGATCATAGTGCATTTTTTTTAAACCTTTCGCAAATTTTTTATTCGATGTTAAGTGCAGCCATGCGAAACGAATGATCGAATTTCGGTATTTTTTACTTGCTGCTTTTGTTTGTTTGTTTCATCGGGTTTAACGCCGTTTCTGAACGATATTTCAGTTATATACGGGCGGCCGGTTCACCTAACCAGTTGTTCCTGGACTGAATTCTTACCAGTACTAACTAACCCTTCCACAAGGAGCCGGCAACTTCTCCACATGTGGAGGAAAATCGACATTTTTGTCAAATTTTCATGGAAGGGTATGACCTGCCGCGACTGGGAATCGAACCCAGATCACCGGGTTACAATTCCAGCGCACTAACCACTGGACCACGGCCACAGTCTCTCGACTTGATGCTTTACTTGGCTGTCTTTCGCGTGATTTCTTTTTCTAATTGTGTTGTTTTGTATTACAGTCGTTAAAAACATTGTTTTGAGTGAAAAATGGTCCAAAAAACATTATGTTTTGAGTGAAAAATGGTCCAAAAGAAATATGGGAGGGCTATTTGTCCACTAAAATAATGAAAAACAGTATGCCCTTTCATAAATGAGACTGAAATTGCATTTCCTGCAGGACCAGAAGTAAAATAGTTTGTACTCCTAAAGTTAATTTATTGAATCTAACAACGACTTTATTTATGTGAGCTTCTTACACGATATTTCCACGTGGATCCAAGTAAAATTGTAAATTTTAAAAGACCGGAAGTGGAACCGGAAGTGTCCGCGCCCTTCGTCTCGACACCAGTTAAGGGGACTCGTGTAATGCTGCAAATAGGCATAAAATCATAATCCACAGGTGCCTAGCACACGCTTAGTAATTAATTACATATAGCACATTTCTTGGTTTTTTAGCATACGAAATTGTAATTTTATTAAAAAATAAAAAGTATAACGCGTTTATTTGCTGGACCTTATTCAAGCACTTCTTTTTTGTTATCAGTGGGATTTCATTGTTTTTTTTCTACTATAATGACCATACATTTCCAACCCCTCGTTCGTCTTTTCGAAATCAAGTAAACCTTCAGATTGCAACAAATTGCAACAACCACTGGACCACGGCCACAGTCTCTCGACTTGATGCTTTACTTGGCTGTTTTTCACGTGATTTCTTTTTCTAATTGTGTTGTTTTGTATTACAGTCGTTAAAAACATTATGTTTTGAGTGAAAAATGGTCCAAAAAACATTATGTTTTGAGTGAAAAATGGTCCAAAAGAAATATGGGAGGGCTATTTGTCCACTAAAATAATGAAAAACAGTATGCCCTTTTATAAATGAGGCTGAAATTGCATTTCCTGCAGGACCAGAAGTAAAATAGTTTGTACTCCTAAAGATAATTAATTGAATCTAACAACGACTTTATTTATGTGAGCTTCTTACACGATATTTCCACGTGGATCCAAGTAAAATTGTAAATTTTAAAAGACCGGAAGTGGAACCGGAAGTGTCCGCGCCCTTCGTCTCGACACCAGTTAAGGGGACTCGTGTAATGCTGCAAATAGGCATAAAATCATAATCCACAGGTGCCTAGCACACGCTTAGTAATTAATTACATATAGCACATTTCTTGGTTTTTTAGCATACGAAATTGTAATTTTATTAAAAAATAAAAAGTATAACGCGTTTATTTGCTGGACCTTATTCAAGCACTTCTTTTTTGTTATCAGTGGGATTTCATTGTTTTTTTTCTACTATAATGACCATACATTTCCAACCCCTCGTTCGTCTTTTCGAAATCAAGTAAACCTTCAGATTGCAACAAATTGCAACAACCACTGGACCACGGCCACAGTCTCTCGACTTGATGCTTTACTTGGCTGTTTTTCACGTGATTTCTTTTTCTAATTGTGTTGTTTTGTATTACAGTCGTTAAAAACATTATGTTTTGAGTGAAAAATGGTCCAAAAAACATTATGTTTTGAGTGAAAAATGGTCCAAAAGAAATATGGGAGGGCTATTTGTCCACTAAAATAATGAAAAACAGTATGCCCTTTTATAAATGAGGCTGAAATTGCATTTCCTGCAGGACCAGAAGTAAAATAGTTTGTACTCCTAAAGATAATTAATTGAATCTAACAACGACTTTATTTATGTGAGCTTCTTACACGATATTTCCACGTGGATCCAAGTAAAATTGTAAATTTTAAAAGACCGGAAGTGGAACCGGAAGTGGAACCGGAAGTGTCCGCGCCCTTCGTCTCGACACCAGTTAAGGGGACTCGTGTAATGCTGCAAATAGGCATAACATCATAATCCACAGGTGCCTAGCACACGCTTAGTAATTAATTACATATAGCACATTTCTTGTTTTTTTAGCATACGAAATTGTAATTTTATTAAAAAATAAAAAGTATAACACGTTTATTTGCTGGACCTTATTCAAGCACTTCTTTTTTGTTATCTGTGGGATTTCATTGTTTTTTTTCTACTACAATGACCATACATTTCCAACCCCTCGTTCGTCTTTTCGAAATCAAGTAAACCTTCAGATTGCAACAAATTGGCATACTTCAAGTTGCGCCCACCATATCTTTAAAATATATTATTTGTTTAAATTTCCTTTCGTTAGTATGTTTTGATTTGATTTGCATATGTAAGTGTATAATTTCAAGAACACATGTATATTTCATTTGTTACATCGTGTCTTTTAATATGTGACATTTGAAATATACACGTCCGAGTGTTAGGCGATAGATGTGGTTGGGAAATTTGACTAATACATAGAGTTAGTTCTTTATGAAGTTTGTTGAGGGTAAATGACAATATGTATGGATATGATGTCATGTAAATTAGCTTCATGCAAAGTGCATAATTCGACTTGTAAACAAACATATTATCTGATCAATTAAGCATTTCATAACTTATCATTTGATAGGACAACCGAAATTCCGGGGGAGTCGGTCAATAATTGGCAATTCATTTCATTGAATAAAGCCTTAATCCGGAATAGAGCTGAGCACATTGCAGATTTCTTAGTTACAAAATAAGATGTATTTTTCAGTTTCGGGAACTACTTAATGATAACGTTAGGGATTCCTTGTGGACTAGCTTACAATGCATTTATTTTGTAATATAAAATTGCTTTAATTTAATACCAAATTAAGAAGTTGACTTGTCGTGTTGACATATTTAAATATTTAAGAATCAACTATACGTACGCAGCTACGCTACACATGGTTGCATAAAGTGTCGCAGTGAACTCACGCCTGACCACAGGCTTGAAAATAGGCCTTTCAGACTGAGAGTCAAGTGTTCTTCCAACAGAACTAGGTAGATCGCTGATCAGAAGCACTACACAAATCAAACAAACAAGTGATTCAGTTAATTCATCGAAATGTTCAGTAATCACTAATTACACGATTATATAACAACTGCCGGACCTCGTTCATTCCAATTCACCGCATCCGATATTTTGGTTTCGAATAGCCTATTTTAATTCGACATGCATATGAACAATCATGCGGGATCTGATATTTAGTTCGAATAAACGAGGTGCGACTGTATTCATTAACGATTTTAAGAAGTCATTTAGACTATTTTCCTAGAAACAATTATCCTCACTCAAAATATACCAAGAAACAAAAACATAATTTATTTTACGAAAATGTAAGTAGGTTTTTCTTAACAGGCAAATTCATTCAATTGTTATCGCCTGCCAAGTGGGTTAATGGAAGAAGTGTAAAGAAATCCAGTGTTGTAACCGCTTTTAAGGAAAAAGTAGATGTACGAAATTTGTATCGAGCCATCCATATTTGTCTTGAAGTGTATTAAATTAGATAATCATGTATGAACATGAAGTTTTGTATTTTACAATGATTCTAAATCCGCATGAAATATTGGAACCTGACCATGACCAAAGACGCCACAGCTTTTTGCAGACGACTACTTTGGCGATATTAATTCAATTTACGCAATATGCATAACGGGAGTGGCCACATCCGCTCGCGGCCTTTGTTTTAACAATCAGCAGAAAACCAAATGTATTGCTAGAGCGTCACGTTAGGTTTCTGAAAAGAATAATGTTTAACTACTTTCCTTTTATAAGATACATTGACCTCATGTTTGGACCACTCATTTCTGTCCATGTTTTTTTGTAGAATTCTAGGATGCTTCTGTCTAAATGTCTCCTTCTGGTCAGTGGTTTAGGGGAAGTTGGTTGCAAAAATGTGAACGGATGGTTGAACAAACGTCCAAATATTGACTAATCTGTGTGCCTAGTCCTTTGGTCTCCATTTTATTTTATTAGCCATGTAAAAAAATGACTTAACCAAAAAGAGTTTACTAAATGAATGAGATCAAAGTAACCAATTGTTCCTATAGCCATCTTATTTGCAAGCACAGACGGATGAGGCCGCACAATAACCTTATCCTTCCGTTTTGTGTGGGGGTCACAAAACAAGATAATGAAATTGGTATCAAAAGGAGAAAAAAGAAAAACAAATTAATACGGCATGAATGGCATTTTATCTTTTTTTCATCAACAAGCGTAATTGTACATACATGAAAGAAATCATTGTAATAATAGATTAACAACATCATAAATACATATAGAAACCATTGATATAAATGAAAGATGTTTTTTGAAAATGATGGGAGACCGCAAAATCTTGCCTGTGACAAACATTCCCATCATGCTAAGTACTGTATATCATTAAAGTTTCAATGGAATACCACAAATCGTTTAAGAAGTTTATAGCAGACACACTGTATGACTAGGAGTGATGTGCTAACCAAGGTATAATAGGATTATATATGCCTTCCTGCAGCGGCATAAAAGACAAACATGTTAGCAAATTTAAGCTACAACCGGGAAAAGTCACAGAAACAAATATACAATAGTCTTAAGCGTAACTTACTCATAATAATAAAACAAGGTTTCACATAACAAGAATGGTTGGTTGCTTTACACCAGTATAAATCAATAGCTCCAAGGTATTATGATCTATGCAAATAGATAAAAGCTTCTACAACAAAATTTTATGGAGAAAGTCAGAAAAAAATATGAAGGCCAAACACCATGTAGAAATACGTATCAGACAAACATCACCTGGAAACACAAAATATCAACACAATCATTAGTATGTTGTTCATACATCAATAAAGTTCATACACTTAAAATGAGAAATTGTAATTTTTGGAAGGATACAAAATTGCAAACCAGTCATAAATAATAGTACAGTAAAAACTGTTAGTCTCACGAGACTGTGTCTGCTCTCATAGGATCAACGTGTAATGAAATATGTGCACATGAAAGGCTGCAAACACATGACAGGGCCTCCCCAAACACATCTGCGGAAAGAACTATTTTGTGATGGAAAAATACAATGGATAAAATGATAATACATGGTTCATACAGAACATTATAGAAAAAAATCCAAAGCTTTTCAAGTACTATTTCAATATCAAGGAAAACTTCCAGTCACCAAATTACTAAAATGTAAACATAAATGGCACAAAAATCATGGCAAATAAAGATGGATAAGGGACCTTATATTATTTTTTACATTTTTTTTAAATACATTTTATCACTTTCTTTTCCCACAGAGTTGAAATTAAAGATATTATAATTTATTATCTGTTTTTGCTACTAAGTCTCAGACATGTGTAATTCAATAAACACATGGTAAGTGTCCATTTTAACAGGTATACATTTTACAAGAACATTCAGATGAATGAACAGTAAACATACTCTAGACTACTGATGAGGTATTTTAGAATAAATTAAACTAGACAAATTCAAGCAGAATTCTTCGTTAGGGGTACCTGTTTATCATGATACAATAAATGCAAAATAGAAATATTAGGTTAACAACACATTCACCGAAGCATTCAATCATACATAACAAATCATTGCAACAATTTACAGAGACAGCAGTATAATGTACATAAATATATAATGGGCACTTAAAGCGGGGACAGCGAAAGCCAGTGTTTCAGAAGATAGTCAGGACTTAAACATTTTATTTCTGGCAATATGTGCCAATTCAACTAAATAAAAAGAAAATATTCATCGGCAAAGATGTCATTACTTTAAATAACTCATTTTCATAAAAAAATGTTACATGAAACTTTAAATGAAACAAAACATTTATATATGCAACATGTTCACAGGTAAGAGAATAATATAATATTGGTCATATAGAAGTGACCAATTACTGGAATGACAGTGAAGTCATTAAGACTGAAACATTCATGCACACTTAGAAATGTAATAATCATTCAAATTTTAACAAGACTAATTTTGATGCAAAGCATCAAAACGGCGGCACAAGTTTTAGGAAGCATGATATTGAAGATTTATTATTTTGTTTATCAATAAATAAGAAAGTATGATCATCACCAAGCCATAATTCTGGTAAGAATCATCCACAATTCATGACAATTGCCTAAATAGTCTTGGTACCAATCAATCATTTGTAGTTTAATTGGAATATGACTTGTTTATGTAAAACAAACCGACCAGTTTGTGACATGCATTTATCTAAACAGACAGTGAGACAATACAATAATAAAATACTTCTTACCATGTTTGTTTTTGTTTTCTTGTGTGGTCACTCAACCAATATGGCGGAAAATGACGCTTCTATAAACCACGTGATTAAATAGACTTTTTCCATTGGTCGGTGATAATGTTTCGCGGGAAAATGCTGGTGCATCGATTTACACGAAACGAAGAAAAAAAACGATTACACGAAACGTAGATAGAACGAAACGGATCTAAAAATATACATGATTATAAGTTCTAGTTTTACAGATCTAAAAGAACTATTGGGATATCAAAAGGGAAAAATATCCACTAAAAATGTCAAAACAACGTAATTAAAAGTTCAGTTCAACCATCAGCATTTGATCTCGAATGTACTGAATCCGTTTTACTGCCAATGCGTTATTTGAACAACAAATGCTATGACGTTTTCAACGACAATTTTCATTGGCTGAATTTTGTTTACATATTACCATCAGTACATAACTTATATGGGTCAAGTTAAGGCAATGTATATTGCATAGTTTGGTCACTGTATTTATATTTGTACATTATAAACTGCATTCATGAACTTATTAATATGGATTAACATTTTTTGTTTAACAATTTGCTTTTTTATAAGTACAATTTCAATTTGCGTGCACAGCATTAGGAACCATTTCCTGAACTTTGATGATGAATTGAGCGTAGTTGTGAAACGAAGCTATGTAATACACGATGCCTAACCGTTTTCGTGACTAGCTGTTGTAAATTCTTATAAGCATACGTAAAACATTTTTTAAAGCTTTTTATTAACGGTAAAAATACATTTTAAATATTTTGACATTTTTTTATTATCAATTAGTACACTTTTTTTATCTGTATAATTAGAATCACGTTTTGTAAGAACAATTTAAAAAACCATAATACCAATGGCTTCTCCCATTTCGATTATGCAACTCCATGTACCTAGATTAAAAATTATTCAAATAGACGACGGCCTGAAGGCCGCCGTCAATGATTCAACCAAATGGAAACACCTAACATCGCCAATTAAGGAAAAAA
Source organism: Mactromeris polynyma (assembly GCA_032209605.1). Lineage (NCBI taxonomy): Eukaryota > Metazoa > Mollusca > Bivalvia > Venerida > Mactridae > Mactromeris > Mactromeris polynyma. The sequence goes on along the minus strand of JASFXZ010000011.1, from coordinate 274,794 downwards.
ACACTTGTTTCAATTAAAGGGAGATAACTCCAATTACGGTCAAATCAAAAAATATTTAGTTGCTTCTAATTTGTGTGATGAAGAAATTGCTTGTTAGGCATTTAGGTATGTAAAAATCATTTAAATGCAGAATATACTTAAATATGTACACAAAATGCTAGTGCAGCTGTACAGCTTGATATTGTAGAGTAAAGAAAATTTACTGTCAGGCATCTATACCTATACGCCAATATCAACAAACACATTGAATACATGTATATATATACAAGGGCTCCATTTGACCCTTGATTTGACCCCTGGAATTTAAAAAAAACACATTTTGACCCTCAGGATTCTGGCTGAAGGGTCAATTTTTCTCTAAATTTTAGGTATTTTGGCTATAAAAGTTATTCAAATGACCCTTGAGATTCAGCATCTAGTGGAACCCCTGTATATATATATGCAAATACTGAGATAGACTAGATTTATATAGTAAAAAAGTTGGGACCGGACACATTTTCTGGTAAAAAGGGGTTTCCAGATTGAATGGTTCTCAGTTTAAAGCACTTACAGTGTTTGTACAAATATATTGCTTATATATTAACTCACACAATCAAGGCAAAACAATGTACATATCAATTAATTATATGAAATATTTGGCATAAAGACAGAAGAATTTGTAACATCAGTAAAATATTGATTGTAACATATTTAACCCTATATTTAATATATGGGTATATCCAATGGAGTTTAAATAATTTCATATTTAATCTGTAACAAAACATATGCATGAAAATATATTGGACATTGAAAATGTGGGTCATGATATCATACATACTTAATGCCCTAAAAAACCAAGTTTGGAATTTTGCTACTTCTGGAATATATCCCAGTATTGATAAGATGAAATTAATATAAGTCAGTTAATTTGTTGTTCTACAACAATCTGACATGTATTAAAGACCAGAATATTGGTTAGTATAAATGACAGAAGAAAGTGTCAGTTTCAAGCTCTTTAGTATAACTTGCATTTTTAATTGCCTGAAGTATATATTGAAATAGGAGGAATGTAATTTCTAATGACAATATCTGTAGTCTACAAAGATTATATTTAATTCTGCTAGCCTTAATGTGGAATTGAAAGTCCTTACATGTATTTGTTTTCAGAAAAAAATATATCAGCAGGTTAATTCTCCTTTACATAAATGTATGGCAATTTCCTCCAATTATCAAAAAGTAAAATAAATGGAAGGAACAAAGTCTGCTTATCCCAAACGTTTCACTTAATAAGAATACAATGCAAGGTAAGTACATTATATAACTATACAAGGTAATAATTGTGTTAACACAGACAATGTTCGCAACTTATTAACGCAGAACAGACCCAATAAATTGCAGAAAATAAATGAATGACTAGGGACAATAACCTCTATATTCAATAATAGTCTATATACCAAGTCATATAGATGCAACTACATGTATTAGGTGATAAATAATTACATGTAAAGACAACAATTGTCTCAAACCATCTAACAAGGCTTTAAAATTTGCAACATGTTATTAAAGTACCAAGTTCTGACAACTCAATTCTCATACTAGTAAGAAGTTGAATATTGGTGGTAATGTATACTTTCTTCAGTCACAAGTCACAACAGGATAACACAGTCAAATATTGCCAGGTCCCACCTGAATGCTCCGTATTCATATATATCATCTTGACCTTATTATCAACCAACATACAAAGAAAACAAACAGACAGAAGAGCAGGAGGTACCACATCTGTCTGTATCCAGCCATACGAGTGATTGCTTTCAATCTATTCATACTAGCTTGAAGAAGGTTTCCTGAAGAATCAAAGTCATCATCCTGAAAAACATTAAGCAAATTATCAACAAGAGGGCCATGATAGCCCTATATCGCTCACCTGAGTACATTGCCATGTTGGCATCGTGAGAGACCAAGAGGATGTTCAATGATTTGACCTCATGACCTTCTAGTACTACCCTTTGACCCCACATGATCCAGTACCACCACACTGGACTTGCATTTTATTAAGACAAACAATCTGATCAAGTTTTATGTAGTTCTGGTAGAAAATGCAGCCTCCTGAGAATCCACAAGGATTTCCATCACTTGATCCTGTGACCTAGTTTTCTACCCCAGGTGACCAAGTAATAAATTTGATTTGCATTTCAATAAGACAAACATTTGGATGAAATTTCATGTAGTCGAGTAGAAAATGCGGCCTCTATAGTGTCCACAATGACTGTTTATGATTAAGCTGTACGAGTTCATTGTTTACCCCACGTGACCCAGTATTGAAGTTGACTTGCATTTCATTCAGACAAACAACCGGATAAAATTTTTAGTTCAGGTTAAAAGGGTGGGGTGTCGAGTGTCCACAAGGATTTTCGATAAATTGTATCAAATTGACCAAGCTTTTGTTGAGCCAAACATTCTGAGCAAGTTTCATCAGGATTGGGACAAAGCTGTTACCTCTACAGTGTTAACAATGACTTTCTATAATTTGACCATGTGACCTAGTTTCTGATCCCAAACAACCCAGTTTCAAACTTGACCTTAGAGCAAAATCATGTTGTGGTCATTGTCTGCCTTTGCAAATTTGAGCTTAGGGATTAATATCCTTGCGGCTTATTTCCTACATCCAAGAAAACACCACTTTCTTGTATTTTTTCAGGCCTAATTGAGGCTAAAATTGGGTCCCATTCCCCTCTCTGAAAAGAGATATTTTCCCCTATTATGTATGAAATTCCCATTCACAGCATTGTAGATATTTTCAGTTAGAAATCTCGAATCATTGACCAGTAATATCATAAATCTCATGTTATTGATCAGTTATTTATATATCTGTACCACTTATTGAAAGGTAATGAATATACAGTTTGGAAACTATTTCCCCTTTTAACCTCTCTTGAAGCTGAAAGGGCCCACCACCATTCCCCTTAAAGTGGAAAAATGCTGACTTCAAAAAGATCAATCTATAAACAACTAGAAGCAGATGATAACTCTTTTCTTACAAGTCAATACACATGTAACATCATTGTTAAAAGACAGCACAGGAACAAAAGACTCACCATTCCATGTAGCATCTTATTCTGATCGCGTACTTCATTTCCAATCTCGATGGTCAGCTACAAATATAACCAAGACATTATATATCACATTAATTTCACAACAGTTTTGTTGTAAGACTAATAGAATAGCCAAGGAGTTACATGAATGTGTCTTGAGAAAAAAAATGCATATATATCCTAAAACCACATCCTATATTAGCAAGAGTATGAATTATGATATACTCAACAACAAAGAGATCCTCATCGTCCAACAATTATTTATCTCTAAATCAGATACTAATAAAAACCGGTAATAGTAAATGCAGCAGAAATTAGAACATGAATTAGAACACAACAGTTTTAAGCAATATTATATGATCATCCATATTCAATTAAAGGGATGGCTACACAAAACTGTTATCTTCAAACACTGATATGTGTGCAAAAAATACTGTACATCAAAATGGTGCGGGTTTTTTGTTGAGTTTACATATTTTCATGAGCTTTGAATAATTGAAAATGACAGCAGATTTCAAAAAAAGGAACAGTAATTAAAAACAAAACTTACAGACTTCAGAACACCAGTTTTCTTTGACAACAACTCTTCTTGATTTTGATTTTCACTTTCCAGCATCTCCTGTGTTGGCTGATAGCCCATATCATTGGCTGAAACAGATACAACATTCACTGTCAATGTTCATGTCCACAATTTCATATACTGCGTCAGTTGAGAACTAAGATGCAGGAATGGTCATTCAACAAATGATACACACCACCAATACATAATAAATAAAAAAAAAAAAAAATTTATTACAGTAAAACCTCATGATGCGACCAACTCGATTTTGCGACCAACTCATTATTACGATCGTTTTTTTCCAGACCGGAATTTTTCTCTATATGATTCAATGGTCGCGCAACTCGAAATTGCGGGCAACTCGAAATTGCGTAATGCGACCGCTTATTCAGGTCCCGATCAATAATGAAGACACATTTTCAACTCGAAAGTACGACCAAGTACTGTCCCAAAACGGACAGTGTGGATTTTAGTCACACCGACAGCCGAGGTTGTTAATTCGGATTTGTTTACGATAATTGATGACACTTTAATCCCTACAGGCGTCATAAACACACCAAGAGGTGGGTATTTTATTGTTTGGCCCTTTGTGAGACCCTTAATTGAGCAGTTAGCAGTCACATGTTTTGATTCTACGCTAATTGATCTGTTATACTGTACTCGTTAATTGACGGACAAACAACAAATCGTATAAACTTCCGTAATTATCTGACCAGATTAATCAATCATATCTGAATTTGATTTTCATCAGGAACATAAAAACCGTGTTTATGTCCGTGTTTTCATTGATAAAGACCTACTTGAACTTAGCTGATTAAATTTGTTTAAAAGTTCTAAAATGAGTAGACACAGTTTTCTCTGAAAGAGAAAATTGATTTGATCAAAGACTGTCCAGGAACAAGTCAGAGGCAACAGGCTGATAAATATGACATTGGAAAGACTCAGGCGATTTAATCTGACCTCTGCTTCACAAACTATGTGTATAGGACAAAATAAATGTAATGACAATTTGCTGATGAAGCAGTTGTAAAATTAACAGCTGTTGGCTATGAAAATTGAAATTAACATGTTAAAATTACATTCTTGAAGAACAGATACCGCTCAAGCCAGTAATTTCAGTGATAGAACTGTCCTGTCTGTAACATTACCTGTTATTTTTATCATTACACACTTCTAGTATTCTTTTTTATATAAATAATGAACATGTACCAATAATATTTTATATGCTTTAATTTTCAGGTTCATTCAATTCTCAACAGGATGGTGGAATTGGTGGAAGGCTATGAGATTTGTTTTTCCATATATATATATTGCATTGTTTATCGAGTATTTATCCTAATTAAAATTATATTGTGTTTTTAACCTATTTTGTTCCATTATTGAACTTTTATTTATAATCCCACACATTTATGGGACACGAAAGTGTTTAAAATAACACAAATATCATGGAAATATAACATTACTAGTACTGATACGCACAATATAACTAAACTCAATAATGAGACCAACTCGATATTAAGACCACTTTATGGCGGACCCATTATATTGTCTCATTATCAAGTTTTTACTGTATCTAATTTTTTAACTAAAATATAATTATATCATATCCCCAAACACAAAATATTTCTCTGAAGCATATTCAGCAACCAGTTAATAACAAACCATTATCCATTATTTTGGAAAACCATTAATTAGTATAAATGCATGCACATGTAAATTTATGTCTTCCATAAAAGAGAATCTTATTCTTAATAATCCAGGTTTTATTTTTTTAATATATCTATCATAGGTAGTTTGTTTGAGGCGCCAGAATAATTTTCTACATCATCTGTGCCATTTTCTAATTTCGTGTAAAAATTTTGGGCATGTGGTCCATAGCTGCTATGCCTACGACACTCTGTTTTCCTTTTCTGCCCGTGATGCTCCAATACATTGAGTTGCATGTCTCCTGTATGAATGCAGCTATGGTTGCAGAAATCTGATGTTCTTTTAAATCTGTTCATGCAAACTTCACACTGGAAGGGCCTCTCATGAGTGTAGACATACATGTGGTTTTTCAATTCTCCTTTTCTGCGAAATGTCTTCTCACATATATTGCGGGGATAAGGTTTCCCTGAGGTATGCAATATCACATGTTGCTGTAGCGAATCATCATAAAAAAACATTTTTCACACATTCCACACTTAATGGGGTTATACCCTGTATGTGTATTGATATATGAAACTGGAGAACATTATTTTCATTAAAGCCTTTGCTACAGTAAGGGCATTTAAATTGTCTTGCATGACTAGGTAGATGACTGGCATCATGTTTACGTAGGTGATCTCTATGCATGAATAATTTCTCACAATAACTGCATTTGAGATTCTTTACTCCAGCATGAATTTTCAAGTGTTGTTTAAATTTGGAATAAGCCCGAAGTATAACCCCACATTTGGCTTTTGTTGCTGGTCTTACTTCATCATGCATAAATCGTATATGGTGCGGATATTTTCGATGATCATTAAATTTTTCAAAACATTCTGGACAATCAAATTGAAGTTTCAATGAGTCATGAGCAACAATAATATGCTCTACCACACTTATCACTGACCTGGTTTCTTTGTCACTAACTTCAACATATCTGTCTACTTTTTCTTCAGTTCCGGAATCAATCGAAGTCCCATTACCATTGTGACTGTCTCAAAGTCTAAGCCCCCGAATTGATGGGTAACCGGTCAACTCGTACCGTAGTCAACTCGTACGTCGGTCAACTCGTACCGTTTTTGGTCAACTCGTACCGTGGTCAGCTCGTACCGTAGTTAACTCGTACCTTTGTCAATTTAACTTGTACCTTTGTCAATTTTTACCTGTTTTGGTCAACTAGTACCTTAATATTTGGTCAACTCGTACCTTATATAACTTAAATCTGTATACTAATGCATATTTTTAGTGCTTTTTTCAGATATCATTTAGGATTGACATCAGTTATTGTGAACATTTTGCCAGAGGAAGCCTAGGAAAATGATACTCATCAATACATCAATTGGTGCATTTATTTGTATACTTTATCGTTATCAAGATCGTTTGTTCCAAAAAATGTGTACATTATACATTAATATAAAAAGAGATATTAATTAGCATAAAAAATGACTTGAATTACGAAGGTACGAGTTGACCAACTGGCGTTATATGCCGTCTATTAGTATTAAGTAATGATTAACGGTACTGTGAAAGTTTGATATGTTTACACTGGTCACAAATGAACCACACAATACAGGAAAAGCTTACTTTTAATCATATTAACTCTATTAATAAGTGTTTGTATGACTTGAATATGACTTGTTTTACCGAAGGTACGAGTTGACCAACTGGTATTAGCTGCCGCATAATAAGTACTGACAAACATTACCAGTATAGTTATACTGTTCAAAATTGTTCACCGAATACAGGAAAATACAGTAACACTTAATTATATAATGAATAACTGTTAATACTAACTGTTAAAAAAATGAAGGTACGAGTTAACTACGGTACGAGCTGACCACGGTGCGGGTTGACCAAAAACGGTACGAGTTGACCGACGTACGAGTTGACTGGAAACCAATTGATGCACCATTTCTAGCATCAATATTTTCACACATATCTTCGCAAGTGGCATCAACTGTTTGGTAACTCATTTCTACCACGATTCGATTCAAATATCATAAATACTATCAATGTTGTCAAGCATCAAACTTTGTGTTGAACCAGCTGAAACCCAAGAAATGTTTTAATTCTCCTTAATAAGTTAATCAGTTTATGCTCAAAATTCGCAACAAAAATTGTCTTTTATCACGAAATGCTTCAAAAATAATCTGTATTTTTCACGCAAATAATTCAATGCTTACCCATATGAGACCGCCGCATTGTCGGTTATTTAGGAGGTTTATTCTCAAGCAAAATATAAATCGTTTTCTTGCAATCTGGCACTTCCTGTGTATTACGGACTGACGTCACCATTTCTGGCGCACTATCGGCAAGTGTTAAAACATAACATCACACGTACCGATTGAAGTACGGATGACCCGCGTCAGTACTTCAGTTGGACACAATCTCCTACGCAGTGATCTCCCCTTATAGTTAAATGCTGTACTGCAAGGGAAGACAACCGCTGCGTGGAGTTTGAATTGGACCTAGTCTGGATTACCTGCCCCTACCACTCTGTTACGGGATACTATTTGAATTATAGTACACAGGGAACCAGACAAAGTTGGACCTCGCTTCTTTATAAAATAGAAGGATTTCCATTGTATTACCCAGATTCACTCATGGGGATTAATTATGTATTTAAAATGTTAAAATATAATGTTTTCCTAATGAGTTAAATTAATGATAACAAGAAAACGAGTAAAACAATGTGTAAAAGACGTATTGTCCGAAATCCATGACGGCGCGTATAGATTAATACGTCCTACGTAACGTAAGGTAGACGTCATCATTATGTTGTTTTGTACACGCTACGTTTTAAAAGGTTGTCAGACGTTTCACCCCCAAGTCGTTTCCACCCAAGACGTTTCACACCAAGATGTTTCACCCCCAAAATGGGAGTGAAACGTCTAAGTAATATTATCACATTGAAGACGTTTCACCCCCAATATAAATATTATAAATAAGATATATAATGTAAAATTATTTCAAGTATATGTATCATTTCAAGTATTACATTAGCTTCTGATGAAGTAAGTATTGAGTTAGCATTGAGTATATATACATGAAGCCTCCATTTGTCTTTGAGATCCAATCTGTATCATATTTATTATGTGTATTGGTGGGTGTATGTGTATATATATATATATATATATATATATATATATGAGTGTGTGCGTGTGTATTTATGTGTATGGGTGGGTGTATGGTGGATGTATGTTATATTTGAGTGTGCATGTGTGTGTATGTATATATGTTTATGAGTGGGTGTATGTATATATATATATATATATATATATTGTAGTGTTTCATCTATGTGTATCATAGGGCCTAAAAAAAAATATCTGTGTTTCGGGTAACCCGACCCTACCTGTCGAAAAACCCCGACCCTAGAGTTTTTTATGATCCTGGAGAATTTTTTTTCCATTTTTAAGTGATTTTGAAAAAAAAACAAAAAAACAAAAAAAACAAACTTTGTCCCTACCCTACCTAGCATTTTTGAGACCGTTACCCTAAACACAGATATTTTTTTTTTGGCCTAGTATGACATTAACCAAAATTATGAATAAAATATAATGTGTTATATGTTGTTTACTGTTTTTACTTGCATTTTTTCTTAAACAGAACAGAACAGAATGTTAAAGTAATATGCGTCAAATGACTGTCGCAGCATTCTTACAAGTTCAAAAGGTGTGGATTAAATCACACATTCTAACGAAGTCAAAAGGTGATGATTAAATCACACCTTCTAACAAAGTTAAAAGGTGTTGATAAAATCACACATTCTGACAAAGTCAAAATTAAATGATTAATAAATCATTGATCAGCTAAAGGGTTTTTAAACTATAAATTAACAATTTAATCTTAAAATAAACACCGAATTAATATGTATAAGCACACAAACATAATTATATTAAAAAGTGGGGATGAAACGTCTAGGGTCTATTAAATTGGGGGTGAAACGTCTTGGGTGGAAATTACTTGGGGGTGAAACGTCTTGGGGTGGAAACGACTTGGGGGTGAAACGTCTGGTATTCTTTTAAAAGTAGATCAAATTAATGGTCAAACCTGTAAGAAGAGCTTGTTATCATTGAGTTTATAACCCCTATACACCCCTTAACCCCTCGATATCATGACTGTTATTTAGTCCTATTAAGCTTGTAGACATCACTTACAATGCCAACAGCATGTACATTGTAGTTTCGTTATATCGAGGGCTCAACGCAACACTGTCGTAACTCCTATATAAATACATAGGAGTTACGACAGTGTTGCGTTAAGCCCTCGATATAGCCTATCTTTCAGTTGCTTGTTCTGCACGTCATTCGTCGCATTCTTAGAAACGATAGTAGATGGTAACATAAATAATCACCAATACACACGGTAACAACAACACATTAATGATCACGTATCAGTCTTTTATAAGCTCCGAGTATCAACAACATGTAAACAACAACATTTATTGTGTATTACGTATTATTTATGGGACCTTTCAGTAACCTTTTTATTTAAAAAAATCATATAATCCGTAATTATTGAACCAGTACATGGCTGATTCTAAAACTGCCAACAGTTCGTGTTTGTGTAGAAGTTTCGAATAGATAGTTTCCTCATTTACAATATTTATCTCCCTTGTTCTGGATAGTCGGCCAATTTCCTTAAAGTTTATAAGGAATATAATGTAAACGATGATAACATTAAATCAGGTGTATTAAAATAAAATATTCATTATACTCATGAGGGCACATGGCTCAGAAAGTTAAAGAAAAAGTGGTTGTCACATGCAAATTCTCTTGATATTTTCTCAATTATCACGTATTTGGGAATTACTCTTATAAGTTTTGCCTATCAAAATGGCTGATGATTAAGAACAAGGGAGGTAATTATTGTAGATGTGAGAACTATCTATTTATAAGTTTTGAATCATGCCATGACGTGTGTACATGTATCGATGACGTATGCATCATTTAGATGAAACCATACCATATATATTTCACATCTGGTGTTCGATAAAACCACGGACCTATATACCATAGGTCCGTGATAAATCTGAGTTATAAAATGTATAAAATAATTTCCGACCAAGTGATTTGAAACAATAGAAACATCATTTAACACGAGATATGTATATTTAGAGGACAGGGCACGTATATATCGTTTATTTTCTACGCTCCTGACATCTTAAACTCACATGCTCTAGTTTAAACACAAATTATTACCATTATTTTTTCGGCGCAGCTTTAGAAACATGCCTTTGCTATTTGCATATCAGTGGTGTGTAAACAAATCAAAACTTACGTTAACCACTAAAACAACTTCTCTTCAACCGAACAACGTTTGTAACCTTGACGCGGATTGGTTAACCTTTCGATAAGAGGAACGTTTAATTGCCGTATTCGGTATAATAATTTACCGAAATCCATTTTGGATCTGAAGTGACCAGCAATCGTAACATCTCCACATTTTTTACGAATCTTAACCTTCAAATTGCACCGCCCATATATTCCCAATATATTTATTGTTTCCATTTGGCATCAGTCATCATGATAGTATTAATGAGGCTTTATTTTTAATGTTTTAAGTTCGTCATTCATCAATAACCAATTAGGATTCTAGCTGAAGGGTAATTTTTTCTCTGAATTATAGGTATTTTGGCTATAATATGATAAATCTATCTGGTCAAAAATGATCAAAAATTTAACCTTGAGATTCAGCTCCTAGTGGAGCCCCTGAATAAAAATTACATAAAATGTATAAGCTTGCATTAAGTACTGTTTTTGGCCATGTAAGTAAAGATAATTCGTTCTAATTCATGATACTATACGATACCGATTCTAAATATAATCAAGTGACATAATCGAATATACCAGTCACAAACGCAACAGTAAATCTACCAAACCGAAGCTATTATTTAACATGAAGAATTAAGGACATTTTGGAAAAATGCTTTTGTATTTAAGATACATACAAGTTACGTACTAGGAACAGCAACCTATGTATCGATTTACATCATTAAATTAAGTCATCTATTAGGAATGAAAACAAATAACCATGCTAAGTGAGAAATAACATTCATGGGTTTATTGATATTGTAAGTTTTATTTTCAATAAATATGTAGGCCGGAGGCCCGTGAGATAGAAACATATCACTACACAGCATAGTAGCAAAATGTAACAACTGCAAAGTATATCAATACAATGTTATACATATCATACAGCGGACTCTAATCTCAAATTGAAGTAATAGAATATGATCGAATGCTTCGTTTAATTTGTGTATGTTTAATTTGTAAATGTGTGAAGAGGTCAATAGTCTAAAACTAGGATAAGGACGGTGGGATGGGGTTAGTTTCAACGGATAAGGTGGGATTAATGATTTAATATTTAATTATTTTCAGGGCTGTATACCTTAGCAGGTGAATAATGATAGTTTCATTGGTATTGATACCAAGTCATACATAGTTGAGTTATAAAATAAATAATAGTTAAAAGCTAGTGTTCTAGAATTGTAGGAGTCCCTGTTTACGCGTGTATGTGACTCATTGGTGAATTTGGATGTTACGTGTTATTTGAAAATAAATAAATACACATTGTACATACATAATTAAAACAAGCATTTCAAACGCTCGTGAGTTTGCATATCTTTTCATTAGTAAAACAGTCACTCGTGTATCTAAACGTTGTTAGTATAATTATATTTAAAGTGTAAATAATATGATATGTAACTTAGAACATCTAGACATTATGAACAGGATATCTACCGAATATGATGTGTTTCTTTGCATGAAGACCTGTCTACGGGTTTCATGTGACGCCGAAAGCACTTCGCGTGAAGTTTAATAATGCAAATGTTTTGTAATTTATTTCCTGAAAAAGATTAACGATGCACAATGTACGTTATAATAGGAACTTATTGTTTGTTGTATTTATCACCGGCACGCCAGTCTTCCATTGGGGCAAAGTCGCCAAAATTGTTCCTCAAAGGCGAAACGCGGTCATTTGAATCGTGAGCATAGGACAAATTCGTATAATCTAACATTATTCTACAATTAAAAACTTAGGTCCGGATTTTGTACGGTATGTGAAAGGTTTTAGCTGTTTCCTACGCGTGCAATCCGGGTTCTTCAAAATACTTCCGGTTGAAATGTGTTTGATACTGAAGCTAGTGGGTATTTTATGACGAAATAGAGAATATCTTGGTAACAACTTTGAAATTTTGTGTCAATATTAACTATCATACTTCAGTCATTCACATCATTTGCTTTTCTGAGAAGTTCTACATCCGTTTTCCGGTGAAAACTTGGAACTTCCGCTTCCTCTAAAATGTAAACAAACAGGCGGGCATGGAGTTTGAATTAATGCATGTAATGTGCCGGTTACTGTTTAGCTCGAATTCGATGTGTCACAATCTTGCTGTCGCTATCAGCTGATAATAACCATTGGCGGTCGTGATATTTTACTACATGTAGTGTTGAGTGAGTGTTTAATGTCAGTTTCAGGGCTAGCGCTGGCTTCTTTTCTTTTTTTGGAACCGGTCAGTTTCTGTCCTTCACAGGCTATATTTCATCGCACGATCAACATTATATTTAAGACAATTCTTTCCCTCAATCACATTGTCATTCTTGTTGTTAAAGTTTAAACAATACATCTCTGACATTAACAATTATTCAAATTGAAAGATGAAGATTATTAATCTGATTGTATACTAGCATTTAACACATGTAAGTCAATCACATTATGCAAGAAACACAATAATTGTCACATGTTGAAAAAAGTTGGCTGTATATAAAACCTTGGCCACAAATGAAACATGAACTCAAGATACAGTGAGGTAAATTATATGTGTATTACTGTATAGTCATATCGCGTTCAATGAGACATATGTCACATATATCATTCAATTCAGACAAAAATAAAACCCGTCTAAATTTTATATTTATAAAATTTTGATTCCTCGTCAAATACGGAGTGGGACAGCATTTAGGACCAGTTTTATTGTATACTTGACCTGAAATCGAAAGTGATGACATGGCTAATCGGGTGAAAATCGTGGCAAAAAATAGTATAAATTTTGAACATATAATTAAACATCAATTACATAGTTCCTACATCTACAATATTTACTTCCCTTGTTCTTAACTGTCGGTCATTTTGATAGGCAAAACTGACAAGCCCTTATAGGAGTAATTTCCAAATATGTGATAATTGAGAAAATACCCAGAGAATTTGCATGTGACAACCACTTTCTCGGTTTTCAATGAAAACCAGGTAATTAGACAAGTGTATGTCGTTGGCCGGGCGGGCGTCAAACTGGTGGTTTCCGGCGAATAACTTGAGTTCCGTTTATCTTATTGACATCAAACTTGGTGTATAGTAAGAAAGTATGGAGAGCTCGTTTGGGATTGCTTTTGGGATCAGTCCGTCAAAGGTCAAGGTCACCGTTACTAAAAATAGCAATTTGGTTTCCGGCGAATAACTTGAGTTCTATTCATCGTATTGACATCAAACTTGGTGTATAGAAAGAACGTGTGGAGAGCTCGCTTGGAATTGCTTTTGGGTTCGGTCCGTCAATAGTCAAGGTCACCGTTACTATAAATATCAATTTGGTTTCCGGCGAATAACTTGAGTTTCGTTGGTCATATTTCCATCAAATTTGGTGTATAGTAAGAACATGTGGAGAGCTCGCTTGGTATTGCTTTTGGGTTCGTTCCGTCCAAGGTCAAGGTCACTTAAAAATCAGTTTCCACTTAATATCTTCGCTATGCGTGGGTGTATTGACATCAAACTTGGTGTATAGTTGTTGCATATATATATAATATATCTAAGTGTGAGTGTGTATATGCATGTATCACCTATGGCACCTTTGCAGCATTGATGATCATCATGTATTCATTATACAAATTGAGCCTTGGTTACAAATAACTACATCCTAAAACCTGGTTTGTGGGCATTGCCCATTTGTTGTTTATATATCGGATTAGTTTATCATCGTTTACATTATATTCCCAATAAACTTTAAGGAAATTTGCCTATCAAAATGGCTGACAGTTCAAAACAAGGGAGGTAAATATTGTAGATGTGAGAACTATACATGTATAAATAAACGTTTTCTGAGTTGTTGTCGGCAATTTTATTTTCATGTCTGGCATTTCCGCTATATTAGCTTCTAATTCAAGAAACGCAAGTATTAACTTTTATGAATTAAGCATTAACTTATTATACTCAAAAGTCACCTTTCAAAGTGTAGACAATGGTTTGCAGCTTGATAAAACATTGGAATAAAAAAATATCTAATATTTTCGCCAAATTTGTTAAGTCATACTTTTTGATGATTTGACTTTATTTTGAGCCAATTTGACTTTTCTTGAGCCAATTTTTATTTTCTATCGCCAGTGGACGAGTCAGTTGGTGAGCCCTGCAGTTATATCTTTTATGACCTTTTCCTTCGTTATAGGTGATTATATCTTCTCCATGGGGGACATACAGTATTTTTGCCCTGTTTGTTCATCCATCCGTCACACTTCGGTTTCCGTTCAATAACAGGAGTTCCATATAGCCAAGAGTCTTCAAACTTCATTTGATGATTGAACTAATTGATTAGATGATCCTTAATGTTTTTGGGATCACTGGGTCAAAGGTCAAGGTCAAAAGGGCCTTAAAGGTGAAATCCGTTTCCTCAAGAACCCTTTTACCCAGAGTCTGCAAACTTCACAAGATGATTGGACTCCATGAGTAGATGACCACTACTGTTTTTGGGGTCACCAGGTCAAGGTCATAGGGGCTGTCTCAATAACCTCAAGAACCCTTTGACCTGGAGTCTTCAAACTTCACAGGATGATTGGCCTCTGTGAGTAGAGGACCTCTATGAATTTTGGGTCCAAGGTCACAGTCACAAATTTAGCTCATATCCTACGCTTATTAATTTATTCTTGTGTCCAAACTTTTTTAAAAAGCATCTCTAGTTGTTATTTAGTTTCATATTAAAGTTGGCTATATCGGAATCTCATGGTTGGAATTCTGCTCAGTATCATTTTTGTCACAAAATTTGTGTTACTGGCTACAACCAATGGCTAGAGTTTACAATGCGTCCCCCCCTTAATTGCTGTCATACATTTAACCTTCAGGATGTATTGTCTAATTTAAAGATAATAGATGGCATCTCAGCATAATCAGCACAATAATGTTTTAACCATAATTTTAGTACATGTTGTTTGATTAAATACAATTAATGCAAGGAATGGTCTGGTCAACCATACAGAACAATTGAATTATAGAGAATTTAGGGAACAACAAGGGGGGGGGGGTTAATGAATGAAACAAGAAAGTCAGTAATAATAGTGTGATAGGGGGAGAAAAAAACATGAATATTATATCAAGTAAAAGAACTGCACATAGGTAACGGGAACTTATCATACTTCTAAACACATAACTACAGTAAAACTTCGAAACCTTGATCAGTTTTGGCTCGAACACAGTAGATACCTTGAACAGGTTCTTTAGTCCCTGTGAAATCCCTTCTTAATTCATATTATCTAACAGTAGATCACTCGAACGGAGAAAGGTCGAACACGATTTGCTGTCCCTAGTTACCATTTCATTTATTGTTCACCAATGATAGGTCGAACAATACAATAATCCACACTTCTCATTGACCATTTGATATTCTATTGTTTGCTGACGAGTAAGATTGGCGACACATGGTATCAGCACATCGTGATAGTTACTTGACAGTTGTACTATATACATGTACTTATGTGACAAATCGCTTTTGTTTTCCTCTAATTTCTTTTTTAATTATTATTATCATGACTATTGAGCGACGTGCATTCAGTATGAAAACACTAACAACACACAAATGCCTAGCATTCAGCATGCTTAGTACACTTGTACCGGGGACAGTGAGCTCGTACATGTATATACACATACACCATAGACGCCTCGACCAATAGATGACTCGAACCAATTGCTGGGTCCGACGGCAGTTCGAGGTTTTGAAGTTTTACTGTAGAAATAATAACCACGTGGGAGCTTACAGTCTTTGGAACTGTCAGTAAAAATACTGGGGTTTAAATTGATTAAACAGCTAGGTAACCTCTCACTTAACCGCTATATGGTCATTGATTTAACAGCTAGGTAACCTCTCGCATAACTGCTATATGGTCATTGATTTCCAACAAGTTGCATTGTTTTTGTTCTTTTACAGAATTGATTTAGTTAGTAATGTCCTTAGTTGACTTGGGCAAAAGGCTCCTAGAAGCTGCCAAGCGTGGTGAAACAGATGAGGTCAGAACATTAATGTCAAATGGTGCCCCATTTACTACTGACTGGGTAAGCTTCGTTCTATTATCAAGACTGTTTTTATAACCTCTTTCGAAGAAAAGAGGGCATATTGGTTTGAACATGTCGGTCCGTCCATAACCTTTTCGTGACTGATCAATAACTCAAGAACCCCTTGACCTATCATCCTCAAACTTGATCCACACATTCATCTTGGGTAGCAGAGGAACCCTATTGATTTTGGGGTCAAAGGTCAAGGTCACAGGAGGGCATAATGTTTTACAAACATCTCTTGTTTTGTTTTAATTTCAATGTCCCAGGTGTATGGAGGACTTTGTATCTTTTATTGCTAGAAATCCGTCTTCACAATAATGTTTTTGAAGGACTTACCCATTCGGGCAGACTGCTTGCAATTTCCACTTGCCCGAATTCACTTTCACTTGCCCGAATAAAATTAACAGCACCATCTAAATAAGGAAGAAACATGATGTTTTTATTTGTTAAATCAGAAACGATGATTGGTAACGATAGTTGATAAAAAAGTGCTGTTACACAAACAAAATTGACAAAAAATGCAAACCAGTCGAAGTATTGCGTACTACATCATCAACTTTTGTGACAGCTTCGGTAAAAGCTAGTCAGACTTGACCGCGAAGACGACTTGCCGTTTGGGCAAGCGAAATTGATTTTTTACTTGTCCGAAAGGTAATTTCACTTGTCCCGGGCTTCGGGCAAGTGGGTTATCGTGAAGACTGAGAAATGTCCAAATTGAAATATATTAGAAGGATAAAATTAAGTAAGAATGTCTTATTGTTTCGAAATTTTATTATATCTCTGCTAAGAATATAGATAAGGTAATTCAAATGTTTTGTGCGAAAAAAAATTGTGGCGGGCTTTGATACTTTTCATAATTTGACTAAATTACCTATATAAATTCTCTATCTCACAGCTTGGCACGTCACCATTGCATTTTTCTGCTCAGTATGGCCATGTGAGTACCGCTGAAGTCCTACTTAGAGCTGGTATCAGTAGAGATGCCAGGACAAAGGTTGACCGCACCCCGTTACACGTTGCGGCGCAGGAAGGTCACGGTGACATTGTGAATATATTACTACAACATGCGGCTGATATAGATGCCAAAGACATGGTAAGGCTGTGTTTGAAGAAAGTTAGGTAAATATTTGTAAAACATTACATGAATGTTGTACTGTGTAAGTGGTACAGTTTGCGACCTGAAAATGAAGCAATCTTACTAAAGTTGCGATGATATCAGCCTGCATCATTTCCTTGTTCACAGAAGACAAGTATACTTTTTACTGTTCAGTACAGAAATACTCATTTGAATTATTCGCGAACATTTCTGTTCACATTGTAGGATCTAGATACAGCAGACAGAGACTTTATTAAATGTGGCTTCATGTTCACATTGTTTCACTTCTTTAGCTTAAGATGACGCCTCTGCATTGGGCTACTGAAAAAGGACACCTTGATGTTATTGAAGTGTTGTTGAAGTCGGGGGCTGACATGTCATGTGAAAACAAATTTGAAAAGACTCCACTAGACATTGCTATCATGAATGGACGACCAGATATAGTACAAACTATACAGATGGCGCAGGTAGGTTTGGTATTAATGGGGAATGCTACATGTCTCTGTCTCAATGTTTAACACACTTGACATGTTATAGTGAGACGTTTTTTGCTCTGTGTATATTTTTAAAGTCAAGGTGACATGTCAAGAAATCTTAGTTGAAAGTTGTCAATTTGAATATTGCAGTCGGACCTCGTTCATTCGAATTCATCGGGTCTGAAAATTTATTTTGGCTAATACATTTCCATTCAACGTGCATAAGAAGAAACATTGGGACCTGATATTTATTCTGGATGAAACCAAGTATTCGTATAGAAGGTTGTCGAATAAATGAGGTCCGACTGTTATGGTGTGATAGAGTGCAAATAATGGCAGCCTTGGACTTCGATTCTTGATTGTAGACTTGACACTTCTATTATGTCTGTTGTTTGGATATGTATGCAGATTAAGATGAAAGCTATGCCACACTTACTGGGGGCATGTCTTTCTTCCTTTAGTCACACAAAAGTAGGTGTTACACATATCTAAGAAGCGCATGATTGTGACCTAGGGCAACCAACAAATGGAAAATTAGTAAGAACATGAAGTTGTGTACCTGGGGTTTTAATGTCAGGTTCAATCTGTAAGAGCAGGGCTTTGACCCTGACTTAGTAAAAGTGGCCTTTTTTGAACATATATATACAATGAAGATATATTTCTGCTTACCAATTCTAATAATGTCTGACCAGGGCTTTAGAAGTCCAGTAGCCCGATGTCCTGGACAAGTCTTATCACCACATCAAATTTTATGGAATAATTTTTTTGTTTAAATAAGTAATTTTACTTTATTTCTGTAGCATACTGCAATCACTAATCTTGAACCCCAGGAAACAGTTACAGTGGAAACAACAGAAGTAGATGGTCCTGATGCAATTATTGATGGCTCCGATCAAATCTCAATAGAAAGTCATGGAAACCTGGCTGCTGATCATGATGGTAGTAATTTGTTGTTACAGAACTTAGGGAATGTCAAGGGAGAGAATGCAGGTATAAATTATATTGGCAGTTACACAATAAATTGCATTACCTCCCCTTAAGTAGGCTTGTGTCACTGTGAAAGTAAGTTCAAGCTCCTATTTTAATGTTTACAATTTATTTACCAAGATGAAAAGAAGATAAGAAAATTAAATATTAAGTTTCACTTCCTTAGATCAAATTCCCAGTCATTTCACTAAATGCCACCAAATATTTATCCCACATACTGGAGAATACTTTGAAAAAAGTGTCAACTAGAATTTACACTGTTTTTCAGGTTTGATATTATTGTTCAATGCTCAATGATATGATATTATGATGTTATTATATTTTAAGTGGAATTTTGCTTTCACAAAATATTAATGAAAGTTTTCTGAGTTGACTCAGAAATGACGTATTGAAAATAAGGTGAAAAGCATCCTTTTTTTTATGCTATACACAAATTCTATGACTTTTCTGGGACACCCTTTGCAGCAATAGACCAATGGATCAAAAAATGTCTCGGCTTTAATCAGAACCAGATAAATGCTTGTACAGTAAAACAACGATAATAAGACCACCATTGGGACCCTGAAATTGGTCTTAATATTAAGGTGGTCTTAATATTGAGGTTGAATATAGAGCAAAACAGTTAAAATGGACTTGAAAATTGTGTTCTCAATTTTGAGGTGGTCTTATTATTGAGGTGGTGTTTAAGTGAGGTTTTACTGTATTCTGATAATTAATCTCCAGAAAGTGAGACAATTGAAGGAAGGATTAAGTTGAACTCACATTTCAGACACTAGAGACTCCTCTTTGTATCATCACTAGTACTGCTGTTACAGAAGTAGATATGTGATGAGCTGGATTCAAACACTGTTTGAGTGACAGATTTGTCATTAATTAGGTTACTGAATTTGCTATGACGTTATGATGTTGATCTTGCATCTTTTAATCAGCATTGATCATTTATACAACTGTCGCTAGCTAAGAATTTATTTTAATTCACCTTACTTGATTTGCAGATGATTCTGCTGAAGAGGGGAACAGTACGTCGGTGTTAGCAACACTAGCTGCATTAGCTGAAGCAACAGCACAGAATACAAACACAGGTCAGTCATTCTCAATGCATGGTGACCATCTGTGTTATTTTATGCAGGGGTTCCATTAGACTCTGAAACTCAGGGGTCTTTTTTATAATTTTAACCAGATTTTACCATTTTATAGCCAAAATATCTATAAATTAGAGAAACATTGACCCTTTTGCTAGAATCCCAAGGGTCATAATTTGGTCTTTTTGAATATCCAGAGGTCAAAAGGGATAACTCAAGGGTCAAATGGAACCCCTGTTAATGTACTGTTAACAAGTGGTATTGTTGGCAACATGGAAAGGTTTGAGATTTTTGTGAATTCAAGAACTCTTTAAGAATATGAGTACTTAAACCTTTCTCACATTTCAAGTAAAAAGAGTGAAACAGAAGCATTAGCTTTACAGCAGTTTTATATGTGGATTTCATTTAAACAGTGCCATAGCTCGTCAAACACTTAACAAGCAAACCAATGTCCAAAGGAGCATGTTCCCACTTCCCCTTGCCACCGGATCTTGGTCTAGGAACTACTTTGGTATTTGGGTTAAGTGCACCTCTTCTCAATTTGTGTTCTGTATTATTGATTCAAATATAATACTTAGATTGTTATACAAATATTGTTACTGTATTTTAGCTGGTTCCAATACGTCCGATGCTATAAACTGGCTGGAGAGTCAGGGTATTACAATGATCTCAACATCTGATGGCAATATCATTACATCAGCTGTAGAAAGTGGACAGACTATTACGCTCACAGGTATTTGCTACTTTCTATATACATGTATATGTTCCCTCCCGGAACAACATCTCTCTTGAGCAACTCCCTCCTTTGAGCGACATTTAAATTTCCTTCCATGCAATTTTAACGTACAATTGCTTCCCATGAACGACAACTCTCTACAACGACGGATTGCGGTATGGTTAAAAGCCAGATATATGTGGACCGTTCAGTATTCATTTGGCATACAAATTCATTATGATATACATTTACACAGCGATTATGATCTCATTATTTACTTTTATTGATTTAATAATAATATTTGGGCAGGAATTATTTATCAGTCAATATATTTATATGACATAAATATCAAATGATAGGTTCTGTGAATATTTGTACAGATCTGAGAACTAAAGCATATGTATTATCCGCTGTTAGATATCCATTTCCTCCCTATAACAACTCCTCACTACAACAAATACTCTGTCTTCTTAAAATGTTGCTCAAGAGAGGAACCACAATATATTGTCTTTCCATTGAATCTGTTGTACTGAAAGTTAAACATTGAGTGCAAAGCTTAAATATGCTCCACCTATGTCTTGTGGTCAGACAGGTGGAATGTAAATATTGTCGCCCCCTATATAAATGAAATCATCCTAAGGTCACCCAGACTATATGCTGGTAAATTCTTGAAGTTAGAATAAATTTGCATAAAAAGATGATGATTTGAATAGTTAAATGCATGTGTTGAGAAGTTATATCCATTTGTGTCCGATTTCAACTTGTCTGAAAGCAAAGGGCATATTGTCTCGCTATGTTTAAATTATAATAGAAGTATCTATATTTTGATAAATGAGTACCATGAGGGGATCTTTCATGGTTTCATTGCAGAACATTTTACTGGTCCATACGTCTTTCTTTAAATGTTTCCCCTTTTTTCGAATCAAATTCTAATGGCAGTATTCTGAGATCTGAGGTGTGATTGTTTGATGTTGGGAAAGTAAGCTAGAAAAGTTAGATAAGGTAGCTTTGCTTGAAACGAAATGGTGTCCACCAAACCAGATGACATTGTTCCGCATGGATGCCATTTTGTTAGCAAAGCTACCGCTGCCAGATCACGCTATCGATCGGAAGATTGGGATTACTTCTTATACATTTAAGAAACAGCGCGGCTACTTTCCATATGTATTGCTAGGTAGAATTCTATTTTTCCTACCTCTAAAAAACATGCCTCAAATATATTTTTTTATATCTAAAGGGAATATGGTATAGCCCAGTTGACTATGTCTTCATTTTCTGTATAATATTTTTTTTGATATCTAAAGGCAATATGGTACAGCGCAGTTGACTATGTCTTCATATCTGTATTGCATTTGTTAAGGAGTAGGTAAATGCAATTATATTAGTTACATGTACTAGTATTTAAAAGGTGTATTAAAGGGATAAAGTTATGATCAGATTATATATATACATTACTGGAATGAAACATTGGACAGAAGCTATATTCCTTAGGCTTTTGCCTGACTAAATTGCGGAGGCATTTTGGAGGAAAATTTATCTAATGATATCTTTGAAGAATTGTCTGAAGATCTTTTAACAATTTTCCATGTTTCAGAGGCTGGAAAGATTGCTTTGAACATTATAAAACAGCAGGGACTAGATGCAGATGATGCTGTATTACAGGGTGTCACATCAGTGAAGGATGAAGACGGGGTATGTTGTTTGTAGTTTCGCCAGAAGAAACCAAGTTAGCAGTCTGTCTTACCTAATGTACCAAAAGTAATATTGTGAAAGTTGAAACTTGGCATTTTGTTGGAACATGAATCACTTGCATGGACGTAATATTTCAGAGGAAATATTATTTTGTACATGACTTTTATGGGTATAGGGATGTCACTGATAGAAACAATATCAAGATGAGCGCCGCTGTACAATTTCATACCACTTCTTTAAGTGACGTCATTTCCAGAAAACGTCACATGTGACGTCACCATGCACTGACAGTAAGCAATATTTGCCCATATGGCAATATGAAAACGAAGTGACCATATGGAGTAAATCTTGTTTCCTGCTTGCACAGAGTGTCATCACATGATGCGTTTTCTTGAAATGACGTCACTCACAGAACAGGTTGTAAATCCCATAGCAGCATTCTATTACAGTTTTGATTAAAACGATTGACATGATATTAATTCGGACTTTGAAGATACTAATACAATTGAAGAAATATACTGTTTATTATAGTAACAGACAGTTTATGTTTCATTTCTCTTCTGTTGTTGTCATTGATTCTTTTCGCCATGCTATTCTTCAGTGTTTTAGTTGCTCAGTTACGTTGCTGTAGAAACAAAATGTCTGTTCCTAGGGTAGTAGAATTGGTTTTTCCTGGGACTGAAGAAACCACTGCATGTGTAGCATCACTTCATTTGCAAAATATACATGTCCTGATTTTCATTTTCTACATACAATATCATACATGTGAACTCTCCCGATTCTGTGGAGACTCCCGCATTTGACAGGCCACTCACGCTCTCCTGACCAGGAGATGCGATCTATTGAATTTCAAAGTAAACATGGTAAATAATTGTTACGGGGTATTTTTTAGTTCATTCCCAACTGGTTTGCTGAAATTACTTGTCAAACCAATAACTGGAAGTGCTAAAATCCGAATACCAGTCTGAAAATCCTAATACCACTTTTTTGGGGTTAAATAGAAGCTATCAATCGTGGAATCAAGCGCTTTGTAACACTGATCAAAATATGACACGCTTGTCATGTTGTTTATTCAAGTTTCACCCGTTTCTATTGTATTCAGACATGATCATTAGCAATAAAATTGTTAATTGGCGACTTTTTACAGGGATGGTTACAAGTTTATATGCAGAACATTGCTCTTAACTGCTTTATTATGATACGGTTATAGACATTGACAAAACTTCAGTCACAGAAAAATCTCTAGCTTTGAGGCTCAATCTCCCACTTTTCCGAGTGCAATCTCCTGAATTACATTCTGAAAAGGTTCACATGTATGATATATTGATATGTAATTGATATATTACACTCGATTTCTCAATACAGACTTGGCCATAAGTGACGCCCTATTAATGGAATTGCTACAGAAAGTTCATGTTCGTTAAACTAAAAAACATTTAAAAAATTTCTGTACATTAGATGTGACTAATGATAGTGAAGACTGATCAACATCTGACCATTGTGAATTCTAATTGTGAACTGTTTTTCCCTAGGTTATAATTACATGATTTAATTGACCAGTTTCATTTGTGGTCTGAAGAGCTGTCAAACAAATAAAAGAAGGGAAGTATAATCTGTTTTATTCTATTACACAGAATGTCACCTATGTTGCTGCAACAGGTGCGGAGACCCTAGGTGGTGCTGATGATTTACACATGCAAAATGTTGCTTCAGATTCCATTATTATACAAGAAGGTACTGAGTCAGGGTGCAACCTTTCTTTAGCAACATCCTTTGAGTGCAGGGTTCTAGAAATCTTTTTCAAGGACACATGTCCCGGACTAATGGAAATGTAAAATTTGATGTGTCTGACATAGGAAGCTAATTGTCCAAGAATATCGGTCAATTTAGTTACAAATAAACGTACACAATGATAGTTCCACAATTTAAAATTGATAATCACATGTATGTGTTTGTGGGATTCTAAGGTTTGACTTACAACTGAACAATTGCTGATGATGGTAAGCTTTTAAAACAGACTTGTCCTGGACTAACTTCAACTCAACTGTTGGTAGCCTGATTCAGCATTAGCCTATTCCGGGACGTCAGGGTAGTGGATTTCTAGAACCCTGGAGTGGTCCAAATTTTGGCTGCTATGGAGAGGTTGTTGCCCTAGAGAGGTTATATTGGTAGATAATTGATAGAACAAAGTAATTGTTAATGTTTTTGAAGAGAGGTTGTTGCTCAAGGGAAAACTGCTGTGGAAAGGTTGTATGGTACTTGTATTGATAAAATAATAATCGCACTAAGAACTTTTTTTCGTAGTTTTGATGACAAGGTTAAAAATAATTAAGACTGTGAATATCAATGATTCAATATGATTTATCCCTTCTTAACATAATTATTGTTAGGTTGTAAGATGCATATTGTCAAAATGATTTAATGGAAAATGGTAAATTGTCATGGATAAACAGAGTAAGGGCCATAATGTCCGCATTCAGTCAGTTCTTATGGCATGAATTCTAGATGTGCTATTTGAAATCAGTTGATGGACAACATTTCCTTTGATACCGTATTTGTCCTTTTTGATGCACCCACTCTATATTATATGTACCTCCTGCATTTATTGATTGTATGAGGTAGTGTGAGAGAGATTGTTAATAACTGTGAAATATATTCCTATGTCTATGATGTTATATCACCTTGTAATTATAGTTATTATCCTTATTACGTCTGTTTTACCTATTACATACATGGGTACCTATGTTTTTATAACTGCTGTGCTGCGTATCTTAACTCTGTGTTCATTTATCTCAACACTTA
The DNA here is from genome assembly GCA_032209605.1 of Mactromeris polynyma. Lineage (NCBI taxonomy): Eukaryota > Metazoa > Mollusca > Bivalvia > Venerida > Mactridae > Mactromeris > Mactromeris polynyma. The sequence continues at coordinate 249,315 of JASFXZ010000011.1, read as the reverse complement.
TAAATTGTTGGCTTGAAGCATTGTAATTTAACTTAAATGTTTAAACCTACTTATCTTACATCAATTGTGAAACACACTCTTACAACTTATTTTCATCATTCTCAATGACAGCTCCATGGTTACTTTATACCAGTACTCGTGACTAAATTAGGGATTGTGAAGTAGTGATCAAATCCCATTTCAGCGATGCTCGAACACATCACCTTTGGATCAGGAGTCAGGCCCTTGACCACTATGCCTCCTTAATAATAATTGTTGTTGTTGTAAATTTTGTTTAGAATTCACCTTTTCTGAAAGTTCCATCATTGTTATTTCAGTATGTGGTTCTGATGAGCCGGTGGCTAAGAGAATAAAATTAGAAGAAGATGAACAGGTTGAAAGTACAGAAATTGATGTTGATGCTATGTTACAAAAGGTAACAAGTTTATTCTCTCTGAGAGATGTTCTCTGATCTGTTTGTTTTAATCCAGTATCAACTGTATTTTTCAATGATATTTAAGATATATGCAAATAATTTTACCAAGACTATTTGGGCATATCGTCAGCACTTTCTGGTTGCATGATTTTTTATGGAGCTATCGCCCTATAATCATAGAAATGTTCATTGTTGAGCAAACTTCTTCTACAGCTTAGAGGCTTTTCTCTCACAGGCAGTTTATATATATAGCAATTGTTGATTAATTAATCACTACATCCTTTAAATTTATTCCTAAAATGTTGCTGTAATTTTCTAGACTTTTCCCAATTTCTGAGATTAACGCACAAAAACTCCCAATTTGAAGGGTAAGTGTCATCTACCCAAAATAGCCAAATATCAACCCTGAAACACTGATATATGTATTTAAGATTGGGACTAATTTAATTAAATTTTACAACTTGTTTGGTGGATGAATTACAGAATGGCTCTGGAGACGCTACAGAACTCCTAGATGAAGAGTCGGACCAAGATAAACTACGTAGAGAATTGGAGGAAATAAAAAAGCAAGCAGAAGACTTTAAAGAACAACTAAAACAAAAGGATAAAGACTTAGAGGAATATAAAAAGGCATTAGGTGAAATATCAGATAAATCAGACAGCGAAAAATGATGATTATTGTGTTTAAATTGATTTTTAAGTAAACCGAAAATGATTTTATTGGAACTGTGCTCTGAGGACAAGAACCCATCAAAGTCATTGTGTAGTCTTAGCCTTGTGATTTCTTTTCAAATGTTAATATTTGTTGCCGCTGAATAAATTAGTATGTGAGAAGACACAAGGGATTATGTAAAATATCTATATAATTGGGGTATTTGGAGCTTCAGTTATATTGATTTATATTTGCCATTTGAATTATTGAATAGGGGTTCCTTGTTATGAAACAGTTTAGAGTGATTACACCAAAAATGATTTTTTTATGATCGGAACAAAATTGTCTACCAAACTGAACACAATGTCATGATTAAATTGTTTGGGTTTAAGGTGTAAGCATATCGCAGCTAATTGGTAGAGCACATACCTTTTTGCATGTGTTCTTGTTAATGATTTGACTTGAACTAATACATGAGAAATGATGTGATTGCCACTGATATATGTTGGAAAGTTGTCTGTGGCTTACAGAAGAAAGTGATTAAACAGATTGGTAACCTAGGAGAATAGATAGTTCCCACATCTACAATATTTACCTCCCTTGTTCTTAATCAACAGCCATTTTGGTAGGCAAAAGTGATAAGCACTTACAGGAGTAATCCCCAAATATGTGATATTGACAAAATACACGTACCAAGGGAATTTGCATGTGGCAACCACTTTATTTTTATTTTCTGAGCCATCTGCCCACATGAGCATAATGAATAAGTTACTTATATGTATTTGATTTGATTTTATCATGGTTTACAATATATTCCCTACAAACTAAGGAAATTTGCCTATCAATATGGCCGACTATTCAGAACCAGGGAGGTAAATATTGTAAATGTGGGAACTATCTATTGGTATGGTCAACTAACCTATGTACTTGACTAAGATACAGTTAAAAAATAGTGTAAGCCAAAATCTACTGACAAATAACTGATGTTTTGCTTTGATTTTGACCCATAAATTAATAGAAACTGCCTTATACTGAGTATTGCTTTTACTAGTATGTTGATATACTATGTCATAGTCTGTTTATGTACTTCTGAACTGAGATGGTTAACCAATGAAAACATGTTTTGTAAAATATTGACCAATAGACATGGTGATCACAATAACAGTTATCTCAACTAATTTTGAATCAACTAGTTACTATTACTCTTAATTGACTTAATGTTTTTCAGATTTATTAATCAAAATGTTTCTCAATTGGGTACTTATTGCTCTTAGTTAATTACACATTGGACCGTAATAATGAAAACCCTAGATTTACATTGCCCCATATCCTTCATTATCGTGCCATCCTTACATTTGTCTTTTTCTTATAAAAGATGAAGGTTCTCATTTGCATTGCATCAGAGACTGAAATATCTGTTTTCAAAACCAGAATATATACAATCTTTAAAACTCCCTTCTGCCCCTTTTTGCAAAAAAAATGGATTGAAAATTGTAATTTATGAAGATTGTAATATAACGACAGCATGATTGTAATCATACATTGTTATATTATTTAGATATCAATAAATGTGCCTTCAATTTGAAGATGTGAAAAGGTATCTTAGTCATTTAACTGTAATTTATAACATAACGTACAGTGTAGAGTGGTTATAACACACATGTATTGTTTTCGATAATTCACTAGTGAAATAACACCTCGTGTGCATGCAACATCACAACAAAACAAGCATGACGTAGATGTGCTCAAATGATGTTGACATTGTTAAATATTTGTTTTTTAAGTATAACTTTTTATTTCATTGAAAATTAATGTCTTGTTAATTTGAATATGATACAAGATTGTGATGTAATCATTGGTACTCATATCTTGTGGCTGAAAAATTAAAAAAAATCTCGGGATTACTTTTTGATGTGTCAGCATTTGTTTACCAAAGACTGAATAACACATCATATTTTGCTTGCATATAGGGGATAAAGGTAATGTTTTGGCATGAATCGGCCATTTCTGCTGTTATGTCATAAATAGAATCTTACAAAACCTCGTTTTTATCATATTTAAAACTCATTTAATAAATTCAATAAATAATGACCACTCGTATAAGATCCTATATTTATGGGCTTTGAAACAAAGAATTATAGAATTTATCCCATCTATTACTCTGTAAGGAAAAAGAAAATTTACAATGTATCACTGGTCTTGTATTTAAAAATGATTTTTGAATTCACTTAACATATAGTGCAAACCTTTATTTTGCTTCGTTTTTTTTAATATTGAAATGAAGAACTTTGAATGTCAATTTTGTATGAGTGTGAATCATAAGTGTGATTGTGTTAATCTGTCTGGTAGACAGAATTTTGAAGCCCATAGTTGTAAATAATATATATTATATGGACCTGACTGTTTATTGCCGAATTTGTATAGTTTGTAAACTTACAATAGATAATTCCCACATTTACAATATGTACCTCCTTTGTTCTGAATAGTCAGCCATATTGATAGGCTGTAATGTAACCGATGATAAAATAATCAGATATATAAAAAATAACCTATTCATTATGCTCATGTGGGCAGATGGCTCAGAAAGTTGAAGAAAAAGTGGTTGTCACATGCAAATTCTCTCAGTATTTTCTCAATTATCACATATTTGGAAATTACACTTTAAAGTGTATATCAGTTTTGCCTTTCAAAATGGCGGATGGTTAAGAACAGGGGAGGTAAATATTGTATATGTGGGAACTATCTATTTTTAGATATTTGTGACTCTAAAATGTATTTGAATCCTGAATGAAATTTTTTAGTTTTCATTAATGAATTACTGTAAATAACTCATGTTGAGTCTTAAATTACCGGTATACCTGTACAGTTCTTTTTTCCATATTTATAACTGTCATCAGGGGACAAATTGACTGTATTATACAGCTGTTGGCTCTGTGTGTTAAGAATTTAGCCAAGTGTGTTATTGACACCCTTCTAATGATATAAATATATATACTGAACGCCATTAAAATTGCCAATATTTTAATTAGGCGTCATTTTGTACCAAGTTTCTATTGGCCTTTACTGTTAGGGATGTGTTGATTAAACTAAAGACAAGTTGAGCGCCGATGTACAATTTCCAACCTCTTCTTTAAGTGACATCATTTCCGGAATATTGCATTTTGATGAAATTACGTCACTTACAGAAGAGGTTGTAAATCCAATGCTTATTTAATCTTAATTTCATAACTGATTAATTTCATAATTGCAATGTCACTTTTGTGCACAATTTTAGTTGCGTTTTTAAAGGAGTTATGTATTTATGTGACATCAAGGACAATTGAGTGATTTATATGTGCCTGTGTTGGAGACGTTATATTCCATTCATCAATCATAGCACGGTACACTTGACAAAGTTTCTATTAGTCTGTGTTTCCTAGTGTAAATGTACAGTTATAAACGCCTGTTTATTCAATTGTTGCAGAAAGTGTTTATGACCTGCATTTTGTATACAGTTTTAAATTGTTACTTGACAATACATGTATAATGCATAGTATGCATTCCACTCCAAACGTGTCTTAAAAATACAACTAAACATTTTTGCATGATACTTAAGCAGTTTAGTTCCATGTTATGATTAATTCTGCAATATTTTGTTTGCATACTTACTTGATCTGAAAAACAAATTTCAGTCTTTGTATCGATGCAATTTTAAGATTTCTACAGCAAGTTACCGTGCAAATGAAGTTGTTTTGTCACTAAAATGTCAATTCAGTGATTCTAAATAAATGTAAATTTGAGAATTGACCTTAAGTGTATTAAATTAATACACATATATGTCTCAGTACAGATCTGAATGAACCTATTGGTTTAATTACTATGCTCAGTATGAAGAGATCTCGACTACCAGTATGGTTGTTGTGAGTTTGATATATATTTGTACTTGGGGCAATCAGGTGAGTTTTAACTCACTTGAGGTTTCACTCAAATTGTTATTGATGAAGGATTCTCAAGTATTGAAAGTGTCGCAAACCAACCCAAAGAACAATGTATTTGAATGTCAAATTTGAATTGAAATTTCTGTCAAATTTTCTCATTGAAAAGCATTTGTACCAATGATTTGAGTATGTATGGACTGGAGATTTTTGTGAAGACGCAGTCTTGTTAGGTAAACTGATTGCCCTAAATTCTTGAATACTTTTTCCAAAGGCATGCTATAAAAATGTCCACATTGTCAATTATATTTCATTTACTCAGCTCCTCACTTGTGTTAGACCAATGGTATATTATTGTATTTCTGCATGATGTATGAAAATAAAATATTGATGCTAGCATGTGTATTGTTTTTATGCAGAAGTTAGGCAGACTATGTGGTGAAGCTACATTTTGTATTTTGAGATTTGCTGATATACAATATATGTTTTTATTTTGGTAACATTAAAATCGGTGACCTTGACATTGTTCCCAGGAGTCACTAAAGCATAAAGCACATAGAGCGGTTATGTCCGCAATGTGAAAATGTTAGCAAATAAAATAAAATGCAGAAATATCAATGAACTAACTTATCTCGATATTTTTTGAGCACTCGTCTTTTAAAGGTACATAGTCTTATATTCTATCTAAAAATGCTAAGTCGTAATTTTGAGAAAACGGCATGTTAATGCCTCAATACATTAATACCATAAAACATCGCATTGTAACTTTTCTGGAAAGTTTCCAGGAACTGCCACTCATTTGTCTGACACAGGTATTTCCTATACTATTGCTAACTTGGTGTGTAGGTCAGGATAAAAATACAAGTATTGGACACTTGTGGATGTGGGAACGATATGTAAACAACCTGACAATGCAGTGTTGTAGAGTACATCTGTATGAAGGCAATTTCCCCAGATTTTCTTATTAAGACTAAGGATATTTTGTCCAAAAAATATGTCTATGTACCTTTAAATGTAACAATACTCATTTTAATGATTAGCAAACATGTTTGCTTGCAAAATGACTGTAATTGCCGATTCGTAAACTGTTTGGTTTGGCAAAATATCCACTTGAACAATATTGCGCTGTATTACCTATCAGTAGTGAAAAGTAGAATTTAACATAGATACATGTACTACTATAGAAAGTAAAAAAAAGCTTTTGTTGGTGGTGTAAAATGCCTGTTATTGAATAATCTGCCTTTTTGATACAATGAAAAAAATGAAAAGTGAAGCAATTCAATAAAATGTTCACACAGTATCAATATTTCATCTAAAGGTCTTATCAAGAGTGAGAAAAATCTTATTTTTGAAAAAGGCCCAGAGTCAAAATATTGAAAAAGGCTTTGAGATGAAGTATGGACAATTTACTCCCGAGAAAGGCTTTGAGATGTATCGCATTGAATACATAATAAAAACATACTTATCAAGCTATTTCAAAACACAAATTCCACTGCAAGATTAATGTGTATGAAATTATTATACATGTATTTGAGACTATTTGAAATAGTAGCCACGTTCGAACCCCAACAGCTCTGTTGCCAGAGCGTCGGGCTGTCACCCGGAAGGTCCTTCATTCGATACACAGACAGGGCAGGTCATGTCCTTCCATGACATTTGGCTACAGTTATTTGCCGCCAACCTCTGATTCATGTGAAGAAGTTCGTCAGCTTCTTGTGGAATGGCTAGTTAGTACAAGTTGATAATTCCTGGAAAGCTGGTAAAGTCAACTGACCCCCATGTATGACTGAAAAAATGGCGTAATACCCGAGAAAAACATAATCACTCTACTTTTATATGGTAATGTGGAAAACTGATTCCCCTTTAACTATAATTTTTCGCCGATTCGCAGCTATACCATATAGTTACTATGAACTACATTAATTTTTTAAGAAAACTAGAAACCATAGATGTGCTATCAAGTGTAATATTGCAAGTCAAGAATTAAAAAAAACGACCCTTTGACATGGTAAATACGAAGTGTAGGCGACAGGTCCTTAGTTAATAAAACAGACTCTGTGGTTTTTAATCGAATATTCGATCTTAAACCCTATTGAATAGTTCACATCTAAATGTATTTGCATTGCATTTCCTTATATCTAAAATGCTAAAAACTACATCATCATAAAATAAATTCTATATTTTTATTCTTCCCGAAATTGTGTCGGCCTTAACTATTACAAATGCATATCGATTCATGAGAAGAGTTATATATTGAGTAGAAACAAACACATATTATATCGGATAAATATCGCCGATATATCGAATTTGTTTTAATCGAAAATTAACATTAAAAATTGCTAGCCTGCCGGTGTGAACTGATGACTAACTAATAACCCCTGTCAAGGTCGGGTAAAACCAACGAAACAAAATGTTGTTAAAATACAAATCATAAAGTTTCAGGTATAGTGCACTTTTGGATTGTGATTATTGTAATGTTTTCACTTGTTCAAGCTTTCAGAAATTCGGAATTCACCGAGTAGGTGTTTTGAGAAAAATATTTTTGATTGAGGTTTACATTGAACAAATAATAAAACATTATGAACCCATTTCAAGGTGTAAATTGCGTCCATAATGACATATGTATGTGACTATGGTAAACTATTTAGTGATTAATCGGTCTTATTGCAATACCGTTCACTTTCTGCTTACAATCTCTTCTTTTACACGGAAATACGGAACTGATATTTACTTGTTTATTGTTCACTTGTTGACCGTCGACCGTGAAGTCTTTATAGGTACTGTATTTACTTGGCATTAAACCTATGTTCTACATTCCGCACCATCTTATAACTTTAATTGTAGTCAACAAAACAATTCGTTAATGAAATGTAAAGCTGTTCATAAAAAACACGAGCTACTGTTCATGAACGATGTCCAGCGTATACGCTTATTCGAATAACATCTGGTACACCTTACACATAACGGCATGTTCCACACGCAAGCTCTGAAGTTGCTCGAATTAAATGGACCAGTGGTTGCAGATTCCAGAATACGCCACTGAATGAAGCGCACATCCTGTCCCCATGTCCTGTTTTCATACGTTGCTTGAGCGAGTATGAGAAATTTACTGTAAAATTCCTTGTTTTATTTCTTTGTTTTCTTATTTAGTTTAAACTTATTTGTTTTACATCGATTGTGAAACAAGTTATTATAACATGTATTTATCCGTCGCGATGAATGAGTAACTAACCAGTACCACGCCTTGTTAAGGGATTGTGAAGTTCGCCGTTCAACTCCGCCCAGGGGATTCGAACTTACAATCTTCGGATCAGGAGCCAAGCGCTTAACCCATCGACAACTGTGAATTCAATTGTTTTCATTTTTGCATTTGCCACTGTAAACAACATATGTTTCAATTTCAAAAACAACTTCGACGTTGGTGACATTTTTCTACCAGACTCCACCCACAGCTATTTTGATTGGATGTCAATTAAGGCTGACTTCGAAGTGGGCAGTACTGTTCTTATCTTCTATTTGTTTAAACTTACAGGACACGCCTACATCCGATTGTTTGACACTGAAAGCTGTCTGTGAACATTTTATGATAACGATGACAACACTTCCCACTTAAAACCAATTCAAATATTAGTTTTACCGTTTAAACCTTGAGTTTACTTTGTTTTAAACATAATGGTTTAGGAGTCGTTTGTGTTAAAATACAAATCATATAGTTTCAGGGATAGTGCACTTTTGGATTGTGATTATTGTAATGTTTTCACTTGTTCTAGCTTTCAGGATATTAACGCCCAAGTGGCACGGCTAAAACGTCAACTATTAGTACAAACTTTTTAAGTGTATAAATATTTTATAAACACAGGCTACGCAATTCATCTATATGTACACGGACTGTGTTTTCTAGTTCGAATTAAAGTAAGTGCGGAAATTCGGAACATCTCTGCCGCCATGGATGGCATAAACCTGCACCTACCGCCCGTGATTCCAGATTCGTACTATGACATTTCGACCCACAATACGGCCTATCACACGTATCAAAACGCACCAAATACCGGGTGGCCCAACCGTGAAGACAACTCCCGGGTTTATCAGTCACCGAATACAGATTTCGATTCTCAACTACGTTTTCATGGCAACTCGAGCGTTCGGCGGGGATGCCAGCTAGATTCAGGTGATGGCGTCAATAGTGTGAATGATGACGCACATAGTACGACGCCAGTTGAACAAGGTATGTCGATGGAAAATGTGTTGTTTTTTTCATGTGACATTTGGTCCTTTTTTTTAAATATATCTTGTAGTTATTTTTATTCAAAATTTACAACGGAATGGTAACTTTTTGACTTGAGCATAATATCTGTACTTGCGAACAAAGACCTAAATGGTATTTAGGTCTTTATTGCGACCTAGCCACAAAATCTCGCCTTTGATGATTTCATATGTGTTACTGAACGATTAGGCCGCGACCGTCGAACATATTAAGGTCCCTTGGAGCCAGACCTACTTGTGATCTTCTTATCGGTAATACTGTCGATATGTTTCGGAATATCGCTTGTCATCAGTGTGTTTCCCCATGGAAACAAAAAGCTAAGAAAATAACATTTTCATTTGACTTAAAATATATGTTGAAATCGTCAGATTTTAATGCTGTTAATGAGTTACATTGTACTCTGTACATTTACGTTGTTAAAACACCATGATCACATTTAGCAAAGTGTGTGCCATATAATTTCGCGAACTGATGTTCAATCAGATTTATTTTAAAATATGACTAATACAGCACACGGATCATTTCAATTTGTGATAATAAATTCGTCTCCTTGGTTTTCTGCCTCATCCTTGCGAAACGATGATGTCCCGTCTTCACATAAGAATAGAATAATGTGGCAATTTTCCGCAATGAAGAATAAATTTGGTTTTAATGACTGTATATTTTACTGGTTAAAATCAACGTCGTTCGGAACCGACTTCTTGATTACATAGTCGAGTAATATACGCTCAAATGCTTTCCTTATTGGTCACTGTCATCTCGCGATATTTTTGCCAAATGAGGAATGTATTTCAATATTGTTTCACTTTGTACACACCCATATCACTATGGTTCAAATATACGACTGCATAAAATCAACTTGTCACGGTTTTGCTGAAATCAGAGATTCTTCATCAACATTTACATTGGGTGACCAATATTTCAAGAAATGTTTGGGTGTACATTAGTCTCTGGAGAAATCTTTTATTTTAAAGCTATTTTGTTAGTTTCAGTTCCAGAAATGATATATACAAATAAGTAAATCTTAATCGTATATAAATCTATTGTTTGTCTATAAATGCTGAGGTATTATTTTTATTATTAATTATGTCCGCAAATGAGTAAATTGTATCTAGAAATTATAGACTAATACTGGCGTATAGGGCCAATCGTCGCTCCTGAAAACGCACTATCGGCGATATTGATAAAACTGACGGGTCGATTTTCGACTTGATTATCATATATGGAGGTAAAAACATGTAGCCCAAAATGTATTTTTTTAGTAGACGACATTTATTAATCACTGACAGTACCGCTATTGGTCATGTGTTTTCCTTCTAGTCTAAAAATATTCAAAAAATAAGCTTTGTGTATGAATTATATTACTGATAAAGCAAGTTATATTAAAATCATTTTCACTGCAATTTTTTTTTTTCGCACAGTTGAGTTTCGATATCATATTTTTTATTGAAAATTACGTGTATCTAATACATTGTATTACTAAAAATAAAATAAAAATGTTAATGGATTTTGTGACGGATATACCTGTATTACTCATTACCCGTCCATGTTGACAAAGAACAATCACAACCAAGCGTAACATTATACAACAGTAGATCAGTTACGACAATGTAATACGTCCATTAAAGCAATTTTCCCTAGTAAACCGTGGTTTTGGCACATGTTAAATTCGATCATTTTTTTCATTGATAATTACATGCACCTTTCACGAACTGATTACAATATTAAAGCCGGTATAAGTAATGAACATATTGCTAAAATATGGTTCTGTTTCGTTTGAACCTTGTCATATTATCAAAGACCTGATGCAGAACAATATTCGCTCTGTTCCCCATTGTGAACCCTTCAGGTTTAATACGTTTATTTTATTGACAGTTAATATTTCAAGATACTGGCATCGCTCTAAAAGATGAAATCCGGATATCGCTAAAATGACTCTGTACTAGGGCACACACCAGGTTTAATTTTAGATCCAATGAAGTTCAGTCAGACTTTAATACCTCTCGTAGTTTTTATTGCTATTCGAGCAAGATTTTAACGGTATGTTGGTGTTTGTAGCACAGGGTTAAAGGGGAATTCGTAATAAATCTTCAGAAGCATCCGTGGTTCTTTAATATGCAAAACACCGACATGGGACCTTGGTTTTCTGTCCCATCCGGAAAAGTGTTAGTAAGCTCCTTCGCCCTTTTAAACAATACCAGGAAAACGCTTGATCAATTAATCGCGCTTACATCTAGAACTTTGTACATGTAATCCGTATTTTTAATGTTAAATATAGCATTGTACCCTATCAATGTGGTATCACTGTTAGATAGTATATTGATGTATGTTAGTAGTGTATGTCACCATAGTATACACTGCTCGTCTGTCTTGTATGTATACTAATTGTATACACATGTCCTCGCATTTATTGATTGAAAAGAAAATGTTCGTCCGTCCGTCTGTCCGTCCGTCTCTTCGTCTGTCTGTTAACTGTTTGTCTTCCATTGTGTTGTATGTTCAACTAAGTTTTATCAAATTTATGTTTATATTACGAGGGTTTGAATCGAATCGAAATTGTAAAATTAGGTTTGCTGTGTTTGCTATATTTTCAAAAAGTCGACAATTTTCTTACAAAGTAAATAAATAAATAAATGATTATTACAATATTACTGCATATTTTTGCCATGCCATTTCTTTGTAATCATCAAAACTTTGTGTTTTTTAAATATACGTATATCGAAATTTCGAGACAAAATCGGAAGACATTTCCCAGAAATATCGTACAATTGTGTTGATGCAAAATCCTGTCATAGATATACATGTACTTGTATTCCAAATATTATCTTGAAAATAAAATTTTCACATATCCCTGAATAGAATCATTGATCAGAAAATTATGCCAAATTAAGTCGAGATGGATACTTTCAATCCTGAAAGTGATGTTTTCATTTGTTTACAACTTGCTTTATTGCTGGTGTTAATTGGATGTTATCGCGGGTCAAAAAGTTCGCGAATTGTAAAAAAAGTGAATATTTTTTGCCGGGAATGTTTGCTTTTTGCGAAAACTTGAATAAAACATGAAATATTCTGTTATTGTTAGCCATTGAAATGACGGCATATTCAATATACTTGGGTATGTTCTAGATGCTCGATGTTATCATTGCCGTTAGATATTATTAAAATATATGGATCGAGATGTGGTCTATTTTATGCATTTTCTACGATTGTTCCAAATTTGTTTCAAAATAACTCTAATACTAAATTAGTTGTCGCATTACTATCACAGTTTTGAAAACAGCTTGACACAAATATTAGACATAAAACATACGTATTAAATTAATTCTTGAAGTTCAACAATATTGTGAATATATGCGTTGTTTCAGAATGTGTCAATTATGTATTAGTGTAAATCATAAGTTTAGCACCAAATGCATATTGCGAACTGTCCCATTGCAACTAATGACAGCAATGCTACGGTGGTAGAATACAAGTCGTACCTCCATTTATAAGTGATAGAGCTCTCTTGGCTGGCTTTACTGCCTATGGCTTGGTGTATTAGCCCAGTTTTCTGTTTCAAATTTGAATATGTGTCTGATCAATGTTGAGACATATCGCCCATCTCCCTTGATTCGTTCCTGTCCTTAATTCGTCATCTCAGTGGCTTTTATTCCAACTTACCGAGAATCCCGCGATTGCGCGCATGTAAACTGTGGTCACTTATTGACGACTTCGTAATTTCGATTGGTGCTGAAATACCATACCTAAAACTTATATATATATATGTGTGTACTGTTTTGTTCGAAGTTTTGAAATAAAGTAACATTTTACTTTAATGTATTTCAGATAATTTGTACGGTTGTGTTGTGTCATTGCATTAAGTGTCCGACTGTGTTCGTCAGTGGGTCAAAATTCAGTGTTATATTACCTGGATAAAACAAGGACCATAAAAGTGGTTCACTAATTCCAAAATATAAGGGTATTTCATTTATAAATGGCTCTCTGATACAAAATAATGTTTTGATGAACTGTAGAATATGAAAATCTTGATACCCGTTGTACATAGTTGATCGAACAAGATTGTAGTAAAATAGTTACTTGATTGTTGAAATTTTTGTCTCCTCTTAAAAACATTCATGTACGAATATGTTAGGGTTTGGGCTTATAAAATCAGGCTTTCGAGTGGTTGTTTCTGGGCTCAATATTAAATTGACCAATGGTTTAATTACATTCTTAAACTGATCTCCATACGTAGTTTTATTCCCCCAGATGTAAGTCTACATTGTATGTTGTATACTCCAGATACAATATAAAGATCGACTGACTTACTTCAAAAATTTGAAACATTTTTGTCATATGGAAAATACCAGATTTAATAGGTTTTGTGTAGAAAATGTATGTCATTGTTTCCAAATAATTGTTTAAAACAAATAAAACACTCATAAAACCGTGCATCTAATAGGACGGTGGGAATAATTGTAACCGACATTCGTTTGCCTTTTAACCGTATCCGTGGCTTCAGACATGCACATACTTTATTATACTTGCTGTTCGCAGATATCTCATAACAAATTCACTTTCTAGAACATGGTTACGGGGAAACCATCAAAGCATTATCTGTACTACAAATATACTCTTAACACATTGCAACTGTAGCTTCACAGTTAACTTAGTAACGGTCCGTACGGTCCGGATGGTTGGTGTTAAAAACACGTACACATTCATTTCAAGCGTCTAGACGTCTGACATCTGATTGACGTTTGTTCCAAACACGAGCCATTGTTTTTTTTTAATTTTTCCCAGAACGTGCTGCGATAAAGTACTCATTTAACATGGATGACGCTATGAATGTGCAAGACCACTTGACAAGATGTAGAAATGTAATGATCGATCACTATTGATTTTTATTGATTGGTCGACCAATTGATTTTTCCATCCATTGATTGTGGTAGGCATAGCTAATATAGCAAAAATGTTGACAACTCGATTGCGCGAAACATTAGTTTTTCAGATGTTTAAATTTTTACATAATCTCTTTTAATCGTGAGTTTGCACTTTTCAAATTTGCATTTTGTTAGCCAACGACTTTACTATACTTCAACTTAAGGTCATACGAATTAATAACTGCACGAAAGTAGGCCTACCTTTACTTTTTAAGTTGCCGCGATTTTTGTTCTCGTCGATAATACTCTAAAAGTTGTTTTAAAATTTATATTTATTTTACATCGATTGCCAACTTACATTAATCACTCGCAATGACTGCGTCCAATACTAATCAGTACTCGTGCCTGATTAAGTAATTGTGAACTTCACAGTTCAATCTCGTACCATGCGGGATTAGAACCCACGAGCTCCGGATCAGGAGTCAAGCGCTCTAGCTCTCGATCACTATGCATCCTGAATACATGCATCCAGTCTATCTACTTCGCTCTGTCGAAAAGAAAACCCACAAACTACATTGTACTTATATTACTGTTTGTGTTAAATATTAGTCTGACTCTTTGTACCTGTACCATCATTTTTAAATCTTCACTATGCCTCTGATGACTTTTTTCTCTCACCGATTATAAATGTGGCGAAAAACTTTGTAAAATGTTTAATGCCTGAAGAACACGTATTGTAGTGTATAGAATACTTTACAAGGCTCATGTTAGTAAAGTTGGTACATGTTCTCAGGATATAATCCTCACTGTCCCCTTTTATTTAAAAAAATGGACGACAAGCTAATGATTCATTATAGCCTAATTGTATAAACGATACACAGAAACTAGATACACCCTGTAATGCGACGTATCTACGTCAGCGGATTGAAACATTAATTTATCGTTACGAATTTGTCTAATCAACCTCGGTGTTTACTTATACTGTTTTTCGTGTAATCATTAATTTATCTATCACAATTAGGCAGGTTTGCTAAAATGTATAGCCCGCCTGTTTTGATGGTTTCAATATTCCGGGTGGCGATACAATCTCTCTAAAACCATAATTACTCAACAAGTGATGTTTCATACCTGTTAGATATGAATGTTAGGTTTTTCAAATTGCCAATTTAAATTTACCGGTTTGAGTATGTGGTATGTTATCTCATTCATACGTAGAGTGTTAATATTCTATGGTACAAGTCCGAGTTATATTCTATTAAATGTCTGAATAATACTACATGTACATACTACATACATACATTTATTGGCATTTGACAATTAATAACATTCGGTCATTAACAACATACTATGGCAAAGACACTACACACAAACAGACAAAACGCATTTAGACTATTTAAGAAAAAATGAAAAGAGAATCAATCAATGGTTACAGGATATAAATGTGTATACATAGTCAAAATGAGGCAACACAGGAAACAGTTATATATTTTCGAGAGCTTTTGTTCTTACTTCAAATGCTTATGAAATAACTTTTGCGATATTTATTTGACAAATTTTATTTTTGCATTGACAGTATATTATTCAATTATTCAATACAAGGCCATGATGTTTTCAGTAAGTATTTTCTTTTGGTGTTATTGTAAATCGGACAGCACATTAAGAAGTGGTATACAGATTCAACAACGTTTCTATTGCAGACTTTACATAATCTTCTATCCCTTATATATACATGTATATACACGAGTAATTATAATGATAATGATGATGATAATGGTACTGATAATAATGATGAAGATGATAACGATGATAATGATTATGATGATAATGCAGTTGATAATGATGACGAGAATGGTGATACTAATGGTGATAATGAGGATGATAATGATGTTACTAATAATGATGATGTTAGATTGTTTATTTATCGAAGGTAACCATTATGATTTTACATACCATGACACTTTTTATATTGAATCAAATTCGCCAAGCATTGATTGAACACTAAATGAACGCTTAATTGATCGTTGAGTGAATACTGACTGAATGCCGATTGAATAAATTAATGCTTCAATACTGAGCGAATACTGCTTGAATATTGTGTGAATACTTATTCAGCTCTGACTGATTGTTGATTGAATACTGATTAAATGATAATTGAACTCTGTTTAAATTAAGGTTATTTCTAATTGAATACTGATTAATGATGATTGAATACTGAATATTAATAAACTGACAAATGGGTATATACATTTTTTTGATAGTTCATGTTACTTGCATTAGTTTTTTAGTTTAAACTTACTTAGTTTACATCGATTATGAAACAAGTTCTTACAACTTATACTAATCACTCTTGATAGTTAATTGTATACGAATGAATATTGATGCCGAGCAGGAAATTCCACATAGAAGCGCGCAGCGACCACACATGAACGAAGAAAAAACATATACAAATGTCATACACAATTAAAAGACCAATCCCTCAAAAGGTTTGTTTGTATGTTATAACCTATCCTGAACAATTTAGGTGGGTAGGTTGGAAGATGGGTAATTAATGTTTTTCAGAGCATTTGTATTACACTCGCTTTTGCTACTTGAGTCACGGCGGTGCGTAAGCCAATCATATCTAAAAATAAACGTCGAAGCCGAACCTCGTTTGTAAACTGGACGCTGATTTGTTCAAATATGCACGATGTGAACGCTGGGCTGGAATGTTTAAATTCGCTTTTCTTAAATTGTGGTTTGAATACAGACATACGAATTATTGTCGCAGCTTTACGTACTAAACCATTTTATGCTAATCAATGGTATGTTAATCAGACAAAGTCAATAGCAATTGTAACGTTTTCTATAGTTGTGATAGTCAAACGGATTCAACACAAAGTATGGAGTATAAGGTATAATTGTTCCAAGAAATCATGTTTGCTTTAAATGAATAAAAATTGTGTGAGTTTTTTACGCCTTCATCGATTCGAAAGTTTTAATAGCATTGATATAATTTAAAGGAGATAGGTCCTATTATTATTTATTATACATGTACCTTGTATCTTACCTTTGATTTAGACACGAGATAAATGCGTAAATATAGCATTAATGTACTAGTACATGTTTTTTAAATAAAATAAATACCTGTGATAAAAGAAGTGATTTTATGGAAATCTCTGAAAGGTAAATGGATAATGCCACAATGATCCTGTAATTGAGTTTTGATGTGCACTTATTTACGCGCCGTTTATTAAAGTTTATTGAACATGTATCAAATGATTTGTACCACGCATATTATTATTGTTGAATATATCCATAAGTTCAAATAAATGAACGGATGCAGAATTGTAATAGTTGGTTTCTTTATTTATTGATTCTATTGATACGTGCCCGTGCAATAACTCAAAATCTTTATCAACAAAACTACATCTTTGCTTATTTCAATTTGCGCCGATCATCTTTTTTAAAGATATTTCTTTTCACTGATAACGTCGTATAACTAATTGTATGGTGTATGTGCGCCACCTGTTTCCTATATGGGCGACGCCTCCGGAAGAATATTAGTCATTTTAGATTTTTGGAGGATAGTGCATGATGCAGAAGAAGACCCAGTTCCAGAAGCGCCCACTAGTCAATCGCATCACCACTGGACCACGGATCTGCTATATGGTCATTCAAGTTTCTGATATCAATACACAGCCGCTAAAAAGATCCCAAGTCTGAAACCCCCAAATTATTTTGAGTAGGGACAATTTTCAGGGGTAGATAGGGCTTTAAGGATAACCCATTGGCAACCGGCACACAGTATGAACTCCGGCCAGGCACGAACATCACTGGGGTTTTATACCGGTTCATTGTGAAATGTCTGGTAGAACGAAGATTAATTTATAATCGTTATTCGGTTGAACAACAAGTCACCCTTGTACTTGAGAGATTTAGTGCATTGAACTGAGAACTATTCAAATACGACCTTTTATTAGAAATCTTGAAAAATATAACAGATAGAAATGTTGTGCGTAAAGATACATTTATAATGAAAGTGAAGCAAAATTATTTGATAGCTTTACTTGACAACACTTCATGGGAAATGGAGAAAAATGGTTTGTTGACAATCGATTTAAGTTAAGAAACACTGTAAATTGTTCAACGAAAAGCAAAGAGCGGCATTTCGAAGTAATTCTGTATCTACACATGTATTCATACCACTCAAAGTAAGGATCCACATTTCCATGGGTGATATTGTATGCTTCTAGAATATTAATCCAGAACCTTTCAGCTGTCAGTGATGCATTTACAATGATGTGCATGCCTGTTCTTTTTGCACACCGATGCCCACAGACAACATAAACGCACCCTCACTGTACTTATCATGTTCGTCATCAGTACAATGCAAATACCTTACTTGTTGGTCCCGGAAAGGTTTACGGCATAATGTATAGCACATAGGGGATCAGTGGTGTAGCCGGGTATCAGTGTCCAGAAAGAGCGGGTATCAGTGTCCAGAAAAAGAGCGGATCTGCTGTTCATTGAGAACGGAATATATTGACAGCTACAAGTAGTCTCCGGGATGCGACGTTAAAATGTTTTTTAACGGATGACTGAAACCTCCAGGACTTTTCAGATTTGAGTTTAAAATAATTTAATTACTTTCCTCAAAATACGTGGTTATTCTTACTAATTTAGAGTGTTTTATAAACTGTGCAGTGAACATTAGGAAACACATAGTTCAATAGATCGATCATTTATACTTGTTGTAAAAAAACAACTTCTTAGCAATAAAAGCGCCAAATGTAACGTCTCCATAACACAATAATATATGTTGTATATAGGTTTACTGAAAATTGTGTCATTATAATTCTGTCTATAATTGTTCCTCTTATAAAAAACACTCTATCATGTAGTTCTGCTAAGTATATTTCCATGATTTAGATGAGAGCTTTGCCCGAAACCTTAATTAAAGAGCAGAATATTTGTATGTTATAAATAAATCATTTTTTAATTATCTATTGTTTAAGTTACACTTACACATACTACTTAATTACCTATAGTTTATATATGAAGTTTTATTTTACTTGTGATGTTTAACTGATTAAGTTACTCTCACACACAATACATTAATATGTATCATTATGATGTTTGCATGTAGGATTGTATCATTACTATACCATTCTGCTTCGTACTTTGACAACGTGTAGGATATATCGAGGTGTTGGTGCGAGTACCAGCTATCTCCATATAAATGTATCATCAGTAAGGAGATGATAGGTTCTGGCTCTAACCCCTCGATATGTTGTATGGATGAGGAGCCATGCTCAAGTCCGAAACAAAATTTCTGTTTTGTTCCTGAAAGAATTAACAGGATTATTAACCCATGTATAGTATTTTACTCAGATACTTACCGCTTTGTATAGACATGGTTTTTCATGTCAATACACACATTTACACTAATGTCACGGCATGATGAAACAGTTAATTATTCATAAATCTACAACTTTGATATGGACAAATTAACTTGATATTTACATCAAGAACTCTTCTTCTCAAGCAGTATTTAAAATTACTACCACAATAGAATTGAAATTTCTGATTAAAATCTAACACAAAGTATTATTTAAGAACACGTGGAGTAATAAAGCGAGAAACAAAAATGTGTAAAACAACACAACAGAACGGAATTAGTTAATAATACAGGGATTTTAGTATAAAAAAATTGTATAGTTTACCAAAAAGTAATATCCATACACTCTATGAGAGTTAGTACATATTTATTCACACAACAAAGTCAAACGAAATATTACAATACACATGTATGACAAACTAAACTGGTGCAATGTGAATACATATGAAAAACAACAGTATATAACATCCAATCATGAACGTAAGAGATCAGTACGTACTTTTACAGCACATCGTAGTTAGGTTGTATTTTTAAAACAACATTGTATGGCCCATGAAAACTCGAAAGCTTATTTCCAATGTTTTACCAAATATAAATTCAACAATTTTACTGTTTTTGTAGCTTTTAGTTCGTGTTCTGGGCATCTTTATCATCAAGTACCTTTTGTACCTCAGCTTCGGATACATGAGTGAAATGAGGTTTGTCCATTGTTTGGTCCTGATGTGAAATGATCTCTGTATAACTGAACCGTATGTTTAGAATAAGCAAGTTATAAAACCAATATGCCGTGAAGTTTCTTTGGAATTAACCAACTTGAATAATGAAATAAATAGTAAATTATTGAAAAAAATAGTTTTTTCTTATTATTCATTATTCATGTAAAGCAAAAACAATATGGACATGGTTTGAGCTACGGACTCTTTTTGCTTCAAAGTATAACATTTTTGCCGCCAGTATCAAATGTACACAACAGATTTTCTCAAGTTTTTTTACTAACATATGGACACTAGAAATGAACTGCACACTGTATTATTTCATGTTTATGCAACATATACGATATATTTCATTGTAAATATTGGCTATTTTCATATAAAGTGCTTCAAAATGCAATAAAAGGACGCTTTCGAAACATTTCGCAGGTCTAAAACTGTGTATTTTTAAATGTACTGAGGATATAACTATATATGTACAAAATAGTATTCATTTGGTTCATGTTTTTAAGTTTATGTGGGAGCATATGGTTTGTAATATAAAACTACATTTCGGAATATTATTCAATAATATTTATATGACATTTGAGGCTTTTAGACAGCGTTAGTCATTTGCTGTTATCTGTCTGAGTCGATTTAACAAAGTTTGTTTAGCTGTTGAAAATTGTTCGATTCACATGGTCAGAATATTGGCAGGTTTTAAATCAATGATTTTTCAGATTCCAGCGTCGCCAGAATTATGTCAGATGTACAATTCATTGTTAATACATGTACACTATAATATGAGTTGATATAATAGGACTTCAGCTTAGATGAAAACAATATAAAAACAAGAGACTTCATGAAATACTTCAAAGTAAACAACGATGCTTGGTTAAAGTAATATTATGCTCATTTTTTGTTCATTTGTTTACCTAAACAAACATGAAAAATATATTTCTTATAGTTAAAACATCAATAAACATGCATTATCAAAGAACGAACTCATAATGTAATGATCCGTATTTGTAGAAGAAAGATGTTTGTATGTCAGAACATTTTAAAAAAAACGTCCAGTTTTGTAACTATCAGGCTATTTTACTAGTTTTGTCTGTTAGTAATATGGTAAAAAAAATATTTTCCATCGGTTATACATTGCAATAGTTCTTATTAGAGATGTTTTAGCCAATATAACAACAATACTGGCTGAAGCCAATTCAAACATTTATGTTCAGATGAGTCAGTTACATCTTTAACATAAAACGTTTATGTTAAATGCATTAAACTCACACATTTTGTATCAATAATTTTACCCGAAAAATCAATCTGGAACATTTCAATAAATGGAAATATTCTGAGTCAAAAAAGAAAGTTTGCATGGGATAATATAGACATGTTTTGATACCGTGGGGTAACACCTAGAATACATCCATCGATATGCAATACAGAAAGCAAATAATAAATACACCGCAAGATTGAAATTAAAATTATCTTTCAGTTGGTACCAAATATGTCCATGATTAGCCCAACATGGTTTCGAAAAATGTCCATATATCCAATGCACGCATTCTTTTTTGTATTCAGCGTACCTTTCTTCTATGCATCGAGACGACTAAATTCCGTGTGATCCGGACCCGAAATTGTAACACTCACATTTTAGTGTTGAATATTATTTTTGATGCACTTTCTTAGAGATTTAAATTTGAATATTAAATTGAGTGTAATTTACTGTGTGCTATAAATATATGGGCCAATACATCCCCTCAAATCACAACGCAATTGGACATGTAGAATACTGTTTAGGTCCAATGACCGCCATCAAGGCACCGTGTATAATTGAAAAAAGTCAATAGACAAATATCAAAAAAACAAAGACAGGAGCATTTTGACAACTTCAACACTTAACCATGATTGGCCTATGGACGTAGTTCGTAATAAAAAAGTCAGAAAAATGTGTTCTTTTTGTTTATTAAAACTCCGATGTTTGTGCAAAATGACAAATTCCACGAATTTGAATAATAAATTTAATTGTGACTTCAATTATCATGTCATAGGATTATACTGGTTTGACCGAGACGTTTTAAGATATTAAGTTATTTACATAAAATTAGCCATCAACAATGTCATTAATTCATTTCCCAAATATTTCGCATACAGTGAAACTTCAGTTATAAGACTGGTCTTGGCTCTGAAGAAAGTCTGCCTTAGTTGTTAGGTGCCTGGTTATCGAGTTAGAATATGGAATTAAAATTGAAAGCTGGTGTTGAAAAAATAGGTCTTATTGATGATGTGGTCTTTAAGAGAGGGTTTACTTAATATGCCTCTATAAAGCCACTTGCATCATCCTTAAAACTTGTTGGTTTTACATAACCCTACCTTCTCATGAAAATGGCCCCTACTGTTGGTGCCTGTGGGGACAGATGTTTCGGAATATGTATTAATAGTTTCATATTGAATGACCTTAAAAAAGAAATTAATAAAATATAAATTACCTACCCTCCTAAAGTTTGCTTGGTAGGGTTATGTCGAACTTTTATTAGGATGGCCCTTGGTGCAATAATTATAACAATATCTGTATTTATAAAAGGTAAGATGTATACAAAAACATACAGTCTTAAATAAAATATGTCCTTCAAACAGATAATAACATAAATTAAACCAACCATAATACTATAACACACATTAACTCAAGACAATCATTCATCAGATTTTCATATTATAAACAATAAATGTATATTAAAATATATAAACATTCAAATGCGATTAAATTTACATTTTGTGCGAACATATAAGAATGAAAGAGAGAGAATAAGTTGCTACAGGGAACGCCACATACATAAGACACGTTGCTTCCCCACACAGACTTTTATGACTATAGAAATGACTTTAATGTTCTTTGAACTCATTGGCCGAAGAAGCCGATCTTATATTATTGGGCTTTTTTCCAATTAATAGCACTTATATTTGTGAAAGATTGTTTTCATGTTTCAGGAATATTTTGTTTTAGTTTGTTCTTCTTTAACCAAACATAAAACTATTTGGAAATAAATTGTACACCAAATTCAATTCATTTGCTGTTAGGTAAATAAGATACGAATAATATTTTCGCCTTGGTCTCTTAAACAGCTAAACCCCTGTACCTCCATATGTAGTGGACAGCCGAAGAATGACCGCCCGCTGTGGGAAAGACATTTGTATAAGCTGAACATGTCACAATCTCGGATGACACATATCTTAACAATCCAACGTCTCCATTTATCATTCCGTAAATCCACAACCCATCAAATATTGAATCAATATCAAAACGAGATAAAGAAAGTATTAACATATCTCACTGTTTGCGCATTAAATTTCAATTTGAATTGTAATATATTTCATATATCATACAAAACAATTTCTTTGGAATCCTAATATTTCGCTTAAAGGGATTCCACGTGTCAATTAAGTTGAGAAATATGTAATCAGATGTGCAGACGACCGGTCCATGTTACAAATTACGGTTATCACGTGTCACAATGTTAATAAAAATGTAATCAGACCACCCCTGGTTTTGAAGTAAGTTGGTCTTTGAATTGAGGTGGCTTGTTTATAAAGTTGAATTTTGGAAGTAAACTTACAAAATGGTTCATGAAAATATGGTCTTATATATGAGGTGGTCATAACTTGGAGGTGGTCTTCAAGTGAGGTTGGTACTGTATTAGGTTGAACAATCGTCATGACTGGTATTTTATGTAATGCATAAACTAGACTTATGTTAAGTAACTTCAGTCTCTCTTAGAATTAGTGAAAAACAGTTTATTTATTATAGTGTCACCCCCTACTTAAAGGGCCAGCCATTTCTGACTTATGAGACGCCTGCCTTCTGAGCACATTTACTTCCCGATTCCTATCCTTTATGTCAAGTACCAGGCAGGTTGGCACACGGTAACCATTATTTAACTAGCTGGTGACTCTCCAGCTGGCCATGCCATAACGGACCCCTGTCGGGATTCGAACCTTCGACATCCCGCTCCTTAACCACTAGGCCAAGAGAGTCGGTTTGTATGTCGGAACATACTATTTTCTAAACTGTTCATGTCGTTCTTATTTCAAGAAGTATATCTATTTCGGTGGTATGTATGCTTTTGTTATATGTTTAAGTAAACACTCGGATTAATTTTGCCAAACAAAAGATACTGCTTGATCAATTTCAAAATCCTTCCACAATTAAATCGAGATGATGTAAACACAGAAATGAGATTGAAGCATGTGTATTGGCCCTGTATTTACCAAAAATCTCATTTTGCGTATTCCCTCAAACTTAAATCAGCTGAGTATGTACTTAAATTTTCACTCAATTCTGTATTCTTGAAGTATTGCCGATACACTGGAGTGAACAAAATCATCTGAGATTAAATTTTGTTGTGAAAAGCATTTTAAGGCCATCTCCAATAATTTGAGTGAATTTTTAAGTTTGAGTTTTAATATGAACTTGATATTTTATTATGAACACCGTGTCAGATCTCAAGTTTTCAATCCTCAAACCCTACGTCTCGTTCACGAATACCCACGCAATGAGATCACCCAACAATACCGCATATCGATCATATTATTACTCATTGGACTCCGCTTATTTTCAAATACACTTTAGTGCTTAAATGCGGTGTGCAGAGATAATATTTATGAAGCTCTCAGAATGCCAAGATGTCGATAACACGTCACCATATCGAGAGTTTGGCGCAACAATGTTGTAAATATTCCTTTACAATAACTGAGTTATCGCGTTATTGCGCCAAGCCTTGGCTAGGCAGTATAATGGACATAATGCTCATTCATATTGTAAATTAAACCAACATTATCTGGTGACAAAACTATTGCTAATCTCCCGCAAAGGATTTGAATTTTGCGCCGTTTTTTCTATAAAATGATTGATTTTAGGTAGAAGTGTCATTTTATATGAGTGTTGTCAGTTATCTGGGCGATGAATCGCAGGTCAAACGAAATTACCATGCGGTTAAACAACTAGTCCCCACATTCGCGTTTAGTAATATAAATGTTAAAAATAAATATTAAAATAATAGAAAATGTAGTGAGTTGAATAATATATAAACTCATAATAATCGACCCATAGCATAGCAAGAGACAAAGTGGGCCTCCATGGTCGAGTGGTCTTGGTCGCTGACTTCAAATCGCTTGTCTGTCACCGCAGCGGGTTTGAATCTCATCCGGTTGATATAAGTTTGTGAGCGAGGTTATAAGCTAGCCAGAAGCTCGGCAGTTCTAACCAGGCCCCGATCTCTCAAAGCATCTCAACTAGAAATCTCAGCTCAATATGAGATTTTGCTCTAAATAGAGACTGAAGGTGAGACAAATCTCATTCGAATATATTGAATTTTGAGAAAAAAACTAATCTCATCTTTTTCGTTTTGTAATACCGATTTGAGTCCGGTCTCAGATGAGGAAAACCTCAACGATTTGAGACAATATTTGAGCTGAAATTTATCTCATATTGAGATGCTTCGGGAGATCGGGGCCATGTGTCTACATGGGGTCTTCCTCCACCCTCATAGCTGGAATGGTCACTACTTGACTCTACCAGCCCCCCCCCCAAAAAATAACAATAAGGAAAGAAACAAATGGCATCGTGGATCGGACATTTTAAAAAGACATATTCATCACTAAATGGTTTATCATAAGTGTATGCGTACATCTTATTAAGGACGTGATCTGTTTCTTGAAATGGTTTGAGATGCTTTTATCATTTATCACCTAATACTCTGGTGAGTTTATACCAATTTTAACAGTGATTTTCGACTCATATACATACTTAAGGAATTCCTTACACATTAAGAATTTGATAAGGCTATTTACTTAATCACGGATCCCGGTTACTGCAGCAGGTTTTGTTCTTACACGTTAGTGATTGTCCAGCGTAGAATTCATCAAAATGTCGTCGGAATTTATCAACATGTCGTCGGAATTCATCAACATGCCGTTGGTTTTACTAACATTCATTGTATATATATATACATACCCATAAAACTAATTATCACACTGCTGTAAACATGAACACTGAACAAGTTGGCGTTTTAATAATGTTTTCTCACGACGAAAACTTGTATTGATAAACAATGATCGAATCTCGTAACACTACCCAATTGTAATTCCAAAATTGTGTGAAACGGTCCTAGTGATTAGGCTGCAAATACTTTCGTACGCACGTCGTTTCCCGGCATTCTCCACCAGTCTGTCTTATTTTTGCACATAATTAAAAGTCATTTATGAAGTGAGAGCAGATTTTGTTTGTCAGATCGGGAAAGATTAAGTACACCCCGAGATTAAAATATATGTTTTATACCATTTGGTACACCCCCGTTCTTCTTGAAGTTTTAGCAGGTGTCAAGCTAGCAAGTAATCCGCTAGAACCACTGATATGTCCTTTCACAATCTTTTTCAAATATGTATGCTTGTAACTATGGCCAAAACTAAAAATGGATAAACAGGCAATTTAATAAATTGACAATTACAGAGAAGGAGAAAAAAGCCTAGTCATGCGAGACTTTGATAACTTTTAAGTTTATGCGATCAGTGTAGAATCAAGCTTGAAGAGAAATGTTTAGACTAGTCTCCGCATTCACTTGATATATTTCAGTGTCAATTCTACATTGATTTTACCAGCGTCTTACCTATTGTGATGATTGCGCCACCAGCCAGCGCCTTGTCTATTGTAGTGAGCGCGCACACAGCGCCTTACCTATTGTGATGACTGCGCGACTAGGACCTTACCTGTTGTGATGAGCGAGTGCGCGATCAGCACCTTACCTATTGTGATTGAGAGTGCCTGCCAAGCGCCTTACCTATTGTGATAACCTTAATTATTGTTATGATTGCGCGAAAAGCACATTGCCTTTTGTGATGAGTGAGTGTAAGCACATCGCATTACCTATTGAGTTGAGCGATTGTACGTCCAGCGCATTACCTATCAAGTTGAGCGATTGTACGTCCAGCGCATTACCTATTGAGTTGAGCGATTGTACGTCCAGCGCTTTACCTATTGTGATGAGCGATTGTACGTCCAGCGCATTACCTATTGTGATGAGCGATTGTACGTCCAGCGCATCACCTATTGTGATGAGTGAGTAGGCGACTACCACAGAGTAAGATATTCCCAACCACAGTGTGAAATACATCTTATCTCTTTCATACATTGCGGTGCATACAACCGTTGTGTTCTGTCAAGATGACCTTGTTTGTCGAACATTTTGGTAGAAGATTAATTTGAGTTTTTCAATAGGCATGAAGATAGAAGATAGCCTCTTGAATGGGGGATATGGGTAGCGAAACATAAACTAAGAAATGAAACAGGCACTTAAATGCACATTTGCCTGATACATTCAATAGTTGTGTATCTGTCTTGCTTTTTTTCACGTAAATTAGACGACGCTCTATTCTGCACAGTCACTATGAGGTGCCGAAATAACAGTCGAGCATGAAATAAATTAGCCAATATAAAATAAGTGGCAAGAACCACTACGGAGTTGTGTACACATTCAGTAGATATTTGTATCTATTTTACAACTTTTCACGCCCACTCAGCGAAGTAAAATTACCATCCCAGTAAAAGACAAAATAACTGGTTTTCTTCTTTTAATTAATATTTAATTTGGAAAATCTAATAATAAACAAAAAACATATGTTTTGTTACATAGCGCAATGCCAGAATTTGATGTCTCTTTGAGTGATGGGTTTTTGAGTGATGGGTTTTTGAGTGATGGGTTTTTGAGTGATGGGTTTTTGAGTGATGGGTTTTTGAGTGATGGGTTTTTTGAGTGATGGGTTTTTGAGTGATGGGTTTTTGAGTGATGGGTTTTTGAGTGATGGGTTTTTGAGTGATGGGTTTTTGAGTGATGGGTTTACAACATCGATAGAGAAGAAAAAACTCCGATGTGGAAACTAAAATTTCTAATCGTTTTGAGTTGAAATTCAATGATGAAAACTTTGGGAGTTGTCAAGTACATAGAAAGATAAAAGACTACGAAGAGAAATGGCAATCAGCTGGTTGGTTATCCTTGTCAATCAGTTTACGAGCTCAAAAGATGTAAAATGCTTTGATATTTTCTTCAAACTTCATGTCAAACGTATACACATGTTCGCAAATGTACAGATAAAGGCCCAGTCACGTCTTCAAACCCTTTAATAATCTTGGTTCTGTGCGGGGCACGCAGATAGTGGTCAGTTGCTTTGTACACCGATCAATGTGCGACCCGTTCGTGTAATATGAAACGCGCAATATAACTCACGACAAGATTATTGTGCTCGAACAATTGGCGCGCGGTTTGTCATTCTCTACATGACAATACAGTAAAACCTCAAATAAAGACCACCTCAATATTAAGAACACACCTTTCAAGTTCATTTTCACTGTTTTGCTCTTTACTCAACCTCGATATTAAGACCACCTCAATATTGAGACAATTTTGCAAGGGTCTCGAGGGTGGTCTTATGATTGAGCTGTTATTGAAAGATTGTCATTATCACATACAGTAAATCCACAATAATGCGACCACCCTTGGGACCCTTGAAAACTGGTCGTCTTAATTTTGAAGTTGAATAAAGAACTAAACAGTGAAAATGGACTTGACTATTGTGTTATTAATTTCGAGGTGGTCTTATTATTGAGGGGGTCTTAAAGTGAGGTTTTACTGTATTGGAATGCATTTGAACATCACGAGGAATAATAACGAAACAAGTCTATCTGCATCTTGATTTATATGCACATAGACCAGTTTCGCTTTCAGTCTTGATATACACATATTTTTGTTAAGGGAATTAATGCAACACTGTGTTATGTTTCAGACTGGGCAGAAGAGGATGATAAAGATGTAGGGGACACTATAAACGAAAAGACTTCTCCAAGACAATCGCAAGTGGCTCTGACATTACAATGGTGAGATATTGTATCAATGTGAAGTTGGCAGTAGTAGCAGTAACAGCAATAGTAGTTCTGCTTAACAGCAGTAGTAGTTAGTTCTACTTAACAGCAGTAGTAATTCTGCTTAACTGCAGTAGTAGTTCTACTTAACAGCAATAACAGTTCTATTTAACAGCATGATTATTTCTGTTTAACAGCAGTAGTAGTTCTACTTAACAGCAGTATTAGTTCTGATTAACAGCAGTAGTAGTTATACTTAAAAGCAGTAGTAGTTCTAATTAACAGCAGTAGTAGTTTTACTTAACAGCAGTAGTAGTTTTACTTAAAAGCAGTAGTAGTTCTAATTAACAGCAGTAGTAGTTTTACTTAACAGCAGTAGTAGTTATACTTAAAAGCAGTAGTAGTTCTAATTAACAGCAGTAGTAGTTTTACTTAACAGCAGTAGTAGTTTTACTTAACAGCATTTTTTTTTACTTAACAGCAGTAGTAGTTTTACTTAACATCAGTAGTAGTTCTACTTAACAGCAGCAGCATTCACTAATTATCTTCTCTATAATCATTTTATCTTTTGGATACTCGGAGACATTCGAAATGTATCAATATTCCAAAGTTGCATTTTTAATGGCGTTAAGTATACAACATTTCATTTTAAATCAGAACCGACATAGGCAAGCCGTCACACCTCTAAATTCGTCAAAAATGATTCGATTCTGTCCCTGTTCGTCGAGTGAACGCCGCAATCTTTAATTCTATCCTGTAATATGTGGAAAACAAAATAGAGTTTCGTATTAAGAAATGTCCATCATACGTTAAGGCTGAAAATCATTTAAAGACTAAAGGTAAACAATACTTAACGGTCATATTTGATAAACAGTGACAATGTTTGTATAAGCTTTATAACCGAGTTAGTACACTCGGTATTTTATCGCACCGTAAGCTCTTAATTTACTCCTAAATTTCATAATACTGATAAATGATTTCCCGTAAGAAAATGGACAAATAAATGACATTGATTATTGTTGTGTTACTATAGAGATAAGAATACGATGGGTATTTAAGATTTACCTATTTCAACGATTTTCGACACATTAAATGAATTATATGATATCCCTATTTCCGAATATCGCGTACACAGAAAGGCAACGAGTTCGTCTACTGTATGTGGTTTGACGCGGAAGGTTGTCAGATCTAATACGCTTGAACATTCAACATGAGAACAATAGTTAGAGACTCTTCGTATAATCAATCAATTTTCAGTTCATAATTATTTTTGAATTAATTATATTTTGCGTGCTGTAAGCGGTCCGGTTTCTGTCACTATATATGACGTCATGTGTCATTGTGATGTTGTTTAGGTGGCACAGTGGTTAACGCTGCTGACTACGAAATCGAAGGTCGTGGGTTCGATGCTTTTCAGTGTTTCCCATCTAACATAGTATTGGTATGTAACCAGGAAAGTACTGGGTAGACGCCAGGAAAATGGTAACTGTAGAGTGACCGTCTTTGGGTACAACATTGTCAGTTTGGCCTGCACTGCTCTACTGGCAGGTAAATCCCCCCCCCCCCATCGGCTTCAAAAAGTATCTTTATGGTGTGCGGGGACATATCGGGAATACCATAAAGTGCATTAGAAAAATGTACGCGTCGAGTGTCGACCTCATAAACACAGTTACTTGCATTTGCATTGTTTTATGTTGTTTGAGTGAAGCCGATTTACTCTTATTGTGACACGTGCGCTCAGTAGCGTTTAGAGAATTTGCTTTCGACCATAGAGCTCTAAATACACATATTTTTTTTAATTTAAATTTAATCGGACATAAATTGTTAAAATTAATTGGTTGAAATTAAGCTGTGATTCGCGAAGTTCCGGTTAAATGTTTGTGTAGTCTATTTTTTCTGTTGTCATTTACATGGGCGAAAAAGACCGAACTGTTCCGGAGGTGGCGTTCGATATTCATTTCCCCATTCCCGCTATCTGCGCGACCTCGTGCTTGTTTGACACGTTGAGGATATAAATGATAATGTTTATGTATTTAGAAATCTTTTCATGTGGATATTATCACCTGTAGTCGTAGTGGTCCTTTGCAAGTATGATACTTAGGTATGTATACTATGTGGTAGGAGAGTAATTTAAACAAACGGAGAAATTGAAATTTTCACACCATGATGACTAATACATTGCACTATTCATCCTTTTGTTTTTATCGACCGTTGCTGTGTATTATCATACCCGTATCGTACTTCCTGGGGCTTTTGTCGAAATATCGCCCCGGAGTTCTATGATGATTTCGTTTATTAAATCTAAAATTCTTCCATTGACACATAATCACGGAGCGATATTTAAAATGTAGCTGATTGTTTGTTTGTATTTCGTCTGCGTTTTGCTTGATCGGCTCCGAGAGTTGTCAGAAATACACCGTGAGTTCCTCCTTTCATACGGATAGTAGACCGTTTGCTGATTTATCTGACAGCTGAGGGCAATATCAGTGATATTGAAACACTAGGGTTTGCACCCACGATTGCAAGAATGTTAGTCGTGCACGCAGCACCCCTAGCTACCAAGGAGAACAAAACTCATCCATGTACAGTAAAATCTCACTTAAAGATCACCTCAAAATTAAGACCACAATTTTCAAGTCCACTTTAACTGTTCCGCTCTTTATTCAACCTCAATATTAAGACCACCTCAATATTAAGACCAGTTTTGAAGGGTCCCAATGGTGGTCTTATTATTGAGGTTTTACTGTACTTAAAAAATAGTTCTATCATCGATAACTTACAATTTTGTTGTATATATTTATGGATCGATTTCTGAAGATAAATATTTGTGGGATCATTCTGTAGGTAGATTGTTTCGAAGCATTGTTGATTAATTTCATACTTGATAGTTTGCTGAACAGAATATATCATCGTGTACCCCAAAGATTAATTATCTACAGAACATCCTTGACAGAATGTATCTATTTTCTGTAGTATATACTCAGTGTATTTAAAAACGCACTCTCTTTTACCAACCATATTTCATTAAAATTCATTTTGAACTTTTGAAACTAATTTTTTATGAAAATACTTGTCGATTGTCATGAAATTTAGCACACATCTTGCGTACACATGCAATAATATCGTGTCAAGTTATTTTCTTGTATCCTAAAAGTCAGTCCATGAACATTTAGAAATACCATATCGTGCGTTATTAAATGTACTAAGTATGTGTATCTTATATACTTACACAAACTTACAAGTTTTGTATCTGTCATATTTTCTGGCAGTTGTGTAAATGTTCTGGAAGAGGGCTTCAATAATGTTGCGATAACTTGTGTCCAATCCCTATGTCCTAAAATTAAATGCAATAAAATATTGTTAAACTAAAAATAATTTATGATAAATCAGGGTGACAGAACAAAAAAATACACTATTTTTAACTTTAATAAATTAAAAAAAAAATTGATTTTGCAAACCAACAGATGTTTGTAATGAGTGGAATGATTTAAGTAAGACATATTACTGTATCTTTCAAGTGTTTTCAGGTATTATTAACATGCATGCATTCAAAAGTATACAGTCGGACCTCGTTTATTCGACAACCTTCTATCCGAATACTCGATATCATCCGAAATAAATACTAGGTCCCGATGTGCCTTCTTATGCACTTCGAATTGCAATGGGCTATTCGAAACCATGTGTTATTCGAAATAAAAATACATATAAAGTCAATCATCAACCATCTGGTAGAGCTCTACAAATTTAATGGACTGAATGTAAGTTACCTCCTTGACAATTGTGCTTATTGAGTTGAAATATTAACCATAATTATGGTCAAAATTAAAGAAAATAGTATAACAGTTGCAAATTTACGAACAACCTGCATTATTCCCAAGTGAGTACCAGTAAATATGTCTACATGCGAAAAATCTTTTCACCACAGCACCAAATAAAAGAAGGCATTTTAAAGGAAAACTACGGAGCCCCTAAAGTGACATTCGACATTTTTTGCAATTTATTTTCTTTTATTTTATTTCGTAAAAGCAAAGTTCATTTCGTAAAAAAAGAAATATTATGTCTTTAAACGCTATAAAGTAATAAGGATACTTTGCCAAAAAAGTGTCGGATGTCACATTAGGGTGTATTGAGTATTGCAGGTCACGCTCAGATGTTGAACTATTTTTTAACCGATTCACTTACCTGTTATTCTTGCGCCACTTTAGGAAAAAGTAGTTTTCGTATTATGGCGATGTGACTGTCGAAAATTGCCATAGAACTAGTTTTTCTACTGAACAACTAAACATCTGAGTGGAAGTACGTAGTCTTTTAAACTCTTAGTAGTATATTCTAAAATGAACTCCCATCATTAGTTTAGTCCAGTACTCGCGCCAAATTCAGGAATTGTGAAGTTCGTGATCAAACCGCGCTCAATGCGGTATTCGAACCCATCACCTTCGGATGTGGAGTCAGGCGCTCTACCCCTTGACTACTACGTTCTCACCAATGTCCATATTTTACTTAGTCTTCATGTCCCCTTATGCTTGGGGGGGGGGGGTAGCTGTGCTCTTTGTATGTGTCATTTCCTACTTGTCTTCATTATTTGCATTCATTTGTTAGCAATAGATCTACTTGTTTTTGGTGTATAATAACCATCGCACATATATTAAAATATTCTATGTACATAAAATACGCATATAATGGACACAGTCACTGAATAAGAATAAGGAAATAAATATTTGAGTGGTGCACGAACTGTTTGATAAAATGAATTACATATTTTCCAGCTTTTCAAACTGTCAACTTCTATCCACGAAAAAGCAACGTAATTTTAATCACACTCTTGGTACTTGCGTTTGTGAAAACATCAAAGATTGCAAGTCTAATACATTTTAGAAAATCATAGTGGTGTTTTATTTTATAAGAGGAACATTAGTTCATACTTCCTCGCTCAGTTACGGGTAATTTCAGATCTCCCTTAAGTTCAAGGTTATGAGCCAAAGCCTGGATATATTGTAATACAAATTGATATAAATACCAATTATTTACCTAGCTTGAGACAACGAAAAGAGATCAATATATCCAAGCATGGCGTCATACATTATGAGCACAAAAAAAAATGCAATACTATATAAAATTCAAAACTGTTTTCGAATATGAACAATATATAGATATAATATCAAATGAAAAAATCTCGAAATTGAATCTAGTAGGTTTAACAATTTAGATAGATCTGACAGAAAAAGTAAAGTATGTTGTCAAAACGTTGTAGAATCAGAGTACCATTTTCTACTATGTTGTTCTTTGTACAGGCATTTGAGATCTAAATACTTACAAAATTTATCATGGGCCTCATTGCATAATTTTACTGCTATTCTCTCTACTAAAAACAGAAAAGTACTTGTTAACACAGCCAACTTCATTTCTCATTCAATGAAACTTCGACAGGAGAAACTGTCAAACTTTGCTGCTTCGTAAACGCTCCTTGTTACATTTGATATTGAATATTCATTAATGACATATGTATGCTTGTTATTTGTATAATACATGTAATAATATGTTACAATTGTATGTTACTATGCTTGCCTAGGCCATCTTATTTTTCGGATATTGTAAATGGCTAAAGGCGTATTTATATGCCGATTTGCTATCAATGAATGGCTAATGCAATCTCCTTTGCAGAGTTACCGTTCCTTACACTCACTCTCATGTAATGATAGCCGATAGTGTAAGAGAGTGGGCTAAATGAAATAGTAATTATTTGCATCATTCTTATGGCGGGGTATCACGTGACAGACAAGATGGTGACTCTGGAATTAAAACTAAATTTTCTATTTTAGGCTGAATGAAAATTACGAGCGAGCAGAAGGCGTGTGTCTACCAAGATGCGTACTTTATCAACATTATTTAGATTTCTGTAAGAAAATGAAATTCACTCCAGCCGGTGCCGCGACCTTTGGAAAGGTTTGTTTGATAGTTTAGCTTATTGGTCTAAGAATATATTCCTATATTGTCATACAAAAAATCTACGATCTTACGCCGTCTGCGTTTTTTTTTATAGCTGATACATTTGGTAAATTGTAAGCACGTTATCAAATATTGCTATAATGTCTATTATTTAAAATACACACAATCATTAGTGTGTTGAGTGCTGTAATTCTTTTATTAGGAAAGAAATTCAAATCTGAATTCGGTCATATCGCCATCATTTCCATCTGATTTTAACAATTTCCCTTTTACGTATTTATATTCTGACGCTGGTCATGTAATTTACGTTACTATACATGTCACACGTGTTACCGTAACTTCTCCATAGTTGTGTGGGTAGCCATTGTCTTATATATGTTGCATTACCTGTAACAACTTAATCTCTTTTTCTTATATACTGTTACTGTCGGAATGATGCTATCATTACGTTACATACTTAAATATCTATCTTGTTTTCTAAATGATTTTGTTGAACCAAATGTAATTAATTAAAATTAATTAATCTTTTTGGTGTTTTATAATCGTCCTTTGTTTATGTTGCCGTATATATACAAGCCAATTAATTCAAAATTAAAGCGACAATGTTAATGATTTGATCAAATATAGTAATGCAACTTTCTCGTATGTCATGAAAAATAAATCACTATTTGTGCGCCGCTGTACGATTTTTAAGTGACGGCATTTCCAGAAACGTCACATGTGACGTCAGCACGTACTTTGAGTACGCAATATTGCCCCATAAGGTAATATGAAAACGAAGTGACCATATTGGAGCAAATAGTTACATCACATGTTGCGTTTTCTTGAAATGATATCACTTACATAAGAGGTTGTTAATCCCATAGCATCGCTCATTTTATTTTCACCATTTTACAGATCATACGACAGAGATTTCCGAAGTTAACAACGCGGCGGTTGGGAACTCGTGGACAGTCAAAGTATGCGTTATTTGTTCATTATGAATGATTAAATATTTATACATGAATATGTATTTAATAGCACAGAAATTGTGTTTTGGAGTTAATTCCAACAAATTCAACATCATTTAATTCAATTTGTTAACCCAAATGATATTATATGTTCACAGACACCACGTCTATATGTTGTATATATGTGCCATATGGGGTTATTTGAAAGAAAAACATGTAAAACAAAGCTTGTAAAAAAATTAACTCATTAATGATTTATTTTCTGACATGTCCATAATTATACGGTTGGCGTGGCCAACTGAGTATCTATGGTATATCATTGAGTATATTATATACGAAGTGTAGACGAAGGTGTTCCCAATAGCTGTATGAACAGGTAACTGTACTGTACATATCTGTAGTGAAGAGGTCTGATAAATGGATTTAACAAATTGGATCAGGTGATTAGATTCAGCATTTCGAGAACTATGGTGTAGATAGGTACTGGGTTAACTCAGTATACTATATGACTGCTGGAAACCAGTAACGATTGAAATAAAACATTGAGCGAAAATCAGATAAACTGTTCATTTATGTATGTACAGTACAACCTCTTAAGAACGACCCTCTCTCGAGCAACAAACTCACTTCAGTTAAGCTATAAATTTATCTGGTATTAAAAATACAACCAATATAACATCTCTAGACCAACAAACTTTTAACAACAGCTGAAATTTATGTCTCCAAAATGGTGTTGCTCAGGTGATTACAATATGTAGTAATCTATGTCTGAAGGTCCTGGCAGGCGCTTACAATATGTAGTAATCTGTGTATGAAGGTCCTGGCAGGCGCTTACAATATGTAGTAATCTGTGTATGAAGTCCTTGCAGGCGCTTACAATATGTAGTAATCTGTGTATGAAGGTCCTGGCAGGCGCTTACAATATGTAGTAATTTATGTCTGAAGTCCTTGCAGGCGCTTACAATATGTAGTAATCTGTGTATGAAGGTCCTGGCAGGCGCTTACAATATGTAGTAATCTGTGTATGAAGGTCCTGGCAGGCGCTTACAATATGTAGTAATCTGTGTATGAAGGTCCTGGCAGGCGCTTACAATATGTAGTAATCTATGTATGAAGGTCCTGGCAGGCGCTTACAATATGTAGTAATCTATGTCTGAAGTCCTTGCAGGCGCTTACAATATGTAGTAATCTGTGTATGAAGGTCCTGGCAGGCGCTTACAATATGTAGTAATCTATGTCTGAAGTCCTTGCAGGCGCTTACAATATGTAGTAATCTGTGTATGAAGGTCCTGGAAGGTGATTACAATATGTAGTAATCTGTGTATGAAGGTCCTGGCAGGCGCTTACAATATGTAGTAATCTGTGTATGAAGGTCCTGGCAGGCGCTTACAATATGTAGTAATCTATGTATGAAGGTCCTGGCAGGCGCTTACAATATGTAGTAATCTATGTCTGAAGTCCTTGCAGGCGCTTACAATATGTAGTAATCTGTGTATGAAGGTCCTGGCAGGCGCTTACAATATGTAGTAATCTATGTCTGAAGTCCTTGCAGGCGCTTACAATATGTAGTAATCTATGTATGAATGTCCTGGCAGGCGCTTACAATATGTAGTAATCTGTGTATGAAGGTCCTGGCAGGCGATTACAATATGTAGTAATCTGTGTATGAAGGTCCTGGCAGGCGCTTACAATATGTAGTAATCTGTGTATGAAGGTCCTGGCAGGCGCTTACAATATGTAGTAATCTGTGTATGAAGGTCCTGGCAGGCGCTTACAATATGTAGTAATCTGTGTATGAAGGTCCTGGCAGGCGCTTACAATATGTAGTAATCTGTGTATGAAGGTCCTGGCAGGCGCTTACAATATGTAGTAATCTATGTCTGAAGTCCTTGCAGGCGCTTACAAGGCAAGACTGTACGTTTTCCATATTATCGTATCAGAATACGCGACTATTCGGATAAACTCATTTGCAGAAAATGCGTTTATATAAAGAATCCCGCCATTCTACAATTTATATATCCCTGACAAATCAAATCTATCATAA
The DNA here is from genome assembly GCA_032209605.1 of Mactromeris polynyma. Taxonomy (NCBI): domain Eukaryota; kingdom Metazoa; phylum Mollusca; class Bivalvia; order Venerida; family Mactridae; genus Mactromeris; species Mactromeris polynyma. The sequence continues at coordinate 211,291 of JASFXZ010000011.1, read as the reverse complement.
AATTAGAGGACTTTACATGTACTATTTTCTTGAGACGATGAATATGGCGGTACTTCGAGTAGACCATCCAGTTGATGATGATAGCAAGGAGACGCCAAAAGCGCCTCAAAAACCATATCGATCGAGTGTTTTCAACACGAAAAAAACTTATTATTTTCTTTCCTATATTTCCAACTTTATTTCAGGTACCACTACTATGGTATAGGAATTAAGGAGACATCCATATATTACCATTCTGTCTATTCAGGAAAAGGTCTTACCAGGTAAATATGTTGTGTTGTATTAAATACTGGGATCAAACTTGAACTATGAATTATTAAGTCTACACTCTAGTATGTTTGTAATGAATGTTATTTATAGCATTAATAGAATGTTTCTAGATATTGATATAATATGTACTGTTTACAATATGAAAATCAGATGAGTGATTGTCGTGAATGAACGAATGTGTGTTATAGAATATTTGTGTTTTAGTTTATGTTGTTTTCTGTTAGAAGGCCATGTTTTATTTTAGAATTGTATGACTGTTTTTGTATACATCTTTACATTTTATCTTCTACAATTAAAGATCTTATTATTATTATTATGCCTGACTGCTGCACCTTATAAACAGTTCTGACAATATACGAGGTGTGCTACTTAATGTATTAACTTTTTCGTAACGTTTTTATGGTGTATTACTAAAGTGTTCAAATGTTACCATAAAATTGTTCCATATACAGTAAAACCTCACTAATAAGACCACCTTTGGTACCTTAGCAAACTGGTCTTCTTTTTGAGTTGGACTTAATATTGAGCTAAATAGTGAAAATTGACTTGAAAACTGCGTTCATAATTTTGAGGTGGTCTTATTATTGAGGTGGTTTTTAGGTAAGGTTTTACAGGATTGTACATTCGTCATATTTGTTGGGAATAACATTCTCTGACTTTATAATTCTTACTTACAAGTCTCTGCCATTCAAAAGTAAAAGGTCGCACATTTAGCTTCCATTTTTGCAGATTGGCGCCACAACGGAAGTTGCATTAAGAAAATATGTTTAACACATAGCATTAGCGGTGTGGTGCCAAAGATGACAAGGCTTGTTCTTACGTTGCTTATTCATGTAGAGAGTTCTTCATACCTTTTATCCATACACATTAAGTTACACAAAACGTCCCAAGTTTTTTCTGAATCAAGCGTTGATAAGTGACAATATACTGTGGTTTAACTGTAATTATCTCATCGCTAATAAATGTATATACATTTGAAAAGAACAGTATCACGTATTTATTCATATTACATTTCAGATTTTCGGGCATCAAGTTGAAGACGGAGGTATGCAATCTATGTTTATTTACCATTTAATAGACATATTAAATCCTGTTCTCAATTGTTATCAAATTATGACTAACTTGCGTTACCTCTGTTTTTTGTCTTGCGGGTAATTCAAGATTATAGTTCAATACGTAAATATGTCGACAATTTTCTGGGTGCATAAAGATTCATGGGGCAAAAAGTTTATAAACAATGACTGAAAACTACATTGTTATTGTATCTACTAGATATGTACAATCATTGTTTTGTTGAATAAACTGTACGTTTCACTGAAAGATATTTAATAAATAAAAAAGATACCCTACACCGACCTTTGTCGATCGTAAGCTATGTACAGTTCCTCTCTATAGCGGCTCTCTCTTAAACAACATTATAAATTTAGCCCTTAGCAAACATTGTTACCAATTTAAATTCTGCAGTACATAAAGCTTCAACCTCCAAATCAAGAACAGCTGAAATTTGCATCTCTCAAAAGTCATTGCTCCGGGGAATACTGTATAAATTATTGAACTACGAAAGTAGAGGACACCATACGTTTGAATATTTCTGTTTTACCATTATTTTGCAAACTCAGATATATACACTGTGTTTTATCGATGATTCGCATGGAGCTGTAAATCGAGCAAGTGTTTGCAAATGTAGTCACTATTATACAGATGATCACTGAAAAACAAACTAAAATTCAAGATGTATCTGGCTTATCTGAACATAAAATGCTTGAATTGGCTTCATCCAGTATTGTTGTTACATTGGCTAAAACATCTCTAATAAGAACCATTGCAATGTACATGTATAACCAATTGGAATTTGTTTTTATCATAAGACTAACAGTCAAACCTGTAAAATATCCTGGACGTTTTTTTAAATTTTATGATGTACAAACATCTTCCTTCAACAAATATGGATTAATACATTATCAGTTCATTCTTTGTTAATGCATATTTATTGATGTTTTAACTATAGGCAATATATTTTTCATGTTATGTTAGGTAAACAAATGAACACACAAATGAGCATAGTATTACTTTAAATGAAAAGTTTGCTTTTATACGAATGTTGACCAAATCCATATAATGAACTCACTGTATATTCCGCTCAGCAGGTTCTTTTTATGTGCAGTATGACACACCTGGCTTAAAACGATTCTGACAGACTTGAACATTGTCAATAATGCTGTGATTAATGTTAAGCTCTATACGGTCCCGTAAAACAAACACGTCATTATAATCACACCATCACTGAGGCCGCATACCGGTGCTACCAAAGAAAATATCGATGAATTTAAAGATCTGAAACATTGAATGAAATAGTTCTGTGTTAAGTGTAAACAAAGGGATTATATTCTCGATTGTTTCAGTTTTCAAAGAAGATAATTAGCTGAAATTTATCCATCAGAAAAGATACTTTGAGCGTAGAATAATGATCAAACGAAATATGATATATACACTGAAAAATAATGATCTCGGTGATTAGAATATTAGGCTGTTCTTTGACTTTGAATTTCTCGCCGTTCACAAACCAATACAGTAAAACCCCACTTAAAGACCACCTCAAAAATATGACCAAATCAATATCAAGAACACAAGTTTCAAGTCCAATTCGACTGCTTTGTTCTTTATTAAACCTCAATATTAAGATCACCTCACTATTAAGACCATTTATCTAGGGTCCTAAGGGTGGTCTTACCAAGTTTTGACCAAACACAGTCTCAAATAAACTTTATTTTCGAATTTGTGATTAAATTACCTCTCTAATGATGTATGTTTTGGCAAAACAAGTTAAAGCGCGATTTTTGTATATTGCAAAACATCGCCGCTTTAAACCTGACAGGAACGTCATTTTGAGTATTGGGACAAAATACGATGTCAGTGGTCGTGTTTGAAGATATGCAGCAAAGAAATTAATGATTTTAGAAACGCAGGAAAATGTCCAATATGGTGGAAATATCGTCGACTCTATTTCGTCAAAAGTTCATAAAAGGCATATTACCCTAAAGATATATTTTGCTAATTTTTTTGTTCATTTGTTTACCTAACGAACATGGAAAAATACACTTTATCTAGTTAAAACTTCAATAAATATGCATTAACACAGAATACATGTATGTCTCTGTATTTGTCGAAAAAAGACGTTTGTATTATCATAAAATTAAAAAAACTTCCAGCTTTTTTAACAAGCGTGTGTTTTTACTAGTTTTGTCTGTTAGTAACATTATTAAACAAGATTGTTTTAAACGGTTATACATGGCAATGAATTCTTATCAATGATGTATTAGACTATGTAACAACAATACTGGATGTAGCCCACCAAAAGGTTTAGGTTCAGATGAGCCGGATACATCTTTAAACCAATTTGAATTGATTGAAATGTTTATATGTTATTTTATCTAGTCTAACCTTTTCTGACTACATGTATTTATACTCTTCAGGGATCCAGCAGGAAATACTCGCTAAGTTCTAAAACTGGGACCTTACTTCCGGAATTCCCGAATGCCAAAAACTTCATATTACCACCTGGAACTGACATAGAAAAGGCAAGACGAATTTTTCTGCACTTCCGTTTTAAATAATTGTTCGAGGAATGTCCCAGAAGTACTTTAATTGACACTCCAAGTGATATCCACGTACGATATGCATCAACATCGCTAAATGCACTCGCAATTTGAGGATCATCCCTCGGATTTATATTCATTGAAATAGCATGGCATTCATGGGAGCTAGTTCCCTGTGGTAGTCATAGTAATATCTGGCATACTGTTTTTATTCCTGGACGTCTTTATGTCACATATAAAGCGTTTCATTGAAAATACAAATATAATGAGATATACAAATGATTGGACGAAGCATCTTGTTACATAAGGTTTGACCTTAGTTCCAGACTATTTGCTTAAGAAGCGCCTCGGTGTTACTGATTGTCGCTTTAAATAAACTATATACATGCACATGTTGTGATATTTTATTCAATTCGTTTTTTTTTCAGATGAAAACATTTATAATGATGTATCGAACACACTGTCAACGAATATTGGATACAATTATAAGCGCAAATTTTGAGGAGGTAAATTATTCTATAGACTCAAATCTTTCTTTAACAATAGTGCATATGACACAACTAACATTCATTTTGGAAAACGTAAAAGCTCAACCAAAATACATGTAGTTCAAATGGCAATATCCATGGGTATAGTTTCATTATTTTCAGTCAAATTTTTCTCAATTTCGGACTCGTCAAACAGGTTAAACTACAGTCTTAAGGATTGGTTCACCTGTGCAATCCCTTTTGATCTAACCAGGCCCCGATTTCATTAAATATCTCCATTGAGATATGTCTGAAACTAAGATTTTCAAGAACTTGTACATTAAACGATACTAAACAGAAATTTATGATGATTTTAGCCGGAATACATTGTTATTGAGCTGGTTGTTTATTTATGGGGCAGATTACTTTGAGCAATGACTCGTTCTAATAAAGTTGTCCTCGAATTCACACAATAATCTTGTATAAGTGTTTATTGGCAAGTTCAATACACTCGCTGTGTTTTGGGACATGGGGAAAAAGCTTGATTTTCACTATTTTGGGGCACGATTAATCAGCAATTACCCTATGTATAGTCTTATTTACTCCAACATGATCATTGTTCTGTCTTTACAATTATTTTCAAGTACATGTCAAGTCTACTTACTGGCTGATCAAGTTGAGTGTCATTATTATTCTACATGTTTGTTTCAGGTACAAAACTTTCTCGTCCATTTCTGGCAAGGAATGCCGGAACATTTACTTGATTTACTCAATTGTGACATCTTGTCTGATATTATTGCTCTCTGTGACTCCATACTGTACAAGGTAATAACTACATTGTATTTTTCACCTTCTGTATTTTCTTCAACTTCTCATGAAATCTTCTATCACGATGAAATATTATCAAGTGTTTGAGGGTCGTCATCCTCCGTTTTGTCGTAATCCACTTTACCATCATCATCATTGTCATCATTGTCATCGCCACTATCATCATCATCAACATTATCATTTGTGGTTGCGTTATCAGCACTATACGTATCAAATCATCATAACAACTGTCACCACAATGTCTTTCAAAGTATTGTCATGATGACGATCCTCTAAACATCCGTTTCTATTATCATCATCCTTAACAACCACAACAGCTTCCAGTTCTTTGCAAATATTATTGATATCTTCACTGGAAAATCTTACTCTAACATGGATAATACTCTAAGGACATTCGTGTCAAGGAGGAGCACTTTATACTTATGGAACATTAAGAAAGAAAAGTGCCGCGGCCGTGCTCCAGTGGTTAGTGCGCTGGACTTGTAACCCGGCGATCTGGGTTCGATTCCCAGTCGCGGCAGGTCATGAAAATTTGACAAAAATGTCGATTTTCCTCCACATGTGGAGAAGTTGCCGGCTCCTTGTGGAAGGGTAAGTTAGTACTGGTAAGAATTCAGTCCAGGAAAAACTGGTTAGGTGAACCGGCCGCCGTATATAACTGAAACATTGTTGAGAAACGGCGTTAAACCTGATGAAACAAACAAACAAACAAACATAAGAAAGAAAAAATAGATATACATGTAGCTCTAAATGTTTTATTTGTAAAAGTTAGTTATAGTTAGTTTGCTGTTCGTGTTATTATATTGTAGACAATGACCAGCGGTCAGGTTGGTCATTCAGGTTTTCCTGCAAGAGTTTCAAACACGTTCTATCTATTGAAATTAATCCGAGTTGGACGATCACCCGCGTTTAGAAATTACGACAGATCGGCATTGGTCTGTCTTAGTTAATATAATCGAGTTTGTGTTTGTGGATATATTGGGACACATGTAATATTTTGTTGTTGTAGGGAGTATAATGGGTTTTGTAATGTTGCCTCTGAACAAACACTTATTGACGTTACATTGTAAATATGTTTGCTTAGCTGTTTGAATGCATGCATGTGATTGTATTTATAATTGTATGTATACATTATGTTCATGGTGATAAGATGTATAATTATGCTTAAGCCAAATAAACTATTCTGTATTCTGTGTCAGCGAAATGAAATTTTGAATATGTTTCATTACAGGTTTTAGTTGATGTACTGATACCATCCAGTATACAGGAATTACCAAAGTCGTAAGTGAGCCCTTCATTATTTCTTATTCCTTTCGATGACACCGCCTTCTTGTTACGTCATTGATAATCTTTGACGTCATTTCCGATTAGAAATATCACGATACGGCTACCACAGTCATTTTGGAAGTAGTTTGTTTAGATATACACCAAGTTCACACTCTTTTTTTACAAATATTTTCCCGATATGTTTGAAATAAGGCGAGCGTTGTACGTGTAATACATGAAGGACAGGCTTCGTAAAAATCCGTATGAAATAAAAAGTTGACTAAACTTGAACTTCCAAATGCAGGCAACTTCGACTGCAAGCGCAGTAAAAATGACGTCACAACCACGTGATTTCCCCCATACCGTAAAATCACGTGATACCACTCATACTCGCATGTTATTGACAGTGTTACCTCCCCAGAGCAACGCCCTTTCGCTGTTGCTTTAGAAAGGTCAATTCGTAATAAAGTTTTACTACAGGGTAAAATTAAGCGTTGTTGGAAAGAGGGTTGTGCTTAACAGAAGTTCGTTCCGGAGAATTTGCGCTTTGTAACGCTTGCTGGAAGCAACGTCAGAATTTAATCAATTTAACAAAACGTTTCCATGAATAATAACAACGGCAACGATAATATCAAATTTTCAAATTACGTAGTGCATATGCAGTTTTCATTCTTGAGTTTGTTTACTATTGCCAGGTAATATGTGACAATTCACGAATTCAGAAAACATTTCCTGATTTCATTTTAATGACATAAGCTAGTTTACGTTGTTTAACAACATTCGACTGATAGGCTCAATATATTTTATTGATACCTTGTGGTTATAATCAGTAATGAATACATTAATTCCCACGAAATGATTCTTCGGTATATAACCAGCATGAAATGTAAGCCCATTGAACAGGTGGGTGATGACTAGACGTGCAGACTGTAATTCTAACAGCATTTTTATTTGTTTCCACGTTCCTGTTCTATCAGCAATATTAAATAATAAACATGCACAATCTGTGAATTTTGTTTAACTTTAACATAAATCTTGTTAATGATTCGCTCAAATTGATCTATTTACCTAGCAACGGCGGTACCCGTATGTAATTACCGAACTCCGAGCGAAGACTGGGAGAATTTGGCGCTGACTACAGTGGCATTCGAATTATACGTATACCTCGATATTCTCATTTTCAAACAAGCCGTCTGATAAGCTGTTTTAATCAAGACGAAGCTGTCGTGTTAAGAAAATTAATTCTTTTCCGTCAAGAGATACAGGGGTCGCGAAAATACGTGACTTTTACAGACTGGCCTTAGTGTAACGGGACTACATCGGAACAATGATCGTCATAATATTGATGTAACAGTTGTCCTTTCACTTCCGTAAAACCAGATTAGAAGAAGCAAGAAACGTGGGAAAATGTTTGAGGGTCGAAAAAAGCCTATAATGTCAGGAAATTAAGACATTGTGTGAAATTAATTAAACAGTAATTTAAACAATGGTTTTTGTCAGGGCTACCAACTCATGCTTTGAAATTTCATCCAGGTGTTTCGCGAAATTGATTTTATAAGAAATTATATTGTACAGAAGACGTGGATTAACATTATGTTAACATAATTATCTGAAACCGTTTCCAATTTCTCCGATATTGTAATATGTTTAAATGTTTCCGAAATGTTTACACAGTCAGACCTTCATTCGAATTCATCAGGTCCGAAATTGTACTTCGAATAATAATAATTTCGAATAGCCCATTTCAATTCGACGTGTCTAAGAAGATACATCGGAACATGATCTTCATTTCGGATGATACCAAGTATTCGGTTAGAAAGTTGACGAATAAACGAGGTCCGACTGTACTTTCAAAGAAAGAAAATGTATTTAAGTGAAAACAATTGGTTAGCGCATACTTTAATACATACATGTTAAGTAATAAAACTTGTTCTATATTTAAAATATAAAAATATAAAACTTTTCAGAACTGTTCGTGTGTTATAGTTCTACCACAAGCTATGATTCATAATGATCACACTGAGACTATTTTAAGCATTGCCAATTTCAAGGCACCATACGTATTTGAAAAAAAAATCCTCAATTTTATACATTAAACAAACGAGAGGATTTGTTTAACTTTAATTCTATGTTAAGTTCAAACTATCAATTCATTAAAAACGTTTAACTTTCCAAAATTAGTACGTTCTTTTAACTCAATATTTTTGCCATTGAACTTCAATTTCACGTCTGTTCAATTTGCTAGATAAGTCGGCAATGTTTATATCAACCATACTATATTTACAATAAGAATATTTTTTTCTTTAATAATATCTATATAATAATATTTATTTCGGTAGTGGAGTACATGATACATGGATAATTAAAACATGCAATAATTTTAAAATAATAATTATAATATGTGCATTATATCCATGCCATACACACCAACACATAGGATAGCACAAAAAAGAGTAAACTCTTAATTCCATTGTGGTCCTCTTTATTCCATGAAAACTCTTCTATATTTCAGTCTCTATGGAGAAATGAGAATGTTTGCTAAACGGTTACCATTTTGGTTGGAGACTTCAATGGAAACGGTTCCTAGCCACATACAGGAAAAGAAATTACAAGGTACATGTAGATCTTATATCAAGTATGCATTGCTTTTGTGTGAAGACGGCATGTCGACAAACTGGATTATCCCTTCAGTATTTATACTGACAGTTTCAAGGTTGATAGACAGTTGTATTGCGAAGATTCTCTTCATAGATAATTGTTGTGCTGTCCGATTTATTCACCAAACTCCCTTTTGCTAAGTTTTAATACCGTTCCCCATAACCACTTAATCTATCTCTCAAGCTCAATTTGCCGTAAATTATTACATGCGGCATCAGCTTCACAAATGTCTGGACAGAGTTTTTCTCAAGGCAACTACATTTTACTTTAACAGCCATTGCCATTGACAGCGGTGCAAGTGTATCTTAATCGAGTTTACATACATGCCACAGGAGGTTGTCACGAGTTCTCTCCATTTATCCCTTCTAGAGTTCCCTCCCATATTTCTTCTATAATATATTACATGTATATACATACACTACAGAAGAGATAAAGGGAGAGAACTCGAAACATAATGCCGTGAAAATTAAGCTTGAGACAGATGTCAATAGAGATCTTTTTGTGGATATAAAATGTTATATTTGATTTTGTAATGTGAATGGTAGTTTCAACCCACCAAAATTGGATATATTTCAAGATACAAAAAGTCCTTCTGTTAGTTTGATATAGACATGTTTCTAAACCGGAAGTAGCTGAATTTAGTAGATGGAAGTATGGATTTTGACAAATCGGAGAGAATTTTCTAACTGATCGTTTTGGTAATGAACATGTAACGACATTAGGTTTCATTACACAACACGTTTTACAAACGAGTTTTTTATGTCAGAAATAGTCACATTCAACGCTTTCTACGAGTTCTTCTTGGGACAACAAAATGTCTTAGAAGACATTTAGGAGCTGAATGTTATTTATTGTAAATTATTTCAAATTCAGTGAAATAAAAATCATTTCACCAGATAGAATCTCATTCCTTACCAAATATGTAAAATGTATGTTTACAAGCATTAATTACAAAAAGTTAATGCCACTTTAATATAAAGTATTGTTATTTATGTGTTTCAGTTGCCAAGAGTTTTATACAAAGTTTAAAGCGTCAATCATCATTCGTCCATTTAGCACAGGTTTGTTGGTTCCTTTTTCCACAAATGTTTTACAAAATATTAATATAATAGGACTACATATATCGTGATATATACTGCGCAAAATGTTTTACCTTTAATGCAAACAGTCTAGATAATATGCACCTTAAAGCAAATACAATCGAACCTCATTTATTCGACAACCTTCTATCCAAATACTTGGTATCATCCTAAATATATATCAAGTCCCGATGTATCTTCTTTGGCACGTCGAATTGAAATGGGTTATTCAAAACCATGCATTATTCGAAATACAATTTGGGACCAGATGAATTCGAATTAACGAGGTCAGACTGACATTGTCTCTTAGATCACAATACATTTCATACCGCGTGTGTTTGGATTTTAGTACTTGCAATACGTTTAAATTGTTTTCTTGAACACTTTTTCAGACTGCGCGTTCAGTGGTCACCAACCAAGATATGGTTACACAGATGATTAAAGATATTTCAAATGTAGACTTTGTGGATATTTGTAGCCAAGCCGGTTTCCTGGACCCGTCATCAAATCCAAAATTCTGTATGAAAATGCAAAATTGTGAGTCAAAATGTTGAATGCTGAATGGTTACTTCTTATTTATCGAAGAGACCAGACTTCCTGGTGGCGAAGTGGTTAAGGTCAATAGCACCGTGAGTTCGAGTGCCGTTGAGTGGGGTTTGGTCACCAACTTCTATATATGGTGTTAGTACTGGCTAGTAGCCCAGGAAGCAATCATCGAGAATGATTAGAATAAGTTGTAAAAACTTGCTTCACAATCGATGTTACTGAAGAAATAAGTTTAAGTTAAAACATCTTGCCCGACTTTCGTTGAACATCTCGTAATTAAAGGTACATAGTCTTCTTTTTTTTTGGACAAAATATTCTTAGAGATAAATATGAGAAAAAGGTGGTAATTTACTTCATACAAATGTACTCTACAACACTGCATTGTCACTTTTCTTACAAATTTACGAAAAGCACATATCCAAGCGTCCGATACCGGTATGTTCTACCCTGACCTACGCGCCGAGTCAGCGCCAGCATAGGAATACCTGTATCGGACTCGTGTTTTACAGTGTCAGGAAAAAATTAAGAAAAGTTACGATGCAGTGTTTTAGATTATGTCTGTGTGAAGGTATTAACATGTCATTCTCTCAAAATTATTACGTACCATATTTTGATAGAAAATCAGTCTATCTACCTTTCAAGTTTTTATCTATAGATTAAGCACAAGTATAGAAACATTGTTGTAAGGATAGCTTCTTACGACCATCAGCAATAGATACATCTCGGTTGTGTCTGAGTATAATGCGTGAGTCTTGTCTTTTTAAGAAGTTAAGTAGTCGACAAGGTTGGATTCTCTTGTGTCTGTTGTACTGAGACCTGTTCCTGGTTTATGTTTACAGTTTATAATGAATTCAGTGACTTACTGGGCAAGCAGTCACCAATTGAAGGGTACACAGAGTGGATTGACGATATTGTGGACAAATGCGCCATTAAGGTAGATAACTCATAATATCTCCCACATATTTACGCAAAAGTTAGCAAGGGTGAGTTGATAAAGTAGATTAGAATGTTAAAATTGAATTAACCAGTCCAGGGCTCTATAAAATCCACTAGCCCGATGCTATGTTGGATCGGGCTACCAACAGTTGAGTTGAGTAAGTCCGGACAAGTCTGTTTTTAAAGCTATTCAACATCAGCAATGGTTAGGTTGTAGGTCCAACCTTAGAATCCCACAAACACATACATGTGACTATTAATTTAAGATTGTGGAGCTATCATTGTGTTACATGTGTTGCTAAATTTACAAATATATTCTCGGACAACCAGCTTCCTATGTCAGACAAATCAAATTTTACATTTCCATTAGTCCGGGACAAGTGTCTTTGAAAAACTTTCTCGAGTCATGTCAGTCTAGCAGGCAATTCCACATACAAAATGGAGCGGCTATCTCAAATAAATATATAAAATGTACCTACATGTAAGCAATAACGAAGGCAAAAGGGTGCAGGCATAATGAATAACAGAAATAGCATTTTGGCTTATAAAACGTACAATATATGAATTCCTTCGCATACCTTTTCTTTGGACCTCTAAAATAATTAGCAAAACAGAAATATATAAAATGTATACTTTAATTGAATGTTTATTATTTTATGCCTGAAGTCCTTTATAAAAGTAACTTATAATTCAGCCAAGTAATGACGATACGGAACTGTTCAAAGACAAGGCAGCAGAGTTTCTGTTACACTGGGGAGCTTTTGGCGGTCTACTTATGCGTGAGCTAACTCTACAAAATTCTTCATCATTTGGTATGTTGTTATTCTTGTCATCGTTTTACTACACCAACTCCTGTCTGTCTGCAATAGCGATGTGTACGTAGCTCTCATCTACACCAGCCTCTTCTGTTGCCAGCACAATCACTTTGACGAATATAATGTTTTTAACGTATCAAGAGGTCATGAACGCTGGAAAGTTTCTTTTGTAATATATGTCAATATGTCATGAATGCTGGAGTAGTTTTGTAGTATATGACAATATGTCATGGACACGGGAGTGGTTTTGTAGTATATGACAATAGATCATGAGCACTGGAGTGGTTTTGTAGTATATGCTAATAGGTCATGAACACTGGAGTGGTCTTGTAATAGTATGTCAATAGGTCATGAACATTGGTGTGGTCTTGTAATCTTATGTCAATAGGTCATGAACACTGGAGTGGTCTTGTAATAGTATGTCAATAGGTCATGAACACTGGAGTGGTCTTGTAATAGTATGTCAATAGGTCATGAACATTGGTGTGGTCTTGTAATCTTATGTCAATAGGTCATGAGCACTGGAGTGGTTTTGTAGTTTATGTCAATAGGTCATGAACACTGGAGTGGTTTCGTAATATATGCCAATAGGTCATGACCATGGAGTGGTTTTGTAATATTTGTAATATATATGTCAATAGGTCATGAACGTTGGAATGTTTTAGTAATATTAGGCAATAGGTCATACACATAAGTCTGTCCACAACGTGGTATTTTAGTAAATCTTAAAAAGCGCTTTAGATAATGTTTGGTATATGTACTAACATATCCATTTGATTATACCGTGCAACTACTTTCGGGCGACACACTTCGAGACGTGCAAATGATGACTGTTTTTGAGAGGTTATTGCTCTAGAGGGGCTATATTGGAAAAAATAATACTGTTGTTGAAGAGAGGTAATTTCTCAAAAGAGGGGCGCTATGGAGAGGTTACTCACTATAAGATTACTGGAATACTAGAATGCAAAATTATTTACGTCTTCGACAACATTTGAAGAAAACTTAATGTATAAGAAATATATTATTTTTTCAAGCGTCTATTCACTTGGTTCATCTTATGCTTGATGAATATGCATTCTTGGTGATTGAAACGCAGCAGGAAGCGGAAACGGAAAAGACTCTTCAGAAGGCGGTACAAAAGTACATGAAAACAGCCGGTAAGAATGGGAAGCCATCATTTATTGACATGACATGCCAGATTCCTTGAAGTTAATTGTTTGAAATGTACTAATAATGCATATTAGTTTCGTCATTATCACAAAATTACGCATATATCCATAAAACCTCACCTAAAGACCACCTCAATAATAAGACCACCTCGAAATTAAGAACACAAATCTATAGTCCATTTTCACCATTTGCTCTTAATTCAACCTCAATACTAAGACCACCTCAATAAGAAGACCAGTTTTCAAGGGTAACAAGGGTGGTCTTATATTTGAGGTTATATTGTATCATAATAAGAGTATCATTAAATTGGACAGACGTTTTCAAATGATGTTGTAATAGGCAAAAAATTTAATAAAACTAATACATTATTAATTATTGAAATTATCGTTTGATCCTTTACAGAGGAGATACAAACGAAGGCAGTCGTTCGTAATTCTTCAAATAAAGGTATGCAGTCTCCAAAATGCAAGAAAAAACGAACTATAGACGAAGTTGAACAAGGTACGCTGAAATAGTAATAAGGCCTAAAAAATATGTTTGTTTCATGTTTCATGCCCCCCCCCCCACCTCCCAAATAGGCTAGGTAGGTCGGAAATGTTTTTTGAAGATTTTTTATTTTCAGACGAAGTAAATTAAACATAGATTTAAATGAATATGTTGAAAGACAAACCCCCTTTTCCTTTTAACATGGATAATGTTTTATCAAGGTGAAAATAATGCTTTATAGCTGGAATACTCGAAAAGCATCTAATAACTGGGCTGAAATATGAACCTAAAGAAAAATTCACAAAGAAATTTTACCAAAAAGAAAAAGAAATGTCCAACCCTGGTCCATTTGTATTACTATTTGCTGCAAAAAAGAAGGCAAACTAAATTGTTTGATAATTCAGTGAAACATATATCTTTCAGGCGAAACTCAGATGCATAATGGAGATATTCGTATTGGTCCCAATGACATGAATTCTATGGTGACAGAATCCGTACATAACGGCACCGCTTTCTCTCGACCCTTACCTAACAACAAGGAATGCCACCTTCCAGAAAATATCGATCACGAGTCACATCGATCTCAAAATAATGCACTGTCTATAAATTCAGTCAAACCATATCAACCGTACAATAACTCCTTCGACAGACCAACATATCTACCTCAATTTGGACTAAGTCCCTATCCTGAGTACGCTCCATTTAGCAATGGCCGACTGACAAATTATTCCGATTCTTACACTCAATCTTTTCCGTCCCCTCACCTCGGTTCCAACATCTCTCCGGTTGGTAGCAACTACTGGACAGACGGACGAACTCATCACACATTTTCTGACCCCTATCCATCGTATAATTATAATTACAACAAGTTAAATGCAACGTACGACAGTTTGAATAAAACTACTTTACTTAGAAACAACGCCTACCAAGAAAGCATAAGTCGACAAGCGTTTGAATCACCCATATCAGGCCGATCATATTACAGAGGCGCTCATGATAATTTACAAGGTAAAAACTTCAGTCTTTATAGTACATGTAATTGAAAAAGGTAATGCATCTCCTTGAAATTGTTGTTCTTGGTGAAGTTCTTCTATGAGTCGTTTAATTTATAAATACATTACTAATCACCACCACAGTGCAATCTCTCAAGAACAACACTTTTTATGAGATGCAACTTTGGCTGTTGTTGATAGGTTGTTGTTGTAGAGGTTAAAGTGGTAACACATTGTTACAACAGGAAAATGTTGTTGAAAAGAGGTTGTTGCTCAAGAAAGGACCACTCCGGATATATTTAACTTTATTATTATTGTAAATTATTGAATATTTATTTATTAATTTTACACCATTATTATCAGTATTATTATGATAATTTATTATTACCTTCAGTGGGTCCACAATTACAAGTAGGAGCATACGGGACCAATTTTATGGACATAGCGCCACCTGGCGGACAATATTGTTACCAAGACGAACTATTCCCGGCAACTATGGCAACGACGTTCGGAAAACCTTTTCTATCGGGGCCATTTAGATAGACTTTCTAATCATAAACATATCAATTAATATACTACGTCATAAATCAACTAAAAAGTGACAATTTTTATTTTATATCTTTGAAATATCTAAGTCAATAAACATTTATGTATTAAAATGTGTTCGATTTTTCTGATGGTACGTATGTGCATTTTATCTATCCTATTCAATGTCATATCATGCGGAGGTCGACAATGGATAAGAAATATCTGGCTCTAAGCCACATCTCTATGAATATCTACAGACAAAATGTTTGGTTCGTGAGATTAGTAGAAATGAATGTACCGCCAGACGCAATCATATTTCCATATACGAGCAGCAATCTGGGTTCCAGTGTGCATAGCATATTCTGCAACTACATGTACTAGTAACACAATGAAACCTGAATAACAAGACCATCGTAAGTTTGTAAGAAAGTTAGCCCACCCGGTTAGCTAAGATGGTAGAGTGTTAAACTGTCACCCGGCAGATCCGGGTTCGATCCTCAGCTTGGGCAGGTTATATTATTCCGAGCTATATGTAGAGAGGTGATCAGTTGCTTCCAAGAGAGCAAGTTAGAACCGGTTGATAATTAATTTTAGGAATACTGGTTAGGTCAACTGACCGACTTATATGATGCAATATGGCGTAAAACCCGATGGAAACAAACAAACAAACAAAACAAGTTGTAAGAAAGTCCGTCTTAGTTGTGAAGTGATCCCGTAAAATACCGTCTTTTCCGGGAACTGTTCTTAATTCTTCTTCAATGCGGGTCTTGTTTAGTAGCGTTGATCTTAATTTCAAGGTGGTCTTTAAGTGGGTGTTTTATTGTACACTCATTTTCTTACAGTTGCATTAGGTAAGAGCCATTTGCACATGCCCTTGGTGTAAATAGCAAAAGAGACAACATCCAGCGCAGGAGATGCCGCATTCAGAAAACACGGCCTTCCTCCGTGAGGTACGCAATAAATGTGAGAATTGACATTGGATATGTATATATTATTTAGCAGCTCACTTCTTGACAGGTTAAACGTCGCTTTTGTTAAAGAATAATACATAACGTCATGGAGAAGTAAAACGGACAGTTAAGAATCATACTATTACCCGGTACCGCTGTGATGCCATTTTGTTTGAAATGTTGAGGCGAAAACTGGCTCGAAATAATCTTCGGGAAATATAATTACTATTTTGTTTAGCGCTATCCCTTTAACAGTATAACAGAGGGCGTGGTTTTAGAGGTGTTTGTTAAGGGACAAAAGTTAGCCGAGGTAGAAATGGGACTGCTTTTCCTACGTTTAACAAACGACAACCGTCTGCTTTTTTCCCTATGTAGCGCTAGGTAGAATTTTATTTTCCTACCACTAAAATACGAACCTATGTTGTAAGTTCAACCAACGAGCAAGCAACTAATAAGTTCCCTAAAGTGATTCAACTCTGGAGGTCGAAATTTTGATTACATCGTAATATAATATATATTGTCTTCATACAACGAAATGTACATAACAGAATTGGTGATCTTAATAAATATATTGTATGTGGATGTGGAAACTGCTATATAGAAGGAGCGGTAACCTATTTCACGACAAATCATATTTGGTAACGGAATTGAAAACAGTGATTATTGCAGTTTTCTATTATCATGCGTAATCATAAATAAAGTTGTTAATAGTGTAATGTTTTTTTACTATCGTTCAATGTTGTTTACTTGAAAATATATTTATGCCTTTAATAAGCGATCTCGTTCAGGTAAAAATAAAAAGTGACCATCATAAAAGGCAAATATTAGAACAAATCAATCTAGTTATAAAAATGTTTTTACGACAGAATTTTGCTTTATAACGACAGCTCAATCGCTGAGGAGGGAGGAATCATTGTTGCCATTCTCTGTCACCATGGATATGAGGGTTTGAATACCCGTGCATGTTTCTTAAATAGTAAGGATGTGAGCAGTTGTATAGCACGATGGTTTAATACCGGCAACTTTACATGATCAGTCAGTGAGTAAAATGTAATGTTTTTGCATTGACTTTCAAAGATATTTCCTCATTTGAATTTCAAGCACCAATGCCAAGTCGTCATGCGCTAATAATAACCATGCATTCCATCCTCCAATAATAACACACACCTTTTAGGTCACACCTTTTACAGCGGTTTTTATCTGGGACCCATATACAATGTATACATGTATATATGGGTCCCGGTTGTATGTCAGTTTTCTTGTGCATAGTAAATATGTGTAGGCCTACCCTCGTGATATGATACGCAAACTATACGAAGCCAAATACATGTAGTCAAAAACATCATATTCACTCTCTTCACACACAAAACTACTTTCACATTTCAATTAAGTTAAGAAAGTTCTCGACGATCGGGTTTCAAATGGTATTTGTTCCCAATTTTTACATTTAACATAAGGCATAGGGCCTACGCAATCCTGTGTGAAACGATATTCCCCGACATTTGAATTTTACACGTAGAATCCCATAAAAGCGAAAAGATACTTGCCGTTCATGTCCAATTTGGACTCATTGGCGCGTCAATGGGAGAACTATTGGCACATTTTCAACGCATAACAAAATGCTGTTGTTCCAATGAGACGCAGACCTGTGCGCTATAGCAACGTACAAATAATCAGTAACAAATATTACGGAGGCATAAAAAGAACTGCTAATCTACGAAACCAAAACGTTTCTGGACATTTTATTAATACTTGAAGAAACCAAAGTCAAACTCCACGCAGCGGTTATCTCCCCTTGTAATACAGCAATAACCCGATAACTATAAGGGGAGATCACTGCGTAAGAGATTGGAATGGAGTGTGACGGCAAACTATTTCGTAAAGGGCTAATAATCGCCGAGGTGTTCCGAGTGAGTTTAATGTAAGCACCCGGTTAGCCTGGAATCCTGGCCAAACCTCCTATTGCTCCGCGTCACTGACAGCGTTAGCAATCAGTGAGCCAGGATCCCAGGCTAGCATCCGGTATGATTAAAATACACATTGGAGATTTTACGGCGCATTGGAGATTTTAAAAATGTTTTATGTGCTTTAGGCCAATTTCTTTCTTTATCGTAGTATAATATCACGTATTGTTAACAATTAATGTACAGTAGTCTTAAACATTGTATTTGCTGTCTTAAATTACTTTGTAAAGTAAAAATCCTCAATTTGCTTACAGTTTAGATGGCGCATTGGAGATAAAAAATATACTCTGTCATTTATTTTTCAACGAATAGCAACAAAATATTGCGGTATTTTAACATATTTGTGCAAGTGCAGAAATTATGTGAAATACAAGCGGAAAACAACCGCACCTTACTTCGAAATGTCAACAAATATTGTGGTGTCACTACCCGCTTACTGAGGCTCACACAGAATTCACTCAGTAACATTAAAACAAACAACATGTGGTTTCCATGCTCGTTTACTTAAATTCACAATACGAAACTAAACATATCCGGTATATAAAAAACCCATACAATACGGTACCAGTTATGATGAGTTGTCTCCCTTGCACCCTATCAATAGATATATAGTATCAATACACTACATTCCCTCCCCAAGTTTAGAACTAAAATGGCAAGTTATCTATGAACCAAACCCACTTGTTAATACAAAATTCTATCATAACATTTACTGAATCTTAACTATATAATAATAGTAACTCTAATAACTGGTAACCCAAAACAATAATGGCACAAATTTAAATGTCAAACGGTCTAATCACATTTCAAATGTTACTTCAACATATTCAATAAAACAAGACAAGTTAACCCAAATGTCATATGTCCGTGGTACTTATCACATAATACTTTTAATACTCATAGCATTACTGTATGAAAATGTTGCATCAATGTTGCTTAACACAAGATACTGTCAATACTCATATCATTAATGAATGATAATGTCACATTAATGTTACTTAACACATGGTATTATATACTGTCAATAGTCATATCACGACCGTATGAAATTGTCACATCAATGTTGTTGTTAATTCACTACATAGTCATCGTACTTCTTTGGACGTCTGATGTTCCTTCTTGGTCTCTGCGTTCTTGGTGCGGCAGTGTCCTGAATTGGATCTTCTGTATTTAAATCTACTGAATCAGAATAATTTTGCACATTTTGATTAGAAACACTTTCATTAATTGACACATTTTGATTTGTACTTTCACTAATCACATGATCATTAAACACAGACGGGTTTTCTGCTGGAATATCAAATGGAAATTTCTTCTGACTCACATCCTGTAACTGAACTTCTGTTGGTATTGAACTTCTTCAGATGACTCACGTTCCGCCTGTACCTAGCTCCTTGATCAGATTGGACCTCTACACTATTATTACTCTTACTAAGCACTGTCATTGGTTTCGGATAGAATGTAGTACTCAATTTGTTGTCTTTCTTCTGTTTTACTAACACCTTATCTCCTGGAGCTATTTGACTTTGTTTAGCTCGACGTTTGGTATCGGCATACATTCTTCCTTTTTCTTTCATTTCACTGTCTCTATCACGTGTCTCTATTTCAGGTCCATATTCGGTCAAATCTGGTAACTTTGTTCTGATTTTACGGTTGAACAGTTATTCAGCTGGACTAACTCCAGTAGTACAGTGTGGTGTGGATCTGTACATAAGCATGTACTTCATTAAGTCCAGTTTCCAGTCCTTATGTTCCACAACACTTATTCTTATACGTTTCATTAGTGAACGGTTTTGTCTCTCTACTTCACCATTAGATTGAGGCCATAATGGTGTGGTATTCCTATGTTGTATACCCATTTCTTCTAGATACGATAAAAATTCAGCACTATTAAACTGTTGTGCGTTGTCACTCTGAATGGATAATGGTAAACCATGCACTGAGAACATCTTGGTCAATGAATTTATGACTTTATCAGAAGTAGTATACTTCATAATGTCTATCTCCATCCATCGGGAGTAAAAATCAACAACAACTAATATGTTGTCCCCGGAAGGAAGTGGTCCTAAAAAATCCATACACAAATGTTCCCACGGTGCAGATGGTAATTCACGCCTTTTCATTGGTTCTGGATTCTCTGGCTTACCAACTAACTGACATCCTTCACAATATTTACAGAATTTCTCAATGTCTTTGTCCATATTGGGCCACCATAGTTTTTGACGTAACCTTTGTTTCATAACAACTATTCCCGGGTGTCCTTCATGACCTAGTTCCAAAATTCTTTCTCTCAATTCAGTTGGAATTACTAATCTGGTTCCTCTCAAGATCAACTGTCCAATAGCTGATAATTCATGTCTCATTGGTAAATAGTGTTTATTACTGAGTTTATGCCACATCCCAGTAGATAAACAATTCCGAACTTCATCTATAGCAGCATCTGTACCGGAATATCTCTCAATTTCTGAAGTGTTCATAGCAACTGGTGTAGATTCTTCTACAATAGCTCGAATATAATTCTCCACTAAATCAACACATGTATCTTCACTGTTTTCCTTAGGAAATAGCCTACTTAACGAGTCAGCAATATTTGATGGACCTGTGATATATTTCACTGTATATCTGTAAGGTTGTAACCTTAACATCCATCGTTCAACACGTGCACATGGCTTTGACTTTGGAGAAAATATGAACTCCAGAGGTTTGTGATCGGTTCTTAATTCAAAATCGGTCCCTATTAAATACGTATGTAGTTTCTCACATGACCACACTAATGCAAGCGCTTCTCGTTCAGTTTGTGAATATTTCCGTTCAATTCTACTTAAAGTTCTACTTGCATACAAAATAACACGCATTTCACCCTTACTGTTATCTTGAACTAGTACACAGCCTAATCCAACTGGACTGGCATCACATATTACTATCGTCTTATCTCTGGCATCGAAGTATCCAAGGTTTTTCGCATTCGATAACTCTTGTTTCAGACGTTCAAAACTGTGATCTTGTTCTAGACCCCAATCAAATAGAACAGTCTTCCTGGTAAGTTTCCGTAACGGTTCTGCTAAGGTAGCTAAATTGTTGACAAATCTGGCACTGAAATTCACTAAACCCAGAAAACTTTTAACTTCGGCTGCACTTTCAGGTTTTCTAGCCTTAACAATAGCTTCTACTTTGGAATCTGCCATGCCAATTCCATGATCTGACAATACATAGCCCATGAAATCTATATGCGTCATGTTCAGCTGACACTTGTCTTTGTTTAAAGTTAAACCATTCTGTTTAAGTCTCTGTAACACTAGTTCTAATCTCTCATCATGTTCACGCTTGGTTTCTCCATGCACTACAATGTCATCAAAGATGCTACTCACTCCCTTTATACCACTTAGCACTTGGTGCATGACCTTATTGTACATTTCTGGGGCACAACTGACCCCAAACATTAACCGTTTGTATCTAAATAACCCTTAATGCGTCATGAATGTTGTTATCTCCCTTGATTCCTCAGATAATTCAATTTGATGATACGCCATCAGAATATCCACTTTCGAAAACACTGTCGATTTATTCAAATCTTGCAGTACTTCATCAACTGTCGGAATAGGGTATCTCTCCCTCACTACTGCTTCATTAGCCCTACGCATGTCTACACACAGTCTTATATCAGTTCCATTACTCTTGGGAACAACAACTACAGGACTCACCCATGAACTTGGATGATTCACCTTCTCAATTATGTCCAAATCTAATAGTTTATCAAGTTTCCTCTCCAACTTATCACGTAAGTTGTATGGTATCCTTCTTAACGGCTGAATAACTGGCTTAATATCATGATCTATTGGAATGTTCAACTCAAAATCCTTCAATTTTCCCAATTTACTGAAGCACTCAGGATATTTGTTGACCATTGTATCTAAATCTGAAGTCACAGAGTTCACAATGTGTAGTATACCAAGATCTATACTAGACCTATTCCCCAATAACGGAATCCCAGTTTCCTCAATTACAAAGAATTTTGCTTGGTGCTCACGTTTAGTGCTATCCGTTGTACACGTAGCTGTAAAACAACCTATAACATTCAACGGCTTCTCGCTTCCATACGCAAATAATTTATTCTGTGTAAATTCCGTTGTACATTTAATCTTATTACGTTTCAGGTATTCCCACGTGTTGCGATCAATAACATTCACACTGGCCCCTGAGTCAATAACAACTTGTAGCGGTACATTTCCCACTTGAATAGTCACTTTATTCAATACATCACGCGCACCCATACTAAATAAGTACTCTGCGTCGTCTATTTCCTCTTCAGGTTCTGCATCATTTACATAATAAACACGCTTCTGTCCAAATCTACCTTTTCCCCGTTGTTTGACGTTAGTTTGCTTGGACTTGCTGTACTTGACCTTACACTGACGTTCATAATGTCCCATTTGTTTACAATAACGACATTCAGCATTTTGCGCTTTACATATAGTGTCACTGGCTTTGTGTCCGAAATTCCCACAAGCATAACATTTCATGGTAGACTTTGATTTAACTCTTTTATTAGAATATGACTGATAATTCTTAGGCTTGGCCCATACCTTGTTTACATCTGACAGAGCTAATCCTTCAATAGCCACAGCTTGTTTCTCAGAAGTCTCTAACCCTAACGCGATAGACTGTACATCTTTCAAAGAAACATCCTTGCGTTCTAATAACTTTCTCCTAAGCCTTTGAGAGCTACACTTTTCAATAATCTGGTCTCTTAACATTTCATCAACATTGGCAAAGTTACAATATACAGCTCTAGACCGGAGTCTTGTTATATACGTGTTCATGCTTTCACTAGGATCTTGAGCCATCGCTCTAAATAATGATCTTTCAAATGCCACATTTACCTCAGGTTTGAACTGTTTGTCCAATTCACGCTTCACTATCATGTAGACATTCTCGTCGTCGCCAGGTTCAGGAATCTCTAACGTGTAATAAATATCTTGCACATCCGTCCCTGCACAATGTAACAAGAGAGCCTTCGTCTGTGCCTTATCCTTAACTCCTTTTCCTTCTGCATACAACTCGAAACTACGTATCCATTTGGTCCACCGAACTCCCAAATTGGTCCTTTCACCACTCACATCAAATCGAGTCAATCCACCCATATCACTTATCATCAGGCCTCCTTCAGCCATAATTGTATAGTTAATATACCTGTTTATCACTCGTCGCCAAAATTATGTGGTGTCACTACCCGCTTACTGAGGCTCACACAGAATTCACTCAGTAACATTAAAACAAACAACATGTGGTTTCCATGCTCGTTTACTTAAATTCACAATACGAAACTAAACATATCCGGTATATAAAAAACCCATACAATACGGTACCAGTTATGATGAGTTGTCTCCCTTGCACCCTATCAATAGATATATAGTATCAATACACTACAAATATACCGGATGATGACGTCATGGTTTTCTAGTACATGTACAAAAGAGAGGTCATCTCATTTCAATACAAAGGGAGGCAATTCAATTTAGTTTATACACTGATTTCCCTGTTGGGGTTACCAGTGGGATAAAAATAGTCCCAAAAATCGGAACAGTGAGAAATATCAAAATGTTATTTTTACTGTTTGAAACAGTGAAAATACCAATTTTTATTCCACTGATAAATCTCTATAAACCACTGGAAAGCATAAAATAAAAACAAATATTTCCTTTATTTATCATTCAGAAGGAATATATTGATATTTTTTAGTATTAATTATAGCATATTTGGAAGTTACCGATAGGCCTAAGTAGTAGCTAAATTTTGAATTTGCTGGATATTATATTGTGAATTGGAAATCTCCAATGCGCCGTCTGATCTATTGGCGCATTGGATATGAAAATGTATTTCATGTCATCGGGGAAATATATATCTATTTATAACATTTTGGCTTCGATGCTAGATATTCCAGTGTGAATTGAAAAATCTGATAAGTGGTAAATTTTGAATTAGCTGCTGGATGTTTTATTGTGAATTGGAATTCTCCAATGCGCCAATACATCAGATGGCGCATTGGAGACTAGATCTACATGCAAATATCATTGTAGATGAAAATATATTTCACGTCATTTTTTTCTTTCAAAAGCTTTATTGTGTAAAATGAAATATTGTTGTATGTAAATGTCCAATGGTTGTGGAAAATGAAAAATTCCTTATTCTACAAAATGTGTCGGCATTGTCTTTATTTACTATAACATTGTATTGTATGCAATAAATTACACTGCATTGTTTGTTGTAAATAAGTTCATATCATCCCTAGATATATTGTTCAATCCATTCCAACATATGTCAAATTCATGAAGAAGAATTTATTTCAAGAATCCAGAAGGTCATAGACCCATGAGGAAATACAAAATACAATATATATACACATGCATATATGCATATAAACATATACCTACACACACTCACACACACACACACATGCTCACATATACTTTCTAGCTCTACCTATCTGTCTATCTATCTATATGCATCTCTCTTTCTATATCTATCTTTCTCGCTACCACCACTCTCTCTGTCTCTCTCTATCTCTTTCTACATACTATGTATTAACAGATAAACACATGTTCATGGTTCATAAATTACATATTCATGTTTATATAAACAAAGATGTACACATACTATGTATGTCAAAACACGTTAGAAAGTTTCAATCAGATAAATAATTTTCATGGTATACTTATACAAATATGCATGTAATTAAAGGATGTCGGTATCTTTTGTCGGCGAAACAAAGCTTTTCGTTCACGTCTATGATTGATTATGTTTGTTTACCTATAGACTATAGAGTGAGTGTATAGATTTGTTAATGCATTGTGAAATCGCTGACGATCATTGTCTTAATGTTTCTAGGCACAGGCCGATATTATGTTGTCTTGATTTGTGTGTTGAAAATGGTATGTACCCTTACAAGTTTCAAGAAACTGACAGTGTCCGCATTAACTGGACAAAATGTACTGATGAACATATTTCGTTATATCAGAATCTCTTAGCATCGGATGCTGATTTACAGAGTTTAGCGAACGGTATAATGAATGGGAATAATATTGACCGTGCTTATGAAACTAAATGTGAAACATTAGTACAATATGCAGATAGTGTATTATAAAAAAAGCGGTATAAATTTTATCTGAAACCCTACTTGTCAGATGCACTGCAAGTGGCCCACGCCGATATGACGTTGGCCCGGGACCGCTGGTGTCGAGATGGCAGACCGCCAGGTAGCAGTTCGGCTGTGTATGTGGAGTATAAAGCAAACAAGGTAGAGTTCCGGAGATAACACCGGTTTTACGTGCGGCAGTATCTAACGTCACTGGACCGGAAGATGGAGGTAGATGCGGAATCTGATACGGTGAACTTTTGGAAACATGTTAACTACCGCAAACGGTCGAACACCTCAGGAATGGGCGCGGAAAACAGTTTAATGGACATACATACAGGGGATGTAAGGAGTTGACAGAACAATGGAGATTAATTACCGACTTTGTCAATGAGTCGATTGTTCAGATGGAAACAGACTCTGAAGCAAGTGTTTCTCCTGAATTCATATGCAAAGCTATTTGTAATTTACCCACTGGCAAATCCGGGAGTGAAGACAAAGTAGTGTACGAACATTTTAAACATGGAAATCGGTCCATCACTCCAGTTTTAGTAAATATGTACACACACATGTTAAGACAAGGCTACATACCACGTTCGATGAAAAAAGGCATCATCATCACTCTACATAAAGGTGGTCGGAAGCGGAAAGACGATTCCAACAATTACCACGCAATTACGTTGTCATCTGTGGTGCTTAAGTTGTATGCGGCTGCTATCCTTGACCGTTGTAATCACTGACAAACTTTCTGTACAACAGGATGGATTCCAGTCAGGCATTGGCTGTATAATGACGTCGTTCGTTCTTCAGGAATGTCAAATCTCTACTATTTTGCAAGTACTATATATTGCATGTACTATAATACCTTGTATATATGTTATACTCTCCTTATATATGGAGAAGATAAAGTTATACATCTGTAGAAAC
The DNA here is from genome assembly GCA_032209605.1 of Mactromeris polynyma. Classification (NCBI taxonomy): domain Eukaryota; kingdom Metazoa; phylum Mollusca; class Bivalvia; order Venerida; family Mactridae; genus Mactromeris; species Mactromeris polynyma. Next base: position 184,681 of record JASFXZ010000011.1, on the reverse strand, counting down.
CACGTTGGCCAAGAGCATGGAAAACGTCTAATTGATATACACAAGCGAAGTTTCATCCGTGCAGTATCTAATGATCAATGTCATGGAAACACTGAATAAAATAAAATAAAATGACTGGATACATTATTTAAGCCCAAATTGATTTACAAGTATCCCATAAGCAATTTATTCTGAACTGTGTCCATACATAATAATTATGATGTAACATTAAGATTAATTTCGGATGGTTTTAAGGACGAACGGAGGGATGGGTGGATGGATTTACAACTATTTTACAAATCAATAGCGTACAAATCCCGAAATGTCATCATTGATCTTGAATGTTTTATATATCAAAGAACGTCAGTTAATTAAAACTCCGGTGAAAGAGGTTCTGTATGCAGCTATACCATACGATGGATCTTTCAAATTTGAAGTTTTAATATATGATTGCTGTCCCGCGTACATGTAAGCAACAGCAGCGTTAGATCCTGTGAAATTGGGACCGTTGTTTACATTGGCTTCCGCTTTATAATATCCATTGACAATAAGAGCGACATGGGCTTCTTCAGCACCATAAGCCTCCACATTAAATTGAAATAGGTATAATCCAGACTTCGGCGCTGTGAATTTACCAGTGCTAGTGCTGTAACCGCCACCGTAACTTGTTTCGATATCATCAAACACAATGATTTTATGTTTTGCATATTTGCTCAGATGTTTCGTCAACTTCGCCGTAAATCCAACTCTTTTGTCTATAATGTAATAATAATGAACCATTTTATGTCATTTGTAAACAATAAAGCACACACCATTCCTATGGAGAACACGTAGTGTAAATATGGGCTGTATAAGAGGAAGGGACACAACTAGAATTGCATTTTCCGATGTTTATTAGTTTACTTTGGAATACAGTAAATTATTTTTCGTTTTTTTCTATGATATTTTGTTCCTTTTTACATGTAAGAAAAAATAAGCGGTTTCAATATTAGACAATAGGAACAATGAGACAAAATGCTATATGAATATGATGTAGTTGTACACTGACCTTCCAAAGAATTTACTCTGCTTCGTACTGAGCTGATATCACTGGCTTGGCTACCTACAAAGAGAGTTAACATTGCAAAACGAATATATACCGTTCCAAACCCGCTATTTTGTATTTTGAGAATCTTAACTACATTATTACATAGTGGCCCGAAATGATGAGAGTGATTTGGACAGGTTAATACAGACTTGTATGTAATGCAATTCAATTCAATTATGAACATGATAGCTTACTGTAATAAAAAGCTACAGAATATATATCCGGTATTTTGTTAGATGTTTTGTGAAATATTACTAACTTGTTAACGCTTTGATCAGTATGTATAATTATGAACAAGTCTTATTGACATTGCGTGAATACATATAAATACACTCGACACTTATCCACAACGTACATAAAGTAGACCATAAATGTCGTAGAGAATTGTTTTATCTTCAAGCACCATAAACATATAGTATTACTGCAAATGATAATTTGAGTAGTAATACGCGCTAATCATGTTTAATTTTCTTCTATATTTTAACTCGACAATCAGACCACCACACAACTAAGACCGACTTTCTACAGAACCAACGGTGGCCTCATTATTGAGGTTTTACTGAATATATAGTTCAGGTGCTCTCAATGTATCTTGTTTTGGACACATATACGTAAAAGTGGATCTATCATGCATTTTAATAACAATAACTAGTTAATTAGTTCAGACATCCAACCAATTATTAACCAAAACTTACTGTGCAATGTTGAAACACGACTCTCCAAAGAACTAATCTTGCCCGAATGTTTGCCTGTAACATAAAATTAATCTAACATCGGTATATTTTTCAAAGGTATGACTAATAGAACTATTGAATGTTTGTGCATGCATGTTATGTTCGCTTTGCTACTAATAGGTCTGGCCTAGCCTTTGCCGATAGATAAAATTATTATTGCAACACATCTTTTCATATGTATGTACACCGAAGTATCTGCGATATCGACGCATGACGAAACCAGACGATTTCTGTGCAAACGTAAACGCGAGTTATTTTCAAAAGCCTGCTTCATTTCTAATTTGTCGCAATTCGTTTAGTCTGTCAGAATGCGTGTACATATATTGCATTATAATGAAAACTGCAATTAGATCAAAACGTTCCGATATTTCCACAGGGAAACCATATTTTTATTGTTTAAATAAAACCATGCATGGAGTAAGCGTTCTTATAGCCCTGCTGGATAATTCAGTTGGTGCTACAAGTCGATTTGCACGTTTTCAAAAACTGGCGTTTTGGAAAAGGAAGCTGGCGGTTAGTCGTAAGAAAGCAAACGTCTGACTAAAAGAGTTCGTGTATTCCGAATACAGGGGAGTCCATCTTTTTCATTCTGAATCAGAATCATGGAATTTATTTACATATATGCATAATCGTTCGTGTTGAAAACCAGCTATACTGTTGAAGAAAAACTACTTCCGTGAATGACTCAACGAAACATAAGTTATGTCTTCGAAGTAAATACGACTAGCACTGTCAAATGTCTGCGTGATATAAGCCACTTAGCTGAGTTAGTATATATATCGAAATTTGTGCATATTTGGTATACTAATGGTTCACTCACTTTCCAAGGAACGGATCGTCCTGTCTTGGCTATCTGAAAGGAAAATAACTTGTACATGTATATCATTATGACTGTGAACAAAATTTTCATATCGTAAAGAAATCGCAGTTTCAATCTCCAACAATGCTTATGTTGTTGTTGTCAAGTTCCAATGTACGTTCTGTTTTGTCGTAATGATACATTTTTTATAAGCTTATGAACAAAACCATAAATCAAATTAGTTGGTGAGGCAAAGATGTCAAGGGGTACTACGCTTGATTTCTATTCCTCATGTCGAAGGTTCGAATTTCGCCTTGGGTTATGATTAGAAACTTCACAGTCACTTAATTAATTAGTCCTGAGCACTGGTTTCGTAATCCTGTAATCGGGTGTAAAGAGTAATGAACATAGTTGACATAACTTCACAATCGATGTAAAATAAATACGTTTAAGTAAAACCTTACTAATAGCGCATGGAAGGTTACACACTGGAACCATTGTCTCCCACAGATACGAGAAGTCGTAAAAACGTACTTTCGGTGCTTTTCTAAGGTGTTAATTAAACTATTCTTTATTTTACATCGTATATCTAGGTTGCAAAATGAAACTAAAAAACAAAACAAAAAGGACCGCCATGTGGAGCTGATTGCACACCGATGCAACATAGAGATAAACTGATAAGTGTTCAAAACTAGTTTGAGGGCATTTCAACCTCGTAGTTAACCAATATCCCACAGATGATAAACTGACTTATACTTACTGTACAGGGAAGAAAGGCGATTGTCCATGGCGCTTATTCGGCTTGATTGACTACCTGAAGTACATAATACATATAAAAGCTGTATAACAGTATGATTTGAACATCACTTGTATAACTTGTTTAAAGAGATGTTTTATGGATACACACCACTATGTACACAGGTTTCAAATTTTACTCTGCTGAATCTAAAATTGGGCGATTTGAGTGTTCGATGTAATTAAAAATGATAAGTGATTGCTGAGTACCGTACACTTTCTCTCCATTTTCTTTGATATTTTAGTGTAGATTTGACATTTTAGGGGGAAAACTGACTGTAACCAGAATACACAACACAAATGACTTACACTCAATGTCAGATTCACACTCAACTCTCAAATAAAGTGTATCGAAAACATACTCAGAACTCAGTTTTGTAATCCATTTCAATCATTCAAATCACAAACTCTTGCTCAGCTGAGTAGAATTCGCTTTATCAGTGCAGTGTAATGGATTATCGGTTATAATTTCGGACACAGGATTCCATATTTATATTCTTAAAGCTGGATTTTGATGTTATTATTGAACAATCATGTTGTCTTATCATCGAGGAATAATATAGAATTTTCACAAAATTAATACTCTAAGTAGCAATATGAAGTAATGAAACTTAATAAAATGAACTTCGTTTAAAGAAAACAAAATAATTTGATTAATATTGGTATGAATTATTGAATTGAACCTCCATACATTAAACTTACTTTGATCATTTTCAATATTCTGGACTGTGTTCCGAACGTCATTCACTTTAGATACAGTTGTTTCATGTTCCGTGGCAGTATTGTTCATCGCGGTCTCAAATTCAATGATTACTTCTTGCAGCTCTATGTCTGAGTTTGTCTTGAATTGATTCAAATTTGCTTCGGTTTCCTCAATTTTTCTCTCCAAATTTTCGTTTGATGCTTCAATAGATTTATTCATTAAATTCATCTGATCATTGACTGTTTTACGCAATTCGGTAAACTGTTCTTCGTATTCTGACAGAGCATTTCTTATAAAGAGCTTCTCGGATGCAAAAGCGTTCAGTATCGTTACTTTTGCCTGATTCATTTGCTTCACCTCAACCTTCTTGTTTCTTCCTTCGGAAACCTCGATCACGTGCGTATTTGTCGGTAACTGTGATTTAATTAACATTTCAATCTGATCAATACGATCGTCGATATTTGTCATACTTGTTTTGATAGAATGCGTTTCCAATTCAAGATTTTCCAGTCGACTGCTGAGCAGAGAATACGCTACATCCACAGTCAACTCGCCACGCACATCGAACCTTAAGCACACACTTATTGTCATATACAAGCACAAGCTTAGTCCAAACATCGTCATTTTAAAAATTACACTTCTCGAATATAATATAATATTTTTAATTGTTCCCCTCGCAATATGCACTGCTGGTATGCAATATCGGATCTGACTTTAAAGAAACCGAAACGAAGGAATGAACCTCAAGTAGTCACTTAGAGAACACTTGATGCTAGCTGGCATGTACTTGAATTTTAGTGAAGGTGAAGTGTGTTTTCAGTTTTCATGCGATAACAATCTGCATAATTCGCATTTTGCATTTGCAACATTTGTCATATTGTATATATTTGAATGGTTGTATTAGTTCCCGTGCCAACTGGATTTGCTTTACGGACTCGATAAGTACTCCAGAAGAGTGGGGACATAGATTAAGTGGTTATACAAGTGTTGTCTATCATAAACCTACACTTAACGTACACAACTTCGGGACAAAAACACTTGAACACTGAACAACGTCTCTGCAACACTAATTAAGCAATAAGTGTTCCATTGTTTTTTGAAGGTCAGCATGTGTTAGTTGCATTCACACACTTCAAAGAACATGAACACTTGACATTGTTTTGTTTTTCAGATGCGTAAAATACCTTCCACTAGGCTACATCCGTCTGTCCATATCTAATATTTATACCACATGTTCAATTCAATCAAATAAAGTTATTGCATGATTAATATATTTTTGATGTTTTAAAGTTATTAATACTAAAATCATTAACAGGTTTTATTCATAATTATTACTTGCATGTTTTCTTTTATTTGTACCATTCCAGTATGTAGAATAATGCAAAATCTCCAGGACAACATCATTTGGGAGACGCACATTTTGACTGATGTTGAGATGTTATGTATCGTCTAATTTCTATAGCTCAATATACAATCTTATATATTTGCTCACACGTTTTCGGCACAGCCGTACTGACATTGTTTTGCTATTTGCATATCACTGTTGTGCAAACCAATCAAATCATACGTGATCCACCAAGACAATTTCTCTTCAACCGAACAACGGTTGTAACTTTGACGCGGATTGATCAACCTTTAGCTAAAGGGTACGTTAATTTACCGAAATCCACTGAATTACCGTAAAATTATCGAAATCATTTTTCTGAAAGTAGATCTATAGTATATTTCAAGATTTATCTAGTGAGCTGTGGGTTGTTACCCAATCATTCGAGCAATTGCCCGGCGTTGAATTAAGAAGATTCTAGGGTCATGTACCAGTCACGAATAATCAGATAAATCGGCATGTAACAAGTTTATTGATTCACGACTGATACAAGAAGTACTGATGAACCGTTCTGATACAGGCTATAGATCTTAACTGTCTATGACTAATCTCACTACGGAGTAATTTTGCAAGTCTTTAGTACCGCAAATCCAAAGCAAGCATCGAAAGATCTACTTTTGCCTGCTCCGACTTAACCGTGTATGTACTTATAAAGCGCACCCACGTAAACGCGGTTAGAAATGCGGTGATCACTAATTTGGACGGGAAGTCGCCAGTATAATCGCTACATTTATTTAGTACACATATCTAGTTTTAAATCTGCATGATATATCCTCTCTTGACCCAATTGTTTGATTGAATAACTTGTAAAGTGCCGACCTAGCAATATTAGTCAGACCGGAACAGTACGCGGACAATACCAGTACGCGGACACTTCCATATTTAGCGTTTCGTAAACGATTTAAACTTTCTTGACTGACGTCAAAATTACTCATAATTATTCGAACCTGTATTTGTACTATTCCTGGTTTTTAACTTTACAAGCAGGCGAACTCGGGTTGAGAAACGTCAACAAACATTGTTTTTGCAGTCAACACGTACATTTTGGCTGTCTGTTTATATCATCTAAAATCAATAAAAGAGAAGGAATATTGACGGGTTTTAATAATTAAAAGGCCATTTTTACAAAGTCTCGCCGAAATATTCAACATGAAGCCAGAAATGTTTCATTACAATTCCCGAACTATCATCCTAATCATTTGGGCGTTTGCATTTGACATGATGTGTACAGTTATGCGCCAAATGTTTTACAGGTTTTTGCCACCCAGAGCATAGTTCCATTTAATGAAGAAGAAACAATAAATGGCCATTTTAAAGTTCTTTTTAGTATCCATTTAGTGTTCGATTTTTCGTGTCCCTCAAAACGTGACTTTATTTTTAAACCAAACTAAATGGAATTTAATAAAACCTTCATTCTTCCAGGTTTTACAATCTTGCAATTAAACCATGAAAGGAATTTCTCTGAAAAGATTCCTCATTAGCGGTTTCTTTTAAGTATATGTTGGTGTTGGCGTACTGGTTAAATAGCACGAATTCTTTTGATCGTGAGTAGCATGTGCGGTGCCTAACTGCGCATGCGAAGTAGGCTGTTTACAATCACGATTTCCCATAACTTTTAGAGCAAGGATTTATCTGAAAAGTTACAAAGACCAGATGGTTTGAAATACATCTGAGTTTACACAGTTTATTAAAATGCTGTAAAAAGTGCTGGCGTAATGTTCTGGTGTGTATATGTAAACAATGTGTATTGCGCTGTAGCCCCAGGCCTTTTTCTGTTGTTCCCACAGGTCCGACTATCTGACCCATTCCCAAAGCCAAATATATAGGGTTTTTCCAATTCAGAAAAAAAACAATCAAAAGCGCCTTCGAAAAATCATCTACTGGATTGACCTGGTATATATTGAAGCTTTTTGAATAACTGTGGCTATTATTGTCCCTTCTGTCATAAATGTTTTTTGAAGCGACTAAAGTTTTATCAAATTGGCAAATTTAACGACGCAAATTAATTTAATACAACAAGGTTTTGTCTTTCTTGCAGTTTAGACATTTTTATAAGGAACAATGCAAACAAAGGACGTGTCTGTTCTGGCCAACTAGTGTTTCATACCATATTTCAGGTGATCCACTTAGAATATGTTTCACAGCCCAATATAATTTTAAATGCACGAGATTTCCACAGGAAAATGAAATTGCTTGCCCGTCAAATGGCATTGGGGATTCGTGGTTCAAAATCACACTTGACAGGACATATGGAGTTGAATATGTACAATAGTCTTGGATATTCCTTTCAGAATAACAGTGTTCTGGAATGACGACCAATGTTTCTAAATTGCTCCATTGAGAACATTGTTCTGCATTTAAGCACGTTGTTCTAAACCATTCCATTGGCGCTAGAGTAGAACATCATTCCGAATCGCGTGGAACACTCGAAAGGAGTATATGCCCCTAGGTAAAATCAGATATCAATTACCAAAACTGTAATTCCTTGGTCAATTATGTCGCTTTCCTGCAAATATCTATCAAAGCAAGTTTTTGTAATCAGAATGTTGCATTACCTGAACGACGAACGGCAAGTGATAGGCGTCATATCAGAAATAGCACCGCACTGAATTAAAACAGACCGTAGCAACCAGAAATAGCACCGCACTGAAAGAAAACTCACCTTAGCAACCAGAAATGGCACCGCAATGAATGAAACTGACTCTTTACTACGAATTATCTTGTCTAACAGGTGTGGTGTCTTGTTAAAACAGAGTCATGTTCAGAAACTGCACCATTTTGTCTAACACCGTATTATCATCTTAATTTGCAATGATATCTTGTCAAATCATTGTGTGATATTGTTCAAACAGAGTGTGGTTATGTCAAACAGTAGTGTTGTCTCCTTAATATTTGAAATTAACTCGTTAAAGTGGTGCACTATCATACCAACTTAGTAAGCTACACTGCCTTCCAAAAGTTCCTGCACATTTTGACAATTTCCCGTTGCAATCAATGTATTTTCATATTTGTTTTACATGCAATAAATCGAAAATGCTTTTTAACACAGCAATACTTTTCTGTAAAAGTATTTATTAATTTGTACTGAAACAAATTATCTTATTTTCTGTGTCAGATCAATCGGTTACACACATGTTGGTTTCAAATGCAGGCATATTGATGCTGCTGTCGAGATGTGCAAATTGTTAATTCTAAACTATCCATCACTCTCAGTGGACATAATCAAACTGGATTTGAATTAGTTACAAATTTACATTTGGAGACAAAGAGAAGCACTATCGTGAGAATTGGCGACCACCATAGGCTTTATAAATGTTATTTTACACGGAAGATAATTATGTAATTAAATACAGATCTGTCTGTAACAGTTATCTCCCTTGTACTTCTAACTACTACATATTGAAATATAATTTTCTCGGCTTCAATAGCGACTTAAAAAGTAAAACGCATAAATGTTTGGTAATAAGAATCGTCATTACATGTTCTAGATTTGTACTGAACTACAATAATTAAGAATACTTTGTATACCATCAGGAGCGTACTTGGACGGTTTTGAAGTGAACGCCAAGTGTAAGCATCGTATGTGCGAAACGAGCAGCAAATTTTGAAGATTAAGAGGCAAATTGTGCGTTTTCATGCTATATTTCAGTGTAAATATGGCATTTTCTTTGACATTAGCATACTACTTAAATTACAGTGTCAAACAACTGATATATTCGGACGAATTTGCCCATTACCCCATTCTCCTCAGCCTTCATTTTTTATTGCATTTTTGGAACTTTTATTTTTTCACTTTTTCTGACGAAGTGTACGCATTGGCATACGTGCGTAAGCAGTTGTAATCAATATTTAAATAACTTATGGTATACATATTATAGTATGGTTTACAAGTAATGGTGTTTGTATACAAATATATATATGACATATGTTATTGTACATATCTTGTCAGAAGAAAAACTAAGCATTGTCTTAAGCTGGGGGGGGGGGGGAGGAGTGCGGTGTAGAGGGAAATCGGCCACTCAACCCGGAGATAGTGAGTTTTGTCATACCTCACTTATAATCGTTTTCAAAACAACAGACCGTTATTTTTTTTATTGAATCTATAAAATTACTTTGAGTTACAAAAACGTGATTTTGGTGGAATACTGCAGAAATAAACATTAATATAAGTTTATATTTTGTATAAAGGCTGTGCAGCATTAATATAGAAAATGGAGTGATATTGTACTCATGTATTTGTGTTTTTGGGAAACAGGTAAGCAAATTGACAATACAGTGTTTTAGAGTCCATCTGTATGAAGGCAATTGCCACCGATGTTCTCATATTTATGACTAAGGATGTTTTGTGAAAGCATCTAGGTCACATGATTAAGAGAAACGCCTATTTCGTACATGTACTTTTTGTGATTGGACTATTGGAAGGTATTCACATGTGATGATCACGCTGTCTCCTGAGAACAATAGTTAGATCTGTATCAGTTTCCAAAGTTCAAAAATATTCTATTTACATAAATGTTTTCGTAGATGATCATAAGTTCGCGCCATATGGATTATATAAGTTGGTCTTGGTACGGATTTAATACGTCCTCGTTGCTTTCGATGTGCTAGCATATTGGATTTGAATGTTTAATGCGCGAGATCGTTGTGTAATCAGACTGTAAACATCACATGACTACATTATCCGTATGTAGTGAGTAGTAGTCACTCCACGTGATAGACATGGCAACATTCTGGACACGGAGTACTGTGTACAACTATTGACGGACATTGTGTTTATATGGACGGAATACTTGATAATACATGTATGTATGTAGTAGTGATAAATATGTGGATTACTAAAGTTGCTTTGAAATGGTATTGTGTTTACACGACTACGATTGTGCTTACTAGCCAAAGTAGCATTTACTTTGATTTGATATTTGTAATGAAATGAATCTCGGTTATCTGAATGTACGATATTTAACCTTGTAAGCAAACGGCCCCCTACTGTAGTGCTCAGGGAGACCTTTGACAGAATCGCCCGATTGGTCGAAAAGGTGTGATTTGAAAAACCGCCAGTCGCCATTTTTCAACATGGCTGTGAATGGATGTTGTACGTCTTGATGGTAAGTTTTACCGAAACATTTGTCCATGATTTATGTAAATGTTCATCCATGTTTGTGTATCACAGTTGGTATTGTTGTTATAGCTGTACCTCAGGTGCTGTATCTTGTATAAAGTCTTATAAAATGTCATTGTGCTGTTTCAGATACGTGATGGAAATGAAAATTGTGGTCTTAATTTTAAGGTGGTCTTTGAGGTTTTACTGTTTTGCTGAGAAATGAATGTTTCTGAGGGTTTCTCTTAAGCTGTCTGGATTATTACTTATTTTAAACCAGTTTGTTGATTTGCTGCTTCAATATTATACGAACAAAATTATGAATTATAGTATAAATCACTAGCGGATTCAGGGGGGGGGGGGCGCACCCGGCGGATTTCCTTAAAATTTTCTCATCGGGAGGGGAAACCCCTCACGGACCCACCCCATCCGCGGCGCCAATGCTCAATATCTTCCTACGCGTCTAATGTCTGAGTATGAATACGAAAATATACAGATATCCATAATTAAAAGATTTTCAAATAAGCGATTCTGATTTATTGTAGCATTAAATGTTATCATTTATGATGTTTAGATAAATAATTGCCGTTTTATAAGGCTTGAGCAAAACCCAAAAAAGTTACGCCCCCCCCTAAGACCAAATCCTGGATCCGCCCCTGTAAATGTACTTCACTAATGTCGACTGGCTACTACTTTAACAGCAGCACGGGTTGAAAACTATGTTTAGAAATATATGATGGTAGGATTTTATGGTAGTTTACCACAATGATGATAATTGTGTTTGCAGTTGTGATTTATTTTAGCTATTTTGGAAAGTTGCTCAGGCACTTAATTATAGCATTAATAGAATGTTTCTAGATATTGATATAATATGTACTGTTTACAATATGAAAATCAGATGAGTGATTGTCGTGAATGAACGAATGTGTGTTATAGAATATTTGTGTTTTAATTCATGTTGTTTTCTGTTAGTAGGCCATGTTTTATTTTAGAATTGTATGACTGTTTTTGTATACATCTTTACATGTTATCTTCTACAATTAAAGATCTTATTATTATTAGGCCTGACTGCTGAACCTTTAAACAGTCCTGACAATATACGAGGTGTGCTACTTAATGTATAAGACTTTTCCGTAACGTTTTTATGGTGTATTACTAAAGTGTTCAAATTTTACCACAAAGTTGTTCCATATACAGTAAAACCTCAATAATAAGATCACCTTTGGTACCTTAGCAAACTGGTCTTCTTTTTGAGTTGGACTTAATATTGAGGTTGAATAAAGAGCTAAATAGTGAAAATTGACTTGAAAACTGTGTTCATAATTTTGAGGTGGTCTTATTATTGAGGTGGTCTTTAGGTAAGGTTTTACAGTATTGTACATTCGTCATATTTGTAGGGAATAACATTCTCTGACTTTATAATTCTTACTTACAAGTCTCTGCCATTCAAAAGTAAAAGATCGCACATTCAGCTTCCATTTTGGCAGAATGGCGCCACAACGGAAGTTGCATTAAGAAAATATTTTTAACACATAGCATTAGCGGTGTGGTGCCAAAGATGACAGGGCTTGTTCTTACGTTGCTTATTCCTGTAGAAAGTTCTTCATACCTTTTATCCATACACATCAGTTACACAAAACGTCCCAAGTTTTTCTGAATCAAGCGTTGATAAGTAACAATATACTGTGGTTTAACTGTAATTATCTCATCGCTAATAAATGTATATACATTTGAAAAGAACAGTATCACGTATTTATTCATATTACATTTCAGATTTTCGGGCATCAAGTTGAAGACGGAGGTATGCAATCTATGTTTATTTACCATTTAATAGACATATTAAATCCTGTTCTCAATTGTTATCAAATTATGACTAACTTGCGTTACCTCTGTTTTTTGTCTTGCGGGTAATTTAAGATTATAGTTCAATACGTAAATATGTCGACAATTTTCTGGGTGCATAAAGATTCATGGGGCAAAAAGTTTATAAACAATGACTGAAAACTACATTGTTATTGTATCTACTAGATATGTACACTCATTGTTTTGTTGAATAAACTACGTTTCATTGAAAGATATTTTATAAATAAAAAAGACACCCTACACCGACCTTTGTCGATCGAAAGCTATGTACAATACATCTCTAGAGCGGCTCTCTCTCAAGCAACTACCTCTCTTAAACAACATTATAAATTTTGCCCTTAGCAAACATTTTTACCAATTTAAATTCTGCAGTACATAAAGCTACAACCTCTAAATCAAGAACAGCTCCCAAAAGTCATTGCTCCGGGGAATACTGTATAAATTATTGAACTACGAAAGTAGAGGACACCATACGTTTGAAATATTTCTGTTTTACCATTATTTTGCAAACTCAGATATATACACTGTGTTTTATCGATGATTCGCATGGAGCTGTAAATCGAGCAAATGTTTGCAAATGTAGTCACTATTATACAGATGATCACTGAAAAACAAACTAAAATTCAAGATGTACGAGTATCTGGCTTATCTGAACATAAAATGCTTGAATTGGCTTCATCCAGTATTGTTGTTACATTGGCTAAAACATCTCTAATAAGAACCATTGCAATGTACATGTATAACCAATTGGAATTTGTTTTTATCATAAGACTAACAGTCAAACCTGTAAAATATCCTGGACGTTTTTTTTAAATTTTATGATGTACAAACATCTTCCTTCAACAAATATGGATTAATACATTATCAGTTCATTCTTTGTTGATGCATGTTTATTGATGTTTTAACTATAGGCAATATATTTTTCATGTTATGTTAGGTAAACAAATGAACAAACAAATGAGCATAGTATTACTTTAAATGAAAAGTTTGCTTTTATACGAATGTTGACCAAATCCATATAATGAACTCACTGTATATTCCGCTCAGCAGGTTCTTTTTATGTGCAGTATGACACACCTGGCTTAAAACGATTCTGACAGACTTGAACATTGTCAATAATGCTGTGATTAATGTTAAGCTCTATACGGTTACCCTATTTATAGTCTTATTTACTGCAACATGACCATTGCATCTTTACAATTATTTTCAAGTACATGCCAAGTCTACTTACTGGCTGATCAAGTTGAGTGTCTTTATTATTCTACATGTTTGTTTCAGGTACAAAACTTTCTCGTCCATTTCTGGCAAGGAATGCCGGAACATTTACTTGATTTACTCAATTGTGACATCTTGTCTGATATTATTGCTCTCTGTGACTCCATACTGTACAAGGTAATAACTAAATTGTATTTTTCACCTTCTTTATTTTCTTCAACTTCTCATAAAACCTTTTATCAAGTCAAGTCAAGTGTTTGAGGGTCGTCATCATCCGTTTTGTCGTCATCCACTTTACCATCATCATCATTGTCATCATTGTCATCGCCATTATCATCATCATCATCAACATTATCATTTGTGGTTGCGTTATCAGCACTATAAGTATCAAATCATCATAACAACTGTCACCACAATGTCTTTCAAAGTATTGTCATGATGACGATCCTCTAAACATCCGTTTCTATTATCATCATCCTTAACAACCACAACAGCTTCCAGTTCTTTGCAAATATTATTGATATCTTCACTGGAAAATCTTACTCTAACATGGATAATACTCTAAGGGCATTCGTATCAAGGAGTAGCACTTTATACTTATGGAACATTAAGAAAGAAAAGTGCCGCGGCCGTGCTCCAGTGGTTAGTGCGCTGGACTTGTAACCCGGCGATCTGGGTTCGATTCCCAGTCGCGGCAGGTCATGAAAATTTGACAAAAATGTCCTCCACATGTGGAGAAGTTGCCGGCTCCTTGTGGAAGGGTAAGTTAGTACTGGTAAGAATTCAGTCCAGGAAAAACTGGTTAGGTAAACCGGCCGTATATAACTGAAATATTGTTGAAACGGCGATTTTGTTTGATCAAACAAACAAACAAACATAAGAAAGAAAAAATAGATATACATGTACCTCTAAATGTTTTATTTGTAAAAGTTAGTTATAGTTAGTTTGCTGTTCGTGTTATTATATTGTAGACAACGACCAGTGGTCAGGTTGGTCATTCAGGTTTTCCTGCAAGAGTTTCAAACACGTTCTATCTATTGAAATTAATCCGAGTTGGACGATCACCCGCGTTTAGAAATTACGACAGATCGGCATTGGTCTGCCTTAGTTAATATAATCGAGTTTGTGTTTGTGGATATATTGGGACACGTGTAATATTTTGTTGTTGTAGGGAGTATAATGTTTTTGTAATGTTGCCTCTGAACAAACACTTATTGACGTTACATTGTAAATATGTTTGCTTAGCTGTTTGAATGCATGCATGTGATTGTATTTATAATTGTATGTATACATTATGTTCATGGTGATAAGATGTATATGCTTAAGCCAAATAAACTATTCTGTATTCTGTATTCTGTGTCAGCGAAATGAAATTTTGAATATGTTTCATTACAGGTTTTAGTTGATGTACTGATACCATCCAGTATACAGGAATTACCAAAGTCGTAAGTGAGCCCTTCATTATTTCTTATTCCTTTCGATGACACCGCCTTCTTGTTACGTCATTGATAATCTTTGACGTCATTTCCGATTAGAAATATCACGATACCGCTACCACAGTCATTTTGGAAGTAGTTTGTTTAGATATAAACCAAGTTCACACTCTTTTTTTACAAATATTTTCCCGATATGTTTGAAATAAGGCGAGCGTTGTACGTGTAATACATGGAGGGCAGGCTTCATAAAAATCAGTAATGAAATAAAAAAGTTGACTAAACTTGAACTTCCAAATGCAGGCAACTTCGACTGCAAGCGCAGTAAAAATGACGTCACAACCACGTGATTTCCCCATACTGCAAATCACGTGATACCACTCATACTCGCGTGTTATTGACAGTGTCACCTCTCCAGAGCAACGCCCTTTCGCTGTTGCTTTAGAAAGGTCAATTCGTAATAAAGTTTTACTACAGGGTAAAATTAAGCGTCGTTTGAAAGAGGGTTGTGCTTAACAGAAGTTCGTTCCGGAGAATTTGCGCTTTGTATCGCTTGCTGGAAGCAACGTCAGAATTTAATCAATTTAACAAAACGTTTCCATGAATAATAACAACGGCAACGATAATATAGAATTTTCAAATTACGTAGTGCATAGACAGTTTTCATTCTTGAGTTTGTTTACTATTGCCAGGTAATATGTGACAATTCACGAATTCAGAAAACATTTCCTGATTTCATTTTAATGACATGAGCTAGTTTACGTTGTTTAACAACATTCGACTGATGGGCTCAATATATTGTATTGATACCTTGTGGTTATAATCAGTAATGAATACATTAATTCCCACGAAATGATTCTTCGGTATATAACCAGCATGAAATGTAAGCCCATTGAACAGGTGGGTGATGACTAGACGTGCAGACTGTAATTCTAACAGCATTTATATTTGTTTCCACGTTCCTGTTCTATCAGCAATATTAAATAATAAACATGCACAATCTGTGAATTTTGTTTAACTTTAACATAAATCTTGTTAATGATTCGCTCAAATTGATCTATTTACCTAGCAACGGCGGTACCCGTATGTAATTACCGAACTCCGAGCGAAGACTGGGAGAATTTGGCGCTGACTACAGTGGCATTCGAATTATACGTATACCTCTATATTCTCATTTTCAAACAAGCCGTCTGATAAGCTGTTTTAATCAAGACGAAGCTGTCGTGTTAAGAAAATTAATTCTTTTCCATCAAGAGATACAGGGGTCGCGAAAATACGTGACTTTTACAGGCTGGCCTTAGTGTAACGGGACTACATCGGAACAATGATCGTCATAATATTGATGTAACAGTTGTCCTTTCACTTCCGTAAAACCAGATTAGAAGAAGCAAGAAACGTGGGAAAATGTTTGAGGGTCGAAAAAAGGCCTATAATGTCAGGAAATTAAGACATTGTGTGAAATTAATTAAACAGTAATTTAAACAATGGTTTTTGTCAGGGCTACCAACTCATGCTTTGAAATTTCATCCAGGTGTTTCGCGAAATTGATTTTATAAGAAATTATATTGTACAGAAAACGCGGATTAACATTATGTTAACATAATTATCTGAAACCGTGTCCAACTTAATAATCTCCAATATTGTAATATGTTTAAATGTTTCCGAAATGTTTATACAGTCAGACCTTCATTCGAATTCATCAGGTCCGAAATTGTACTTCGAATAATAATAATTTCGAATAGCCCATTTCAATTCGACGTGTCTAAGAAGAAACATCGGAACCTGATCTTCATTTCGGATGATACCAAGTATTCGGTTAGAAAGTTGTCGAATAAACGAGGTCCGACTGTACTTTCAAAGAAAGAAAATGTATTTAAGTGAAAACAATTGGTTAGCGCATACTTTAATACATACATGTTAAGTAATAAAACTTATTCTATATTTAAAATATAAAAATATAAAACTTTTCAGAACTTTTCGTGTGTTATAGTTCTACCGCAAGCTATGATTCATAATGATCACACTGAGACTATTTTAAGCATTGCCAATTTCAAGGCACCATACGTATTTGAAAAAAAATCCTCAATTTTATACATTAAACAAACGAGAGGATTTGTTTAACTTTAATTCTATGTTAAGTTCAAACTATCAATTCATTAAAAACGTTTAACTTTCCAAAATTAGTACGTTCTTTTAACTCAATATTTTTGCCATTGAACTTCAATTTCACGTCTGTTCAATTTGCTAGATAAGTCGGCAATTTTTATATCAACCATACTATATTTACAATAAGAATATTTTTTTCTTTAATAATATCTATATAATAATATTTATTTCGGTAGTGGAGTACATGATACATGGATAATTAAAACATGCAATAATTTTAAAATAATAATTATAATATGTGCATAATATCCATGCCATACAAACCAACACCTAGGATAGCACAAACAAGAGTTAACTCTTAATTCCATTGTGGTCCTCTTTATTCCATGAAAACTCTTCTATATTTCAGTCTCTATGGAGAAATGAGAATGTTTGCTAAACGGTTACCATTTTGGTTGGAGACTTCAATGGAAACGGTTCCTAGCCACATACAGGAAAAGAAATTACAAGGTACATGTAGATCTAATATCAAGTATGCATTGCTTTTGTGTGAAGACGGCATGTCGACAAACTGGATTATCCCTTCAGTATTTATACTGACGGTTTCAAGGTTGATAGACCGTTGTATTGCGAAGATTCTCTTCATAGATAATTGTTTTGCTTTCCGATTAATTCACCAAACTCCCTTTTGCTAAGTTTTAATACCGTTCCCCATAACCACTTAATCTATCTTTCAAGCTCAATTTGCCGTAAATTATTACATAGCATCAGCTTCACAAATGTCTGGACAGAGTTTTTCTCAAGACAGCTACATTTTACTTAAAAAGTTGAAAATTATGCATGCAAAACGCTTGCCATTGACAGCTGTGCATGTGTATCTTAATCGAGTTTACATACATGCCACTGGAGGTTGTCACGAGTTCTCTCCATTTATCCCTTCTAGAGTTCCCTCCCATTATTTCTTCTATAATATATTACATGTACATGTATATATATACATACACTACAGAAGAGATAAAGGGAGAGAACTCGAAACATAAAGCAAGTTTTGAGACAGATGTCAATTGAGATCTTTTTGTGGACATAAAATGTTATATTTGATTTTGTAATGTGAATGATAGTTTCAACCCACCAAAATTGGATATATTTCAAGATACAAAAAGTCCTTCTGTTAGTTTGATATTGACATGTTTCTAAACCGGAAGTAGCTGAATTTAGTAGATGGAAGTATGGATTTTGACAAATCGGAGAGAATTTTCTAACTGATTGTTTTGGTAAAGAACATGGAACGACATTAGGTTTCATTACACAAAACGTTTTACAAACGTGTTTTCATGTCAGATTCAACTCTTTCTACGAGTTCTTCATGGGACAACAACATGTCTTAGAAGAAATTTAGGAGCTGAATGTTATTTATTGTTAATTATTTCAAATTCAGTGAAATAAAAATCATTTCTCCAGATAGAATCTCATTCCTTACCAAATATACCGTCTCTCTTGGCCGAGTGGTTGAGGCATCCGCTTTGGGAGCGGGAGGTCGAAGGTTCGAATCCCGGCAGGGGTCCGTTCTGATATGGCCGGTTGGTGAGCCGCCAGCTAGTTAAATAATGGTTACCGTGTGCCTACCTGCCTGGTGCCTGGCATTAAAAGGATAGGAATCGGGAAGTGAATGTGCTCAGAAAGTAGGTGTCTCATAAGTCAGAATTGGCTGGCCCTTTAAATAGGGGTGACACTATAATAAATAAACACTTTACTTTTACTATGTAAAATGTATGTTTACAAGCATTAATTACAAAAAGTTGGTAATGCCACTTAAATATAAAGTCTTGTTATTTATGTGTTTCAGTTGCCAAGAGTTTTATACAAAGTTTAAAGCGACAATCATCATTCGTCCATTTAGCACAGGTTTGTTGGTTCCTTTTTCCACAAATGTTTTACAAAATATTAATATAATATGACTACACATATCGTGATATATACTGGGCAAAATGTTTTACGCACCATATGAATATTTTTCCATAACCTTTAATGCAATAAGTCTAGATAACATGCCCCTTAAAGCAAATACAATCGAACCTCATTTATTCGACAACCTTCTATCCAAATAATTGGTATCATCCTAAATATATATCAAGTCCCGATGTATCTTCTTTGGCACGTCGAATTGAAATGGGTTATTCAAAACCATGTATTATTCGAAATAAAATATGGGACCCCATGAATTCGAATTAACGAGGTCAGACTGTACGTATCTTCAAAATGACATCGCAATATTAAGTTATATATACAGTACTGATTTACAATTGTGTCTCTTAGTTAACAAAACATTTGTAAAGTTCCTGGATAATTTTGTAATTTTCTTATACCTGCGACATGACAAATATGACGTTTTATAAAAGTTTGGATTTCAGTAGCTACGCACACGAATTTTTTGCGTGCTCACACAAAATGTTTTGCGTGCTCTGGCGAAATGTTTTGTCTGCTCACACGGATATTTTGCGTGCTCACACGAATGTTTTGCGTGCTCACACGAAAGGGTTTGCGTGCTTACACAAAAGGTTTGCATGCTTGGTCGGGCGAAATACATTTTCTTGAACACTTTTTTTCAGACTGCGCGATCAGTGGTCACCAACCAAGATATGGTTACACAGATGATAAAAGATATTTCAAATGTAGACTTTGTGGATATTTGTAGCCAAGCCGGTTTCCTGGACCCGTCATCAAATCCAAAATTCTGTATGAAAATGCAAAATTGTGAGTCAAAATGTTGAATGCTGAATGGTTACTTTATCGAAGAGACCAGACTTCCTGGTGGCGAAGTGGTTAAGGTCAATAGCACCGTTAATTCGAGTGCTGTTGAGTGGGGTTTGGTCACCAACTTCTATATATGGTGCTAGTACTGGCTAGTAGCCCAGGAAGCAGTCATTGAGAATGATTAGAATAAGTTGTAAAAACTTGCTTCTCAATCGATGTCACTGAAGAAATAAGTTTAAGTTAAAACATCTTGCCCGACTTTCGTTGAACATCTCGTAATTAAAGGTACATAGTCTTATTTTTTGGACAAAATATCCTTAGAGATAAATATGAGAAAAAAGGTGGTAATTTACTTCATACAAATGTACTCTACAACACTGCATTGTCACGTTTCTTACAAATTTACGAAAAACACATATTCAAGCGTCCGATACCGGTACATGCTATTTTCTATCCTGACCTACGCGCCGAGTTAGCGCCAGCATAGGAATACCTGTATCGGACTCGTGTTTAACAGTGCCAGGAAAAAATTTAAGAAAAGTTACGATGCAGTGTTTTAGAGTATGTCTGTGTGAAGGTATTAACATGTCATTCTCTCAAAATTATTACGTACCATATTTTGATAGAAAATCAGTCTATCTACCTTTCAAGTTTTTATCTATAGATTAAGCACAAGTATAGAAACATTTTTGTGAGGATAGCTTCTTACGACCATCAGCAATAGATAAATATCGGTTGTGTCTGAGTATAATGCGTGAGTCTTGTCTTTTTAAGAAGTTAAGTAGTCGACAATGTTGGATTCTCTTGTGACTGTTGTACTGAGACATGTTCATGGTTTATGTTTACAGTTTATAATGAATTCAGTGACTTACTGGGCAAGCAGTCACCAATAGAAGGGTACACAGAGTGGATTGACGATATTGTGGACAAATGCGCCATTAAGGTAGATAACTCATAATATCTCCCACATATTTACGCAAAAGTTAGCAAGGGTGAGTTGATAAAGTAGATTAGAATGTTAAAAATGAATAAACCAGTCCAGGGCTCTAGAAAATCCACTAGCCCGATGTTATGTTGGATCGGGCTACTAACAGTTGAGTTGGGTAAGTCCGGACAAGTCTGTTTTTAAAGCTAATCAACATCAGCAATGGTTGTGTTGTAAGTCCAACCTTAGAATCCCACAAACACATACATGTGACTATTAATTTAAGATTGTGGAGCTATCATTGTGTTACATTTGTTGCTAAATTTACAAGTATATTCTCGGACAACCAGCTTCCTATGTCAGACAAATCAAATTTTACATTTCCATTAGTCCGGGACAAGTGTCTTTGAAAAACTTTCTCGAGTCCTGTCAGTCTAGTAGGCAATTCCACATACAAAATGGAGCGGCTTTCTCAAATAAAATGTATAAAATGTACCTACATGTAAGCAATAACGAAGGCAAAAGGGTGCAGGCATAATGAATAACAGAAATAGCATTTTGGCTTATAAAACGTACAATATATGAATTCATTCGCATACCTTTCTTGGACCTCTAAAATAATTAGCAAAACAGAAATATATAAAATGTATACTTTAATTGAATGTTTATTATTTTATGCCTGAAGTCCTTTATAAAAGTAACTTATAATTCAGCCAAGTAATGACGATACGGAACTGTTCAAAGACAAGGCAGCAGAGTTTCTGTTACACTGGGGAGCTTTTGGCGGTCTACTTATGCGTGAGCTAACTCTACAAAATTCTTCATCATTTGGTATGTTGTTATTCTTGTCATCGTTTTACTACACCAACTCCTGTCTGTCTGCAATAGCGATGTGTACGTAGCTCTCATCTACACCAGCCTCTTCTGTTGCCAGCACAATCACTTTGACGAATATAATGTTTTTAACGTATCAAGAGGTCTTGAACACTGGAAAGTTTCTTTTGTAATATATGTCAATATGTCAAAAACACTGGAGTGGTTTTGTAGTATATGACAATAGGTCATGAATGCTGGAGTAGTTTTGTAGTATATGACAATATGTCATGGACACGGGAGTGGTTTTGTAGTATATGACAATAGATCATGAGCACTGGAGTGGTTTTGTAGTATATGCTAATAGGTCATGAACACTGGAGTGGTCTTGTAATAGTATGTCAATAGGTCATGAACACTGGTGTGGTCTTGTAATATATGCCAATAGGTCATGAGCACTGGAGTGGTTTTGTAATATTTGTAATATATATGTCAATAGGTCATGAACGTTGGCATGTTTTAGTAATATTAGTCAATAGGTCATACACATAAGTCTGTCCACAACGTGGTATTTTAGTAAATCTTAAAAAGCGATTTAGATAATGTTTGGTATATGTACTAACATATCCATTTGATTATACCGTGCAACTACTTCCGGGCGACACACTTCGAGACGTGCAAATGATGACTGTTTTTGAGAGGTTATTGCTCTAGAGGGGCTATATTGGAAAAAATAATACTGTTGTTGAAGAGAGGTAATTTCTCAAAAGAGGGGCGCTATGGAGAGGTTACTCACTATAAGATTACTGGAATACTAGAATGCAAAATTATTTACGTCTTCGACAACATTTGTAGAAAATTTAATGTATAAGAAATATATTATTTTTTCAAGCGTCTATTCACTTGGTTCATCTTATGCTTGATGAATATGCATTCTTGGTGATTGAAACGCAGCAGGAAGCGGAAACGGAAAAGACTCTTCAGAAGGCGGTACAAAAGCACATGAAAACAGCCGGTAAGAATGGGAAGCCATCATTTATTGACATGACATGCCAGATTCCTTGAAGTTAATTGTTTGAAATGTACTAATAATGCATATTAGTTTCGTCATTATCACAAAATTACGCATATATCCATAAAACCTCACCTAAAGACCACCTCAATAATAAGACCACCTCGAAATTAAGAACACAAATATATAGTCCATGTTCACCATTTGCTCTTAATTCAACCTCAATACTAAGACCACCTCAATAAGAAGACCAGTTTTCAAGGGTAACAAGGGTGGTCTTTTATTTGAGGTTTTATTGTATCATAATAAGAGTATCATTAAATTGGATAGACGTTTTCAAATGATGTTGTAATAGGCAATAAATTTAATAAAACTAATACATTATTAATTATTGAAATTATCGTTTGATCCTTTACAGAGGAGATACAAACGAAGGCAGTCGTTCGTAATTCTTCAAATAAAGGTATGCAGTCTCCAAAATGCAAGAAAAAACGAACTATAGACGAAGTTGAACAAGGTACGCTGAAATAGTAATAAGGCCTAACAAATATGTTTGTTTCATAGTTCATGCCCCCCCCCCCCACCTCCCAAATAGGCTAGGTAGGTCGGAAATGTTTTTTGAAGATTTTTTATTTTCAGACGAAGTAAATTAAACATGAATATTAAACATTTAAATGAATATGTTGAAAGACAAACCCCCTTTTCCTTTTAACATAGATAATGTTTTATCAAGGTGAAAATAATGCTTTATAGCTGGAATACTCGAAAAGCATCTAATAACTGGGCTGAAATATGAACCTAAAGAAAAATTCACAAAGAAATTTTACCAAAAAGAAAAAGAAATGTCCAACCCTGGTCCATTTGTATTACTATTTGCTGCAAAAAAGAAGGCAAACTAAATTGTTTGATAATTCAGTGAAACATATATCTTTCAGGCGAAACTCAGATGCATAATGGAGATATTCGTATTGGTCCCAATGACATGAATTCTATGGTGACAGAATCCGTACATAACGGCACCGCTTTCTCTCGACCCTTACCTAACAACAAGGAGTGCCACCTTCCAGAAAATATCGATCACGAGTCACATCGATCTCAAAACAATGCACTGTCTATAAACTCAGTCAAACCATATCAACCGTACAATAACTCCTTCGACAGACCAACATATCTACCTCAATTTGGACTAAGTCCCTATCCTGAGTACGCTCCATTTAGCAATGGCCGACTGACAAATTATTCCGATTCTTACACTCAATCTTTTCCGTCCCCTCACCTCGGTTCCAACATCTCTCCGGTTGGTAGCAACTACTGGACAGACGGACGAACTCATCACACATTTTCTGACCCCTATCCATCGTATAATTATAATTACAACAAGTTAAATGCAACGTACGACAGTTTGAATAAAACTACTTTACTTAGAAACAACGCCTACCAAGAAAGCATAAGTCGACAAGCGTTTGAGTCACCCATATCAGGCCGATCATATTACAGAGGCGCTCATGATAATTTACAAGGTAAAAACTTCAGTCTTTATAGTACATGTAATTGAAAAAGGTAATGCATCTCCTTGAAATTGTTGTTCTTTGTGAAGTTCTTCTATGAGTCGTTTATTTTATAAATACATTACTAATCACCACCACAGTGCAATCTCTCAAGAACAACACTTTTTATGAGATGCAACTTTGGCTGTTGTTGATAGGTTGTTGTTGTAGAGGTTAAAGTGGTAACACATTGTTACAACAGGAAAATGTTGTTGAAAAGAGGTTGTTGCTCAAGAAAGGACCACTCCGGATATATTTAACTTTATTATTATTGTAAATTATTGAATATTTATTTATTAATTTTACACCATTATTATCAGTATTATTATGATAATTTATTATTACCTTCAGTGGGTCCACAATTACAAGTAGGAGCATACGGGACCAATTTTATGGACATAGCGCCACCTGGCGGACAATATTGTTACCAAGACGAACTCTTCCCGGCAACTATGGCAACGACGTTCGGAAAACCTTTTCTATCGGGGCCATTTAGATAGACTTTCTAATCATAAACATATCAATTAGTATACTACGTCATAAATCAATTAAAAAGTGACAATTTTTATTTTATATGTTTAAAATATCTAAGTCAATAAACATTTATGTATTAAAATGTGTTCGATTTTTCTGATGGTACGTATGTGCATTTTATCTATCCTATTCAATGTGATATCATCCGGAGGTCGACAATGGATAATAATTATCTGGTTTTAATTAAGCCACATCTCTATGAATATCTACAGACGACAATATGTTTGGTTCGTGAGATTAGTAAAAATGAATGTACCACCAAACGCAATCATATTTCCGTATTCGAGCAGCAATCTGGGTTCCAGTGTGTATAGCAGATTCTGCAACTACATGTACTAGTAACACAATGCAACCTGAATAACAAGACCATCGTAAGTTTGTAAGAAAGTTAGCCCACCCGCTTAGCTAAGTTGGTAGAGTGCTAGACTGTCACCCGGCAGATCCGGGTTCGATTCCCGGGTTGAGCAGGTTATATTATTCCGAGCTATATGTAGAGAGGTGATCAGTTGCTTGCGGAAGAGCAAGTTAGTACTGGTTGATAATTAATTTTATGAATACTGGTAAGGTCAAATGGCCGACATATATGATGAAAAATGGCGTAAAACCCGATGGAAACAAACAAACAAACTAAACAGATTGTAAGAAAGTCCGTCTTAGTTGTGAAGTGGTCTGATTATCGAGTTAAAGCATGGAAGAAGAATTAAGAACTGATCCCGTAAAATACCGTCTTTTCCGGGAGCTGTTCTTTATTCTCCTTCAATGCAAGACCGGGTCTTGTTTAGTAGTGTTGATCTTAATTTCAAGGTGGTCTTTAAGTGGGTGTTTAATTGTACAATCATTGTCTTACAGTTGCATTAGGTAAGAGCCACATTCAGAAAACACGGCCTTCCTCCGTGAGGTACGCAATAAATGTGAGAATTGACATTGGTTATGTATATGTTATTTAGCAGCTCACTTCTTGACAGGCTAAAAGTCACTTTTGTTGAAGAATATTACATGACGTCATGGAGAAGTAAAACGGACAGTTAAGAGTCATACTATTACCCGGTACCGCTGTAATGCCATTTTGTTTGAAATGTTGAGGTGAAAACTGGCTCGAAATATTCTTCGGGAAACATAATTACTATTTTGTTTAGCGCTATCCCTTTAACGGTATAACAGAGGCGTGGTTTAGAGGTGTAGGAGGGGGGTTTAAGGGACACAAGTTAGCTGAGGTAGAAATAGGACTGCTTTACCTACGTTTAACAAACGACAACCGTCTACTTTTTTCCCTATGTAGCGCTAGGTAGAATTTTGTTTCATACGCACCTCTGTTGTAAGTTCAACCAACGAGCAAGCAACTAATAAGTTCCCTAAAGTGATTCAACTCTGGAGGTCGAAATTTTAATTACATCGTTATATATTGTCTTCATACAGCGAAATGTACATAACAGAACTTAATGGTATCCACAGAATAAGTGATCTTAATAGAAACTGCTACATAGAAGGAGCGGTAACCCATTTCACGACAAATCATATTTGGTAACGGAATTGAATACAGTGATTATTGCAGTTTTCTATTATCATAAATAGAGGTTTTGATCTGGGACCCATATACAATGTATACATGTATATATGGGTCCCAGTTGTATGTCAGTTTTAATGTGCATAGTATGATACGCAAACATTACGAAACCATATACATGTAGTCAAAAACATCATATTCACTCTCTTCGCACACAAAAATACTTTCACAATTCAATTAAGTTAAGAAAGTTCTAGACGATCGGGTTTCAAATGGTATTTGTTCCCAACTTTTACATTTAACATAAGGCATACGCAATCCTGTGTGAAACGACATTCCCCGACATTTGAATTGTACACGTATAATCCCCTAAAAGGGAAACGATAAGACCACACTCGCCGTTCACGTCCAATTTGGACTCATTGGCGCGTCAACGGGAGAACCATTGGCATATTTTCAACGCATAACACAATGTTGTTGTTCCAATGAGACGCAGACCTGTTGCTATAGCAACGTACAAATAATCAGTAACAAATATTACGTAGGCATAATCTGCTAATCTACGAAACCAAAACCTTTAGAACTTGACATTTTATTAATACTTGAAGAAACCAAAGGGGGTCGGCACATTAAAAATCCACTACCATCATGTACTATATAGTATATGATGGTAGTGGATTTTTAATGTGCCGACCCCCTTTGGAAGAAACCATGTCTCAGGAATGGAGTCAAACTCCACGCAGCGGTTATCTTCCCTTGCAATACAACGATAACCCGATAACTACTTGGAATGGAGTGTGACAGCAAACTATTTCGTAAAGGGAGACTACTGTGTAGGAGTTTAATGCAATCGTAACTACTCGACGGTATCCGGCAGAGCTCGGAATGTGTATGCTAATAATCGCCGAGGTGTTCCGAATGAGTTTAATGTAAGCGCCAGGTATGACTAAAATATGCATTGGAGATTTTACGGCGCATTGGGCTCATTGGGGGCATTGGAAAAAAAAAGTTTTATGTGATTTTTAGCCCGATCATTAGCAATTTCTTTCTTTATCGTAGTATAATATCACGTATTATTAACAATTAATGTACAGTAGTCTTAAACATTGAATTTGCTGTCTTAAATTACTTTGTAAAGTAAAAAATCTTCAATTTGCTTACAGTTTAGATGGCGCATTGGAGATAAAAAATATACTCAGTCATTTATTTTTCAACGAATAGCAACAACATATTGCAGTATTTTAGCATAAAATAACATATTTGTGCAAGTGCAGAAAAAGTGTTAGTTATAACATTTTGAATTAGATTCGGTATATGCCACTGTGAAATGGAAAATCTCCAATGCGTCATTA
Organism: Mactromeris polynyma; assembly: GCA_032209605.1. Taxonomy (NCBI): domain Eukaryota; kingdom Metazoa; phylum Mollusca; class Bivalvia; order Venerida; family Mactridae; genus Mactromeris; species Mactromeris polynyma. The sequence continues at coordinate 157,044 of JASFXZ010000011.1, read as the reverse complement.
TAGATCAGACGGCGCATTGAATATGAAAATAATAATAATTATTTATTTTCTTTTCTTCCAAAAGAATTATTGTAATATTTCAAAATGAAATTACATATTTGTGCACGCAAACGTTGAATTGTTTTGCATTTTGACTTTGATGCTAGATATTCCATTGTGAATTGAAAATGCGCCGTCTGATCTATTGGCGCATTGGAGATAAACAAATATTTCCTTTATTTATCATTCGGAAGGAATATATTGATATTTTTTAGTATTAATTTTAGCATATTTTGCAAGTTACCGATAAGTAGTAGCTAAATTTTGAATTTGCTGGATATTATATTGTGAATTGGAAATCTATTGGCGCATTGGAGATTAGATCTACATGGAAAGATCAGACGGCGCATTGGAGATGAAAATGTATTTCATGTCATCAGGGAAATATGTATCTATTTATAACATTTTGGCTTCGATGTGTGAATTGAAAAATCTGATAAGTGGTAAATTTTGAATTAGCTGCTGGATGTTTTATTGTGAATTGGAATTCTCCAATGCGCCAATACATCAGATGGCGCATTGGAGACTAGATCTACATAAAAATATCATTGTAGATGAAAATATATTTCACGTCATATTTTTATTTCAAAAGCTTTATTGTGTAAAATAAAATATTGTTGTATGTAAATGTTCAATGGTTGTGGAAAATGAAAAATTCCTTATTCTACAAAATGTGTCGGCATTGTCTTTATTTACTATAACATTGTATTGTATGCAATAAATTACACTGCACTGTTTGTTGTAAATAAGTTCATATCATCCCTAGATATATTGTTCAATCCATTCCAACCTATGTCAAATTCATGTGCATGTAATTAATGGATGTCGGTATCTTTTGTCGACGAAACAAAGCTTTTCGTTCACGTCTATGATTGATTATGTTTGTTTACCTATAGACTACAGAGTGAGTTTATAGATTTGTGAATGCATTGTGAAATCGCTGACGAGCATTGTCTTAATGTTTCTAGGCACAGGCCGATATTATGTTGTCTTGATTTGTGTGTTGAAAATGGTATGTACCCTTACAAGTCTCAAGAAACTGACAGTGTCCGCATTAACTGGACAAAATGTACTGATGAACATATTTCGTTATATCAGAATCTCTTAGCATCGGATGCTGATTTACAGAGTTTAGCGAACGGTATAATGAATGGGAATAATATTGACCGTGCTTATGAAACTATATGTGAAACATTAGTACAATACGCAGATAGTGTATTATAAAAAAAGCGGTATAAATCTTATCTGAAACCCTACTTGTCAGATGCACTGCAAGTGGCCCACGCCGATATGACGTTGGCCCGGGACCGCTGGTGTCGAGATGGCAGACCGCCAGGTAGCAGTTCGGCTGTGTATGTGGAGTATAAAGCAAACAAGGTAGAGTTCCGGAGATAACACCGGTTTTACGTGCGGCAGTATCTAACGTCACTGGACCGGAAGATGGAGGTAGATGCGGAATCTGATACGGTGAACTTTTGGAAACATGTTAACTACCGCAAACGGTCGAACACCTCAGGAATGGGCGCGGAAAACAGTTTAATGGACATACATACAGGGGATGTAAGGAGTTGACAGAACAATGGAGATTACCGACTTTGTCAATGAGTCGATTGTTCAGATGGAAACAGACTCTGAAGCAAGTGTTTCTCCTGAATTCATATGCAAAGCTATTTGTAATTTACCCACTGGCAAATCCGGGAGTTAAGACAAAGTAGTGTACGAACATTTTAAACATGGAAATCGGTCCATCACTCCAGTTTTAGTAAATATGTACACACACATGTTAAGACAAGGCTACATCCCATGTTCGATGAAAAAAGGCATCATCATCACTCTACATAAAGGTGGCCGGAAGCGGAAAGACGATTCCAACAATTACCACGCAATAACGTTGTCATCTGTGGTGCTTAAGTTGTATGCGGCTGCTATCCTTGACCGTTGTAATCACTGACAAACTTTCTGTACAACAGGGTGGATTCCAGTCAGGCATTGGCTGTATAATGACGTCGTTCGTTCTTCAGGAATGTCTCCATTATGCCAGGGAGTTTTCGTCAAAAGTGTTTCTGTGCTTTCTTGACGGGAAAAAGCATTCGATAATGTGTGGCACTCTGGGTTATTTTATAAACTGATACAGGAATACAATATAGACCATACGATGTTACGTTCACTGCATTCGATGGACATGGAATCGTGTAGTGTAGAGTAGAATGTCAGGGTTTATTGTCTGATGAATTCCCCGTGTTGCAAGGTACCCGTCAAGGCGGGAAAAGTTCCCCTACAATGTATTTAGTTTAAATTAATGGACTCATTAAGGAACTTGAATCAAGTGGCTATGGCCTTTGTTTAAATACCAATCAGTTATGCTCGCCAACAGTAGCAGATGATATGATATTAATTTCGTTTTCTAAGCACGGTATGGACCGTTTGCTCAGAATCTGCTGGGAATACTCCTGCAAGTGGCGATATTTCTATATTGTCAATAAGTGTAAAGTGGTGATCTTCATCGAACAGAACTCAGTTAATGTTCATCGGTGGTTTATGTTAGGACCGGAAGAGATAGTTGAAAGTGACTGTCACCTTGGTATAAACTGCGACAAGTACTTATCAATTACTCACAGTATTCAGGATGCATGTATCAAGTTACGAGGTGCATATTTCAGCATAGTTAATAGCGGGATCCATCCTAGTTCTATGAATCCAATAACATTACGTAAGATTTACCACTCTGTTGTTATCCCTAAAGCCCTGTACAGATGTGAGATGTGGAATAATTGCTCGAAACAAAGCATAATAGCCATTGAAAGAGCCCATAGTCAATGCCTTAAACACATGCAGCAATTTCAAAAGGGTACAAATACAGACTTTGTTATTAGTTGCATTGACAGCTTACCTTTGGAGACTATTATTGACTACAGGAAACTACAGTTATTTCGCCAGTTAAGTAGACTGCCATGTCAGTATTTGGCTAAGAATATATTTCAATTATATATCAATTTTATGAACTGTGACAATCAAGTTGCTGGATTTATCCCAGACGCAATCTGCTTGGAATACCTACCTAATGGATGGCGAGTTTCCGGTTAAATCAGTTTGGAAAGACTTAATGCGGAAGAATGTAAATGAGCACACGGAACTCGACAGTGTGCGTGCCCTAACACGCGGGGATCGACATTGGTTACAGCCAAGTGTAATTGTACTCAACCAGTGCTCTGGGATCTGGCATGTAGCAAGGAATTCGCACACACTGTCATCATGGTGCAGTGTTATTCTGAAAACCGTGGGTCAGTTTTTGTCTCGATAGTATGTACAGATATGTCGTAAATGTGCTTTAAAAAATGAAAATATAACTGAACATTTAATTTGCTTCTGCCATAAAAACTTCCATGAACGTCAACAACTATGGGACGCTATTATATCAGCTTGTGGTTATAGTCAGTTTTGTGAATTGACGGAATTGAATATCATGAGTCAGTGTGAATATTTCCTGAGACTTGTGGTTACAAATGATAGAAATAGATTTATTAATGTAGTTGTTACTTCTGCTTTTATACATCTTGTCTGTTTTGAGTATTTTGCTATGTCATTTTGTTTTTCGCAACTTTTCACTTATTCTTGTCTTGATTTTCGTTTCGCTAAGACATACAATAGTGTTAAGTTAGACGTTGTACTATAACCTTACCCCTGATGGTTCATATATCGATGTATTCAGAATTTATTAATGTAGCTGTCACTTCTGTTTTTCTAAATCTCGTCTGTTTTTGGGCATGTTGCTATGTAATTTTGTTTTTCGCAGCTTTTCACTTATTCTTGTCTTAATTTTCATTTCGCTAAGACATAAAATAGTGTTAAGCTCAGACATAGTGCTATAATCCTACCGCTGATGGATCGTACATAGTATACATATCGATGTATTGAGGACGCTTTATTAATGCACTTATCTATTCTGCATGAAATAGAGATCTTATATGTTTAATAATAAAAAATTGATTGTATTATGTGTGCTTGTGCGTGTGTGGTTGCGCGTGTCTGCGTGCGTGAATGCGTGTCTGCGTTTGCGTGTATGTGTGTGCGTGCGTGCGTGTGTACGTAGGTGCGTGTGAGCGTGCGTGAATGCGTGTGCTGTTATCATTTTTGGTTGCCATGTTTAATATTTTGCTGGTACTATATGTTGCATGTACTATAATACCTTGTATACATGTTATACTCTCCATATATATGGAGGAGATAAAGTTATACATCTGTAGAAACCACGTTGACCAAGAGCATGGAAAACGTATAATTGATATAAACAAGCGAAGTTTCATCCGTGCAGTATCTAATGATCAATGTCATAGAAACACTGAATAAAATAAAATGACTGGATACATTATTTAAGCCCAAATTGATTTACAAGTATCCCAATAAGCAATTTATTCTGAACTGTGTCCATACATAATAATTATGATGTAACATTAAGAACAATTTCGGAAGGTTTGAAGGATGGGTGGATGGATTTACAACTATTTTACAAATCAATAGCGTACAAATCCCGAAATGTCATTATTTTTCTTGAATGTTTTATATATCAAAGAACGTCAGTTAATTAAAACTCCGGTAAAAGAGGTTCTGTATCCAGCTATACCATACGATGAAGCTTTCACATTTGCAGTTCTAATATATGCTTGCTGTCCCGCGTTCATGTAAGCAACAGCCGCGTTAGATCCTGTGAAATTGGGACCGTTGTTTACATTGGCTTCGGCTTTCACATATCCATTGACAATAAGAGCGACATGGGCTTCTTCAGCACCATAAGCCTCCACATTAAATTGAAATAGGTATAATCCAGACTTCGGCGCTGTGAATTTACCAGTGCTAGTGCTGTAACCGCCACCGTAACTTGTTTCGATATCATCAAACACAATGATTTTATGTTTTGCATATTTGCTCAGATGTTTCGTCAACTTCGCCGTAAATCCAACTCTTTTGTCTATAATGTAATAATAATGAACCATTTTATGTCATTTGTAAACAATAAAGCACACACCATTCCTATGGAGAACACGTAGTGTAAATATGGGCTGTATAAGAGGAAGGGACACAACTAGAATTGCATTTTTCGATGTTTATTAGTTTACTTTGGAATACAGTAAATTATTTTCCGGGTTTTTTCTATGATATTTTGTTCCTTTTTACATGTAAGAAAAAATAAGCGGTTTCAATATTAGACAATAGGAACAATGAGACAAAATGCTATATGAATATGATGTAGTTGTACACTGACCTTCCAAAGAATTTACTCTGCTTCGTACTGAGCTGATATCACTGGCTTGGCTACCTACAAAGAGAGTTAACATTGCAAAACGAATATATACCGTTCCAAACCCGCTATTTTGTATTTTGAGAATCTTAACTACATTATTACATAGTGGCCCGAAATGATGAGAGTGATTTGGACAGGTTAATACAGACTTGTATGTAATGCAATTCAATTCAATTATGAACATGATAGCTTACTGTAATAAAAAGCTACAGAATATATATCCGGTATTTTGTTAGATGCTTTGTGAAATATTACTAACTTGTTAACGCTTTGATCAGTATGTATAATTATGAACAAGTCTTATTGACATTGCGTGAATACATATAAATACACTCGACACTTATCCACAACGTACATAAAGTAGACCATAAATGTCGTAGAGAATTGTTTTATCTTCAAGCACCATAAACATATAGTATTACTGCAAATGATAATTTGAGTAGTAATACGCGCTAATCATGTTTAATTTTCTTCTATATTTTAACTCGACAATCAGACCACCACACAACTAAGACCGACTTTCTACAGAACCAACGGTGGCCTCATTATTGAGGTTTTACTGAATATATAGTTCAGGTGCTCTCAATGTATCTTGTTTTGGACACATATACGTAAAAGTGGATCTATCATGCATTTTAATAACAATAACTAGTTAATTAGTTCAGACATCCAACCAATTATTAACCAAAACTTACTGTGCAATGTTGAAACACGACTCTCCAAAGAACTAATCTTGCCCGAATGTTTGCCTGTAACATAAAATTAATCTAACATCGGTATATTTTTCAAAGGTATGACTAATAGAACTATTGAATGTTTGTGCATGCATGTTATGTTCGCTTTGCTACTAATAGGTCTGGCCTAGCCTTTGCCGATAGATAAAATTATTATTGCAACACATCTTTTCATATGTATGTACACCGAAGTATCTGCGATATCGACGCATGACGAAACCAGACGATTTCTGTGCAAACGTAAACGCGAGTTATTTTCAAAAGCCTGCTTCATTTCTAATTTGTCGCAATTCGTTTAGTCTGTCAGAATGCGTGTACATATATTGCATTATAATGAAAACTGCAATTAGATCAAAACGTTCCGATATTTCCACAGGGAAACCATATTTTTATTGTTTAAATAAAACCATGCATGGAGTAAGCGTTCTTATAGCCCAGCTGGATAATTCAGTTGGTGCTACAAGTCGATTTGCACGTTTTCAAAAACTGGCGTTTTGGAAAAGGAAGCTGGCGGTTAGTCGTAAGAAAGCAAACGTCTGACTAAAAGAGTTCGTGTATTCCGAATACAGGGGAGTCCATCTTTTTCATTCTGAATCAGAATCATGGAATTTATTTACATTTATGCATAATCGTTCGTGTTGAAAACCAGCTATACTGTTGAAGAAAAACTACTTCCGTGAATGACTCAACGAAACATAAGTTATGTCTTCGAAGTAAATACGACTAGCACTGTCAAATGTCTGCGTGATATAAGCCACTTAGCTGAGTTAGTATATATATCGAAATTTGTGCATATTTGGTATACTAATGGTTCACTCACTTTCCAAGGAACGGATCGTCCTGTCTTGGCTATCTGAAAGGAAAATAACTTGTATATCATTATGACTGTGAACAAAATTTTCATATCGTAAAGAAATCGCAGTTTCAATCTCCAACAATGCTTATGTTGTTGTTGTCAAGTTCCAATGTACGTTCTGTTTTGTCGTAATGATACATTTTTTATAAGCTTATGAACAATACCATAAATCAAATTAGTTGGTGAGGCAAAGATGTCAAGGGGTACTACGCTTGATTTCTATTCCTCATGTCGAAGGTTCGAATTTCGCCTTGGGTTATGATTAGAAACTTCACAGTCACTTAATTAATTAGTCCTGAGCACTGGTTTCGTAATCCTGTAATCGGGTGTAAAGAGTAATGAACATAGTTGATGGAAGGTTACACACTGGAACCATTGTCTCCCACAGATACGAGAAGCTGTTTTGAAATCGTAAAAACGTACTTTCGGTGCTTTTCTAAGGTGTTAATTAAACTATTCTTTATTTTACATCGTATATCTAGGTTGCAAAATGAAACTAAAAAACAAAACAAAAAGGACCGCCATGTGGAGCTGATTGCACACCGATGCAACATAGAGATAAACTGATAAGTGTTCAAAACTAGTTTGAGGGCATTTCAACCTCGTAGTTAACCAATATCCCACAGATGATAAACTGACTTATACTTACTGTACAGGGAAGAAAGGCGATTGTCCATGGCGCTTATTCGGCTTGATTGACTACCTGAAGTACATAATACATATAAAAGCTGTATAACAGTATGATTTGAACATCACTTGTATAACTTGTTTAAAGAGATGTTTTATGGATACACACCACTATGTACACAGGTTTCAAATTTTACTCTGCTGAATCTAAAATTGGGCGATTTGAGTGTTCGATGTAATTAAAAATGATAAGTGATTGCTGAGTACCGTACACTTTCTCTCCATTTTCTTTGATATTTTAGTGTAGATTTGACATTTTAGGGGAAAAACTGACTGTAACCAGAATACACAACACAAATGACTTACACTCAATGTCAGATTCACACTCAACTCTCAAATAAAGTGTATCGAAAACATACTCAGAACTCAGTTTTGTAATCCATTTCAATCATTCAAATCACAAACTCTTGCTCAGCTGAGTAGAATTCGCTTTATCAGTGCAGTGTAATGGATTATCGGTTATAATTTCGGACACAGGATTCCATATTTATATTCTTAAAGCTGGATTTTGATGTTATTATTGAACAATCATGTTGTCTTATCATCGAGGAATAATATAGAATTTTCACAAAATTAATACTCTAAGTAGCAATATGAAGTAATGAAACTTAATAAAATGAACTTCGTTTAAAGAAAACAAAATAATTTGATTAATATTGGTATGAATTATTGAATTGAACCTCCATACATTAAACTTACTTTGATCATTTTCAATATTCTGGACTGTGTTCCGAACGTCATTCACTTTAGATACAGTTGTTTCATGTTCCGTGGCAATATTGTTCATCGCGGTCTCAAATTCAATGATTACTTCTTGCAGCTCTATGTCTGAGTTTGTCTTGAATTGATTCAAATTTGCTTCGGTTTCCTCAATTTTTCTCTCCAAATTTTCGTTTGATGCTTCAATAGATTTATTCATTAAATTCATCTGATCATTGACTGTTTTACGCAATTCGGTAAACTGTTCTTCGTATTCTGACAGAGCATTTCTTATAAAGAGCTTCTCGGATGCAAAAGCGTTCAGTATCTTTTCGTTTGCCTGATTCATTTGCTTCACCTCAACCTTCTTGTTTCTTCCTTCGGAAACCTCGTTCACATGCGTATTTGTCGGTAACTGTGATTTAATTAACATTTCAATCTGATCAATACGATCGTCGATATTTGTCATTCTTGTTTTGATAGAATGCGTTTCCAATTCAAGATTTTCCAGTCGACTGCTGAGCAGAGAATACGCTACATCCACAGTCAACTCGCCACGCACATCGAACCTTAAGCACACACTTATTGTTATATACAAGCACACGCTTAGTCCAAACATCGTCATTATAATAATTACACTTCTAGAATATAATATAATATTTTAAATTGTTCCCCTGACAATATGCACTGCTGGTACGCAATATCGGATCTGACTTTAAAGACACCGAAACGTGGGAATGGCCTTCAAGTAGGCACTTAGATTACACTTGATGCCATCTTGATTTTAGTGAAGGAGAAGTGTGTTTTCAGTTTTCATGCGATAACAATCTGCATAATTCGCATTTTGCATTTGCAACATTTGTCTTATTGTATATATTTGAATGGTTGTATAATTATTCCCGTGCCAACTGGATTTGCTTTACGGACTCGATAAGTACTCCAGAACAGTGGGGACCTAGATTAAGTGGTTAAACAAGTGTTTTCGATCATAAGCCCACACTTAACGTACACAACCACTTGAACAACATCTGTGCACAACTAATTCAGCAATTATTGTTTTCCTACTTTCTAGAATGTCAGAATGCGTTAGTTGCATTCACATACTTCACTGAACATGAACACTTGACATTGTTTTTTTGTTCAGATACGTAAAACAAATACCTTCCACTAGGCTACATCCGTCTGTTCATATCTAATATTTATACCACATGTTCAATTCAATCAATTAAAGTTAATGCATGATTAATACAATTTGACGTTTTAATTTAAAGTCATTAATACTTAAATCATTAACATGTCGTCAATATTATGTTTTATTCATAATTATTGCTTGCTTGTTTCCTTTTATTTGTACCATTCCAGTATGCAGTGTAATGCAACATCTCCATGGCAACACCCTTTGGGAGACGCACATTCTGACTGATGTTGAGATTTTATGTATTGTCTAATTGCTATAGCTCTATAATTATACAATCTTTTCTATTTGCTCACACTTATTCGGCGCAGCCGTACTGACATGCTTTGCTATTTGCATATCAGTGTTGTGCAAACCAATCAAATCTTACGTTAACCACCAAGGCAATTTCTCTTCAACCGAACAACGTTTGTAACTTTGACGCGGATTGGTTAACCTTTCGACAAAGGGTACGTTAAATTCCTGAAATCCACTGAATAACCGAAAATTACCGAAATCAATTTTCTGAAAGTAGATATATAGTATATTTCAAGATTTCTATAGTGAGCTGTGGGTTGTTACCCAACCATTCGAGCAATTGCCCGGCGTTGAATTAAGAATTCTAGGGTCATATACCAGTCACTAATAATCAGATAAATCGGCATGTAACAAGTTTATTGATTCACGACTGATACAAGAAGTACTGATGAACCGTTCTGATACAGGCTATAGATCTTAACTGTCTATGACTAATCTCACTACGGAGTAATTTTGCAAGTCTTTAGTACCGCAAATCCAAAGCAAGCATCGAAAGATCTACTTTTGCCTGCTCCGACTTAACCGTGTATGTACTTATAAAGCGCACCCACGTAAACGCGGTTAGAAATGCGGTGATCACTAATTTGGACGGGAAGTCAAACAGACCTTTTAATCGTAAACACTTGACGAGATTTAGTGTGTTATAAATTGTTTACCTCATTTGTACAGTTTGATGATACATTTGAGTACAGTACCTCGCATAACATGATGAACCTACGGTACCTACAACACTGTCCAGCAGAAGTACAATTTAGCCCAGTAGTTATGCGGTAAAAAATAGTGCCTGTTGAACTCAAACATGTTAAGCTAATGATTTGAAATATTTCTGTAGAAACGCGGCGAAAATGTGAGCACGAAAAGAATTGGAAGAATCTTGAATTAAACAAGGAGAAAAAGCAGGGTCATTAAGATTGAAAACTGTCACGTGATCAACGATACACAATTTTCGCTAACAGTGGGTCGCCATCTTTGTTTTGAACTGCGTAACGTTTGCAAGAACTGTAAGTATTTTTTCTGAATTTTTATTATAAATGTTGTTATTTTGATGTTCTCAAGTCGCCAGTATAATCGCTACATTTATTTAGTACACATATCTAGTTTTAAATCTGCATGACATATCCTCTCTTGACCCAATTGTTTGATTGAATAACTTGTAAGGTGCCGACCTAGCAATATTAGTCAGACCGGAACAGTACGCGGACAATACCTGAGTACGCGGACACTTCCATATTTAGCGTTTCGTAAACGATTTAAACTTTCTTGACTGACGTCAAAATTACTCATAATTATTCGAACCTGTATTTGTACTATTCCTGGTTTTTTACTTTACAAGCAGGCGAACTCGGGTTGAGAAACGTCAACAAACATTGTTTTTGCAGTCAACACGTACATTTTGGCTGTCTGTTTATATCATCTAAAATCAATAAAAGAGAAGGAATATTGACGGGTTTTAATAATTAAAAGGCCATTTTTACAAAGTCTCGCCGAAATATTCAACATGAAGCCAGAAATGTTTCATTACAATTCCCGAACTATCATCCTAATCATTTGGGCGTTTGCATTGGACATGATGTGTACAGTTATGCGCTAAATGTTTTACAGGTTTTTGCCACCCATAGCATAGTTCCATTTAATGAAGAAGAAACAATAAATGGCCATTTTAAAGTTCTTTTTAGTATCCATTTAGTGTTCTCTGTAATGCACGCCTATCTACACTCTCTGTTTATACATGTGGCTTTTTATCTGTAGACCCAGGTTCGATTACCGGTAGCGCCATTGACCGATTTTTCGTGTTCCTCAAAACGTGACTTTATTTTTAAACCAAATTAAATGGAATTTAATAAAACCTTCATTCTTTCAGGTTTTACAATCTTGCAATTAAACCATGAAAGGAATTTCTCTGAAAATGATTCCTCATTAGGGGTTTCTTTTTAAGTATATGTTGGTGTTGGCGTACTGGTTAAATAGCACGAATTCTTTTGGTCGTGAGTAGCATGTGCGGTGCCTAACTGCGCATGCGAAGTAGGCTGTTTACAATCACGATTTCCCATAACTTTTAGAGCAAGGATTTATCTGAAAAGTTACAAAGATCAGATGGTTTGAAATACATCTGAGTTTACACAGTTTATTAAAATGCTGTAAAAAGTGTCCGCGTAATGTTCTGGTGTGTATATGTAAACAATGTGTATTGCGCTGTAGCCCCAGGCCTTTTTCTGTTGTTCCCACAGGTCCGACTATCTGACCCATTCCCAAAGCCCAATATATAGGGTTTTTCCAATTCAGAAAAAAAACAATCAAAAGCGCCTTCGAAAAATCATCTACTGGTTTGACCTGGTATATATTGAAGCTTTTTGAATAACTGTGGCTATTATTGTCCCTTCTGTCATAAATGTTTTTTGAAGCGACTAAAGTTTTATCAAATTGGCAAATTTAACGACGCAAATTAATTTAATACAACAAGGTTTTGTCTTTCTTGCAGTTTAGACATTTTTATAAGGAACCATGCAAACAAAGGACGTATCTGTTCTGGCCAACTAGTGTTTCATACCATATTTCAGGTGATCCACTTAGAATATGTTTCACAGCCCAATATAATTTTAAATGCACGAGATTGCCACAGGAAAATGAAATTGCTTGCCCGTCAAATGGCATTGGGGATTCGTGGTTCAAAATCATACTTGACTGGACATATGGAGTTGAATATGTACAATATTCTTGGATATTCCTTTCAGAATAACAGTGTTCTGGAATGACGACCAATGTTTCTAAATTGCTCCATTGACAACATTGTTCTGCAATTAAGCACGTTGTTCTAAACCATTCCATTGGCGCTAGAGTAGAACATCATTCCGAATCGCATGGAACACCTGAAAGGAGTATGCCCCTAGGTAAAATCAGATATCAATTACCAAAACTGTAATTCCTTGGTCAATTATGTCGCTTTCCTGCAAATATCTATCAAAGCAAGTTTTTGAAATCAGAATGTTGCATTACCTGAACGACGAACGGCAAGTGATAGGCGTCATATCAGAAATAGCACCGCACTGAATGAAAACAGACCGTAGCAACCAGAAATAGCACCGCACTGAAAGAAAACTCACCTTAGCAACCAGAAATGACACCGCAATGAATGAAACTGACTCTTTACTACGAATTATCTTGTCTAACAGGTGTGGTGTCTTGTTAAAACAGAGTCATGTTCAGAAACTGCACCATTTTGTCTAACACCGTATTATCATCTTAATTTGAAATGATATCTTGTCAAATCATTGTGTGATATTGTTCAAACAGAGTGTGGTTATGTCAAACAGTAGTGTTGTCTCCTTAATATTTGAAATTAACTCGTTAAAGTGGTGCACTATCATACCAACTTAGTAAGCTACACTGCCTTCCAAAAGTTCCTGCACATTTTGACAATTTCCCGTTGCAATCAATGTATTTTCATATTTGTTTTACATGCAATAAATCGAAAATGCTTTTTAACACAGCAATACTTTTCTGTAGAAGTATTTATTAATTTGTACTGAAACAAATTATCTTATTTTCTGTGTCAGATCAATCGGTTACACACATGTTGGTTTCAAATGCATGCAGGCATATTGATGCTGCTGTCGAGATGTGCAAATTGTTAATTCTAAACTATCCATCACTCTCAGTGGACATAATCAAACTGGATTTGAATTAGTCACAAATTTACATTTGGAGACAAAGAGAAGCACTAACGTGAGAATTGGCGACCACCATAGGCTTTATAAATGTTATTTTACACGGAAGATAATTATGTAATTAAATACAGATCTGTCTGTAACAGTTATCTCCCTTGTACTTCTAACTACTACATATTGAAATATAATTTTCTCGGCTTCAATAGCGACTTAAAAAGTAAAACGCATAAATGTTTGGTAATAAGAATCGTCATTACATGTTCTAGATTTGTACTGAACTACAATAATTAAGAATACTTTGTATACCATCAGGAGCGTACTTGGACGGTTTTGAAGTGAACGCCAAGTGTAAGCATCGTATGTGCGAAACGAGCAGCAAATTTTGAAGATTAAGAGGCAAATTGTGCGTTTTCATGCTATATTTCAGTGTAAATATGGCATTTTCTTTGTCATTAGCATACTACTTAAATAACAGTGTCAAACAACTGATATATTCGGACGAATTTGCCCATTACCCCATTCTCCTCAGCCTTCATTTTTATTGCATTTTTGGAACTTTTTCTGACGAAGTGTACGCATTGGCATACGTGCGTAAGCAGTTGTAATCAATATTTAAATAACTTATGCTATACATATTATAGTATGGTTTACAAGTAACGGTGTCTGTATACAAATATATATATGACTATGTTATTGTACATATCTTGTCAGAAGAAAAACTAAGCATTGTCTTAAGCTGGGGGGGGGGGGGAGGAGTGCGGTGTAGAGGGAAATCGGCCACTCAACCCGGAGATAGTGAGTTTTGTCATACCTCACTTATAATCGTTTTCAAAACAACAGACCGTTTTTTTTTATTGAATCTATAAAATTACTTTGAGTTACAAAAACGTGATTTTGGTGGAATACTGCAGAAATAAACATTAATATAAGTTTATATTTTGTATAAAGGCTGTGCAGCATTAATATAGAAAATGGAGTGATATTGGACTCATGTATTTGTGTTTTTGGGAAACAGGTAAGCAAATTGACAATACAGTGTTTTAGAGTCCATCTGTATGAAGGCAATTGCCACCGATGTTCTCATATTTATGACTAAGGATGTTTTGTGAAAGCATCTAGGTCACATGATTAAGAGAAACGCCTATTTCGTACATGTACTTTTTGTGATTGGACTATTGGAAGGTATTCACATGTGATGATCACGCTGTCTCCTGAGAACAATAGTTAGATCTGTATCAGTTTCCAAAGTTCAAAAATATTCTATTTACATAAATGTTTTCGTAGATGATCATAAGTTCGCGCCATATGGATTATATAAGTTGGTCTTGGTACGGATTTAATACGTCCTCGTTGCTTTCGATGTGCTAGCATATTGGATTTGAATGTTTAATGCGCGAGATCGTTGTGTAATCAGACTGTAAACATCACATGACTACATTATCCGTATGTAGTGAGTAGTAGTCACTCCACGTGATAGACATGGCAACATTCTGGACACGGAGTACTGTGTACAACTATTGACGGACATTGTGTTTATATGGACGGAATACTTGATAATACATGTATGTATGTAGTAGTGATAAATATGTGGATTACTAAAGTTGCTTTGAAATGGTATTGTGTTTACACGACTACGATTGTGCTTACTAGCCAAAGTAGCATTTACTTTGATTTGATATTTGTAATGAAATGAATCTCGGTTATCTGAATGTACGATATTTAACCTTGTAAGCAAACGGCCCCCTACTGTAGTGCTCAGGGAGACCTTTGACAGAATCGCCCGATTGGTCGAAAAGGTGTGATTTTAAAAACCGCCAGTCGCCATTTTTCAACATGGCTGTGAATGGATGTTGTACGTCTTGATGGTAAGTTTTACCGAAACATTTGTCCATGATTTATGTAAATGTTCATCCATGTTTGTGTATCACAGTTGGTATTGTTGTTATAGCTGTACCTCAGGTGCTGTATCTTGTATAAAGTCTTATAAAATGTCATTGTGCTGTTTCAGATACGTGATGGAAATGAAAATTGTGGTCTTAATTTTAAGGTGGTCTTTGAGGTTTTACTGTTTTGCTGAGAAATGAATGTTTCTGAGGGTTTCTCTTAAGCTGTCTGGATTATTACTTATTTTAAACCAGTTTGTTGATTTGCTGCTTCAATATTATTTCAATATTATACGAACAAAATTATGAATTATAGTATAAATCACTAGCGGATTCAGGGGGGGGGGGGGGGGGCGCACCCGGCGGATTTCGTTAAAATTTTCTCATCGGGAGGGGAAACCCCTCACGGACCCACCCCATCCGCGGCGCCAATGCTCAATATCTTCCTACGCGTCTGATGTCTGAGTATGAATACGAAAATATACAGATATCCATAATTAAAAGATTTTCAAATAAGCGATTCTGATTTATTGTAGCATTAAATGTTATCATTTATGATGTTTAGATAAATAATTGCCGTTTTATAAGGCTTGAGCAAAACCCAAAAAAGTTACGCCCCCCTAAGACCAAATCCTGGATCCGCCCCTGTAAATGTACTTCACTAATGTCGACTGGCTACTACTTTAACAGCAGCACGGGTTGAAAACTATGTTTAGAAATATATGATGGTAGGATTTTATGGTAGTTTACCACAATGATGATAATTGTGTTTGCAGTTGTGATTTATTTTAGCTATTTTGGAAAGTTGCTCAGGCACTTAATTATAGCATTAATAGAATGTTTCTAGATATTGATATAATATGTACTGTTTACAATATGAAAATCAGATGAGTGATTGTCGTGAATGAACGAATGTGTGTTATAGAATATTTGTGTTTTAATTCATGTTGTTTTCTGTTAGTAGGCCATGTTTTATTTTAGAATTGTATGACTGTTTTTGTATACATCTTTACATGTTATCTTCTACAATTAAAGATCTTATTATTATTAGGCCTGACTGCTGAACCTTTAAACAGTCCTGACAATATACGAGGTGTGCTACTTAATGTATAAGACTTTTCCGTAACGTTTTTATGGTGTATTACTAAAGTGTTCAAATTTTACCACAAAGTTGTTCCATATACAGTAAAACCTCAATAATAAGATCACCTTTGGTACCTTAGCAAACTGGTCTTCTTTTTGAGTTGGACTTAATATTGAGGTTGAATAAAGAGCTAAATAGTGAAAATTGACTTGAAAACTGTGTTCATAATTTTGAGGTGGTCTTATTATTGAGGTGGTCTTTAGGTAAGGTTTTACAGTATTGTACATTCGTCATATTTGTAGGGAATAACATTCTCTGACTTTATAATTCTTACTTACAAGTCTCTGCCATTCAAAAGTAAAAGATCGCACATTCAGCTTCCATTTTGGCAGAATGGCGCCACAACGGAAGTTGCATTAAGAAAATATTTTTAACACATAGCATTAGCGGTGTGGTGCCAAAGATGACAGGGCTTGTTCTTACGTTGCTTATTCCTGTAGAAAGTTCTTCATACCTTTTATCCATACACATCAGTTACACAAAACGTCCCAAGTTTTTCTGAATCAAGCGTTGATAAGTAACAATATACTGTGGTTTAACTGTAATTATCTCATCGCTAATAAATGTATATACATTTGAAAAGAACAGTATCACGTATTTATTCATATTACATTTCAGATTTTCGGGCATCAAGTTGAAGACGGAGGTATGCAATCTATGTTTATTTACCATTTAATAGACATATTAAATCCTGTTCTCAATTGTTATCAAATTATGACTAACTTGCGTTACCTCTGTTTTTTGTCTTGCGGGTAATTTAAGATTATAGTTCAATACGTAAATATGTCGACAATTTTCTGGGTGCATAAAGATTCATGGGGCAAAAAGTTTATAAACAATGACTGAAAACTACATTGTTATTGTATCTACTAGATATGTACACTCATTGTTTTGTTGAATAAACTACGTTTCATTGAAAGATATTTTATAAATAAAAAAGATACCCTACACCGACCTTTGTCGATCGAAAGCTATGTACAATACATCGCTAGAGCGGCTCTCTCTCAAGCAACTACCTCTCTTAAACAACATTATAAATTTTGCCCTTAGCAAACATTTTTACCAATTTAAATTCTGCAGTACATAAAGCTACAACCTCTAAATCAAGAACAGCTCCCAAAAGTCATTGCTCCGGGGAATACTGTATAAATTATTGAACTACGAAAGTAGAGGACACCATACGTTTGAAATATTTCTGTTTTACCATTATTTTGCAAACTCAGATATATACACTGTGTTTTATCGATGATTCGCATGGAGCTGTAAATCGAGCAAATGTTTGCAAATGTAGTCACTATTATACAGATGATCACTGAAAAACAAACTAAAATTCAAGATGTACGAGTATCTGGCTTATCTGAACATAAAATGCTTGAATTGGCTTCATCCAGTATTGTTGTTACATTGGCTAAAACATCTCTAATAAGAACCATTGCAATGTACATGTATAACCAATTGGAATTTGTTTTTATCATAAGACTAACAGTCAAACCTGTAAAATATCCTGGACGTTTTTTTAAATTTTATGATGTACAAACATCTTCCTTCAACAAATATGGATTAATACATTATCAGTTCATTCTTTGTTGATGCATGTTTATTGATGTTTTAACTATAGGCAATATATTTTTCATGTTATGTTAGGTAAACAAATGAACAAACAAATGAGCATAGTATTACTTTAAATGAAAAGTTTGCTTTTATACGAATGTTGACCAAATCCATATAATGAACTCACTGTATATTCCGCTCAGCAGGTTCTTTTTATGTGCAGTATGACACACCTGGCTTAAAACGATTCTGACAGACTTGAACATTGTCAATAATGCTGTGATTAATGTTAAGCTCTATACGGTCCCGTAAAACAAACACGTCATTATAATCACACCATCACTGAGGCCGCATACCGGTGCTACCAAAGAAAATATCGATGAATTTAAAGATCTGAAACATTGAATGAAATAGTTCTGTGTTAAGTGTAAACAAAGGGATTATATTCTCGATTGTTTCAGTTTTCAAAGAAGATAATTAGCTGAAATGTATCCATCAGAAAATATACTTTGAGCGTAGAATAATGATCAAACGAAATATGATATATACACTGAAAAATAATGATCTCGGTGATTAGAATATTAGGCTGTTCTTTGACTTTGAATTTCTCGCCGTTCACAAACCAATAGAGTAAAACCCCACTTAAAGACCACCTCAAAAATATGACCACATCAATATCAAGAACACAAGTTTCAAGTCCAATTCGACTGCTTTGTTCTTTATTAAACCTCAATATTAAGATCACCTCACTATTAAGACCATTTATCTAGGGTCCTAAGGGTGGTCTTACCAAGTTTTGACCAAACACAATCTCAAATAAACTTTATTTTCGAATTTGTGATTAAATTACCTCTCTAATGATGTATGTTTTGGCAAAACAAGTTAAAGCGCGATTTTTGTAGATTGCAAAAAATCGCCGCTTTAAACCTGACAGGAACGTCATTTTGAGTATTGGGACAAAATACGATGTCAGTGGTCGTGTTTGAAGATATGCAGCAAAGAAATTAATGATTTTAGAAACGCAGGAAAATGTACAATATGGTGGAAATATCGTCGACTCTATTTCGTCAAAAGTTCATAAAAGGCATATTACCTTAAAGATATATTTTGCTATTTTTTTTGTTCATTTGTTTACCTAACGAACATGGAAAAATACATGTAGACATACATTGTCTAGTTAAAACTTCAATAAATATGCATTAACACAGAATACATGTATGTCTCTGTATTTGTCGAAAAAAGACGTTTGTATTATCATAAAATTAAAAAAACTTCCAGCTTTTTTAACAAGCGTGTGTTTTTACTAGTTTTGTCTGTTAGTAACATTATTAAACAAGATTGTTTTAAACGGTTATACATGGCAATGAATTCTTATCAATGATGTATTAGACTATGTAACAACAATACTGGATGCAGCCCATCAACAAGTTTTAGGTTCAGATGAGCCGGATACATCTTTAAACCAATTTGAATTGATTGAAATGTTTATATGTTATTTTATCTAGTCTAACCTTTTCTGACTACATGTATTTATACTCTTCAGGGATCCAGCAGGAAATACTCGCTAAGTTCTAAAACTGGGACCTTACTTCCGGAATTCCCGAATGCCAAAAACTTCATATTACCACCTGGAACTGACATAGAAAAGGCAAGACGATTTTTTCTGCACTTCCGTTCGAAATAATTGTTCGAGGAATGTCCCAGAAGTACTTTGACACTACAAGTGATATCCACATACGATATGCATCAATATCGCTAAATGCACGCGCAATTTGTGGATCATCCCTCGGATTTATATTCATTGAAATAGCATGGCATTCATGGGAGCTAGTTCCCTGTGGTAGTCATAGTAATATCAGGCATACTGTTTTTATTCCTGGACGTCTTTATGTCACATATAAAGCGTTTCATTGAAAATACAAATATAATGAGATATACAAATGATTGGCCGAAACATCTTGTTACTTAAGGTTTGACCTTAGTTCCAGACTATTTGCTTAAGACGCGCTTCGGTAATACTGATTGTCGCTTTAAATAAACTATATACATGTACATGTTGTGACATTTTATTCAATTCCGTTGTTTTTTTCAGATGAAAACATTTATAATGATGTATCGAACACACTGTCAACGAATATTGGATACAATTATAAGCGCAAATTTTGAGGAGGTAAATTATTCTATAGACTAAAATCTTTCTTTTCCGTTCAAACTTATTTATTTTACATCGATTGTGAAACAAGTTCTTACAACTTATACTAATCACTCTCGATGACTGCTTCCTGGCTTTAACAATAGTGCATATGACACAACTAACATTCATTTTGGAAAACGTAAAAGCTCAACCAAAATACATGTAGTTCAAATGGCAATACCTACGGGTATAGTTTCATTATTTTCAGTCAATTATTTTTCAATTTCGGACTCGTCTAGCACGTTAAACTACCGTCTTAATGATTGGTTCCCCTGTGCAATCCCTTTTGATCTAACCAGGCCCCGATTTCATTAAATATCTCCATTGAGATATGTCTGAAACTAAGATTTTCAAGAACTTGTACATTAAACAATACAAAACAGAAATTTATGATGATTTTAGCCGGAATACATTATCAGTGAGCTGGTTGTTTATTTATAGGGCAGATTACTTTGAGCAATGACTTGTTCTAATAAAGTTGTCCTCGAATTCACAAAATAATCTTGTATAAGTGTTTATATACAGGTTCAATACACTCGCTGTGTTTTGGGACATGGGGAAAAAGCTTGATTTTCACTATTTTGGGGCACGATTAATCAGCAATTACCCTATGTATAGTCTTAGTTACTCCAACATGATCATTGTTCTGTCTTTACAATTATTTTCAAGTACATGTCAAGTCTACTTACTGGCTGATCAAGTTGAGTGTCTTTATTATTCTACATGTTTGTTTCAGGTACAAAACTTTCTTGTCCATTTCTGGCAAGGAATGCCGGAACATTTACTTGATTTACTCAATTGTGACATCTTGTCTGATATTATTGCTCTCTGTGACTCCATACTGTACAAGGTAATAACCTTCTTTATTTTCTTCAACTTCTCATAAAATCTTCTATCACGATGAAATATTATCAAGTGTTTGAGGGTCGTCATCATCCGTTTTGTCGTCATCCACTTTACCATCATCATCATTATCATCATTGTCATCGCCACTATCATCATCATCAACATTATCATTTGTGGTTGCGTTATCAGCACTATAAGTATCAAATCATCATAACAACTGTCAACACAATGTCTTTCACAGTATTGTCATGATGACGATCCTCTAAACATCCGTTTCTATTATCATCATCCTTAACAACCACAACAGCTTCCAGTTCTTTGCAAATATTATTGATATATTCACTGGAAAATCTTACTCTAACATGGATAATACTCTAAGGGCATTCGTGTTAAGGAGGAGCACTTTATAATTATGGAACATTAAGAAAGAAAAGTGCCGCGGCCGTGCTCCAGTGGTTAGTGCGCTGGACTTGTAACCCGGCGATCTGGGTTCGATTCCCAGTCGCGGCAGGTCATACCCTTCCATGAAAATTTGACAAAAATGTCGATTTTCCTCCACATGTGGAGAAGTTGCCGGCTCCTTGTGGAAGGGTAAGTTAGTACTGGTAAGAATTCAGTCCAGGAAAAACTGGTTAGGTGAACCGGCCGCCGTATATAACTGAAATATTGTTGAGAAACGGCGATAAACCTGATGAAACAAACAAACATAAGAAAGAAAAAATAGATATACATGTAGCTCTAAATGTTTTATTTGTAAAAGTTAGTTATAGTTAGTTTGCTGTTCGTGTTATTATATTGTAGACAATGACCACCGGTCAGGTTGGTCATTCAGGTTTTCCTGCAAGAGTTTCAAACACGTTCTATCTATTGAAATTAATCCGAGTTGGACGATCACCCGCGTTTAGAAATAACGACAGATCGGCATTGGTCTGCCTTAGTTAATATAATCGAGTTTGTGTTTGTGGATATATTGGGACACATGTAATATTTTGTTGTTGTAGGGAGTATAATGTTTTTGTAATGTTGCCTCTGAACAAACACTTATTGACGTTACATTGTAAATATGTTTGCTTAGCTGTTTGAATGCATGCATGTGATTGTATTTATAATTGTATGTATACATTATGTTCATGGTGATAAGATGTATATGCTTAAGCCAAATAAACTATTCTGTATTCTGTGTCAGCGAAATGAAATTTTGAATATGTTTCATTACAGGTTTTAGTTGATGTACTGATACCATCCAGTATACAGGAATTACCAAAGTCGTAAGTGAGCCCTTCATTATTTCTTATTCCTTTCGATGACACCGCCTTCTTGTTACGTCATTGATAATCTTTGACGTCATTTCCGATTAGAAATATCACGATACCGCTACCACAGTCATTTTGGAAGTAGTTTGTTTAGATATACACCAAGTTCACACTCTTTTTTTTACAAATATTTTCCCGATATGTTTGAAATAATAGCGTTGTACGTGTAATACATGAAGGACAGGCTTCGTAAAAATCCGTATGAAATAAAAAGTTGACTAAACTTGAACTTCCAAATGCAGGCAACTTCGACTGCAAGCGCAGTAAAAATGACGTCACAACCACGTGATTTCCCCCATACCGTAAAATCACGTGATACCACTCATACTCGCATGTTATTGACAGTGTTACCTCTCCAGAGCAACGCCCTTTCGCTGTTGCTTTAGAAAGGTCAATTCGTAATAAAGTTTTACTACAGGGTAAAATTAAGCGTTGTTGGAAAGAGGGTTGTGCTTAACAGAAGTTCGTTCCGGAGAATTTGCGCTTTGTATCGCTTGCTGGAAGCAACGCCAGAATATAATCAATTTAACAAAATGTTTCCATGAATAATAACAACGGCAACGATAATATAGAATTTTCAAATTACGTAGTGCATAGGCAGTTTTCATTCTTGAATTTGTTTACTATTGCCAGGTAATATGTGACAATTCACGAATTCAGAAAACATTTCCTGATTTCATTTTAATGACATAAGCTAGTTTACGTTGTTTAACAACATTCGACTGATAGGCTCAATATATTGTATTGATACCTTGTGGTTATAATCAGTAATGAATACATTAATTCCCACGAAATGATTCTTCGGTATATAACCAGCATGAAATGTAAGCCCATTGAACAGGTGGGTGATGACTAGACGTGCAGACTGTAATTCTAACAGCATTTTTATTTGTTTCCACGTTCCTGTTCTATCAGCAATATTAAATAATAAACATGCACAATCTGTGAATTTTGTTTAACTTTAACATAAATCTTGTTAATGATTCGCTCAAATTGATCTATTTACCTAGCAACGGCGGTACCCGTATGTAATTACCGAACTCCGAGCGAAGACTGGGAGAATTTGGCGCTGACTACAGTGGCATTCGAATTATACGTATACCTCTATATTCTCATTTTCAAACAAGCCGTCTGATAAGCTGTTTTAATCAAGACGAAGCTGTCGTGTTAAGAAAATTAATTCTTTTCCGTCAAGAGATACAGGGGTCGCGAAAATACGTGACTTTTACAGACTGGCCTTAGTGTAACGGGACTACATCGGAACAATGATCGTCATAATATTGATGTAACAGTTGTCCTTTCACTTCCGTAAAACCAGATTAGAAGAAGCAAGAAACGTGGGAAAATGTTTGAGGGTCGAAAAAAGCCTATAATGTCAGGAAATTAAGACATTGTGTGAAATTAATTAAACAGTAATTTAAACAATGGTTTTTGTCAGGGCTACCAACTCATGCTTTGAAATTTCATCCAGGTGTTTCGCGAAATTGATTTTATAAGAAATTATATTGTACAGAAGACGTGGATTAACATTATGTTAACATAATTATCTGAAACCGTTTCCAATTTCTCCGATATTGTAATATGTTTAAATGTTTCCGAAATGTTTACACAGTCAGACCTTCATTCGAATTCATCAGGTCCGAAATTGTACTTCGAATAATAATAATTTCGAATAGCCCATTTCAATTCGACGTGTCTAAGAAGATACATCGGAACCTGATCTTCATTTCGGATGATACCAAGTATTCGGTTAGAAAGTTGTCGAATAAACGAGGTCCGACTGTACTTTCAAAGAAAGAAAATGTATTTAAGTGAAAACAATTGGTTTGCGCATACTTTAATACATACATGTTAAGTAATAAAACTTATTCTATATTTAAAATATAAAAATATAAAACTTTTCAGAACTTTCCGTGTGTTATAGTTCTACCGCAAGCTATGATTCGTAATGATCACACTGAGACTATTTTAAGCATTGCCAATTTCAAGGCACCATACGTATTTGAAAAAAAAATCTCAATTTTATACATTAAACAAACGAGAGGATTTGTTTAACTTTAATTCTATGTTAAGTTCAAACTATCAATTCATTAAAAACGTTTAACTTTCCAAAATTAGTACGTTCTTTTAACTCAATATTTTTGCCATTGAACTTCAATTTCACGTCTGTTCAATTTGCTAGATAAGTCGGCAATTTTTATATCAACCATACTATATTTACAATAAGAATATTTTTTTCTTTAATAATATCTATATAATAATATTTATTTCGGTAGTGGAGTACATGATACATGGATAATTAAAACATGCAATAATTTAAAAATAATAATTATAATATGTGCATAATATCCATGCCATACACACCAACACCTAGGATAGCACAAAAAAGTGTAAACTCTTAATTCCATTGTGGTCCTCTTTATTCCATGAAAACTCTTCTATATTTCAGTCTCTATGGAGAAATGAGAATGTTTGCTAAACGGTTACCATTTTGGTTGGAGACTTCAATGGAAACGGTTCCTAGCCACATACAGGAAAAGAAATTACAAGGTACATGTAGATCTAATATCAAGTATGCATTGCTTTTGTGTGAAGACGGCATGTCGACAAACTGGATTATCCCTTCAGTATTTATACTGACAGTTTCAAGGTTGATAGACCGTTGTATTGCGAAGATTCTCTTCATAGATAATTGTTGTGCTGTCCGATTTATTCACTAAACTCCCTTTTGCTAAGTTTTTATACCGTTCCCAATAACCACTTAATCTATCTTTCAAGCTCAATTTGCCGTAAATTATTACATGCGGCATCAGCTTCACAAATGTCTGGACAGAGTTTTTCTCAAGGCAACTACATTTTACTTTAAAAAATGAAAATTATGCATGCAAAACGCTTGCCATTGACAGCGGTGCATGTGTATCTTAATCGAGTTTACATACATGCCACTGGAGATTGTCACGAGTTCTCTCCATTTATCCCTCCCAGAGTTCCCTCCCATTATTTCTTCTATAATATATTACATGTATATACATACACTACAGAAGAGATAAAGGGAGAGAACTCGAAACATACAGCCGTGAAAATTAAGCTTGAGACAGATGTCAATAGAGATCTTTTTGTGGATATAAAATGTTATATTTGATTTTGTAATGTGAATGGTAGTTTCAACCCACCAAAATTGGATATATTTCAAGATACAAAAAGACCTTCTGTTAGTTTGATATTGACATGTTTCTAAACCGTAAGTAGCTGATTTTAGTCGTCGAAACGAAAGTATGGATTTTGACAAATCGGAGAGAATTTTCTAACTGATCGTTTTGGTAAAGAACATGGAAAGATATTAGGTTTCATTACACCAAAACGTTTTACAAACGTGTTTTCATGTCAGAAATAGTCACATTCAACGCTTTCTACGAGTTCTTCATGGGACAACAACATATCTTAGAAGAAATTTAGGAGCTGAATGTTATTTATTGTAAATTATTTCAAATTCAGTGGAATAAAAATCATTTCTCCAGATAGAATCTCATTCCTTACCAAATATGTAAAATGTATGTTTACAAGCATTAATTACAAAAAAGTTGGTAATGCCACTTTAATTTAAAGTCTTGTTATTTATGTGTTTCAGTTGCCAAGAGTTTTATACAAAGTTTAAAGCGTCAATCATCATTCGTCCATCTAGCACAGGTTTGTTGGTTCCTTTTTCCACAAATGTTTTACAAAATATTGATATAATATAACTACACATATTGTGATATATATTGGGCAAAATGTTTTACGCACCATATGAAAAATTCCCATAACCTTTAATGCAAAAAGTCTAGATAATATGCACCTTAAAGCAAATACAATCGAACCTCATTTATTCGACAACCTTCTATCCAAATACTTGGCATCATCCGAAATATGTATCAAGTCCCAATGTATCTTCTTTGGCACGTCGAATTGAAATGGGTTATTCAAAACCATGTATTATTCGAAATAAAATGTGGGACCCGATGAATTCGAATTAACGAGGTCAGACTGTACGTATCTTCAAAATGACATCGCAATATTAAGTTATATATACAGTACTGATTTACAATTGTGTCTCTTAGTAAACAAAACATTTGTAAAGTTCCTGAATAATTTTGTAATTTTCTTATACCTGCGATATGATAAATATGACATTTTATAAAAGTTTGGATTTCAGTAGCTACGCACACGAATTTTTTGCGTGCTCACACGAAATGTTTTGCGTGCTCTGGCGAAATGTTTTGTCTGCTCACACGGATGTTTTGCGTGCTCACATGAATGTTTTGCGTGCTCACACGAAAGGGTTTGCGTGCTCACACAAAAGGTTTGCATGCTTGGTCGGGCGAAATACATTTTCTTGAACACTTTTTTTCAGACTGCGCGATCAGTGGTCACCAACCAAGATATGGTCACACAGATGATAAAAGATATTTCAAATGTAGACTTTGTGGATATTTGTAGCCAAGCCGGTTTCCTGGACCCGTCATCAAATCCAAAATTCTGTATGAAAATGCAAAATTGTGAGTCAACATGTTGAATGCTGAATGGTTACTTCTTATTTATCGAAGAGACCAGACTTCCTGGTGGTCACCAACTTCTATATATGGTGTGAGTACTGGCTAGTAGCCCAGGAAGCAGCCATCGAAAATGATTAAAATAAGTTGTAAAAACTTGCTTCTCAATCGATGTCACTGAAGAAATAAGTTTAAGTTAAAACATCTTGCCCGATTTTCGTTGAACATCTCGTACTTAAAGGTACATAGTCTTATTTTTTTGGACAAAATATCCTTAGTGATAAATATGAGAAAAAAGGTGGTAATTTACTTCATACAAATGTACTCTACAACACTGCATTGACACGTTTCTTACAAATTTACGAAAAGCACATATTCAAGCGTTCGATACCGGAATGTTCTATCCTGACCTACGCGCCGAGTTAGCGCCAGCATAGGAATACCTGTATCGGACTCGTGTTTAACAGTGTTAGGAAAAAATTAAGAAAAGTTACGATGCAGTGTTTTAGAGTATGTCTGTGTGAAGGTAATAACATGTCATTCTCTCAAAATTATTACGTACCATATTTTGATAGAAAATCTGACTATCTACCTTTAAAGTGTATCTATAGATTAAGCACAAGTATAGAAACATTTGTGTGAGGATAGCTTCTTACGACCAACAGCAATAGATAAATCTCGGTTGTGTCTGAGTATAATGCGTGAGTCTTGTCTTTTTAAGAAGTTAAGTAGTCGACAATGTTGGATTCTCTTGTGACTGTTGTACTGAGACATGTTCCTGGTTTATGTTTACAGTTTATAATGAATTCAGTGACTTACTGGGCAAGCAGTCACCAATAGAAGGGTACACAGAGTGGATTGACGATATTGTGGACAAATGCGCCATTAAGGTAGATAACTCATAATATTTCCCACATATTTACGCAAAAGTTAGCAAGGGTGAGTTGATAAAGTAGATTAGAATGTTAAAAATGAATAAACCAGTCCAGGGCTCTAGAAAATCCACTAGCCCGATGTTATGTTGGATCGGGCTATCAACAGTTGAGTTGGGTAAGTCCGGACAAGTCTGTTTTTAAAGCTATTCAACATCAGCAATGGTTAGGTTGTAGGTCCAACCTTAGAATTCCACAAACACATACATGTGACTATTAATTTAAGATTGTGGAGCTATCATTGTGTTACATGTGTTGCTAAATTTACAAATATATTCTCGGACAACCAGCTTCCTATGTCAGACAAATCAAATTTTACATTTCCATTAGTCCGGGACAAGTGTCTTTGAAAAACTTTCTCGAGTCATGTCAGTCTAGCAGGCAATTCCACATACAAAATGGAGCGGCTATCTCAAATAAATATATAAAATGTACCTACATG
Organism: Mactromeris polynyma; assembly: GCA_032209605.1. Taxonomy (NCBI): domain Eukaryota; kingdom Metazoa; phylum Mollusca; class Bivalvia; order Venerida; family Mactridae; genus Mactromeris; species Mactromeris polynyma. The sequence goes on along the minus strand of JASFXZ010000011.1, from coordinate 128,739 downwards.
TAAGCAATAACGAAGGCAAAAGGGTGCAGGCATAATGAATAACAGAAATAGCATTTTGGCTTATAAAACGTACAATATATGAATTCCTTCGCATACCTTTTCTTTGGACCTCTAAAATAATTAGCAAAACAGAAATATATAAAATGTATACTTTAATTGAATGTTTATTATTTTATGCCTGAAGTCCTTTATAAAAGTAACTTATAATTCAGCCAAGTAATGACGATACGGAACTGTTCAAAGACAAGGCAGCAGAGTTTCTGTTACACTGGGGAGCTTTTGGCGGTCTACTTATGCGTGAGCTAACTCTACAAAATTCTTCATCATTTGGTATGTTGTTATTCTTGTCATCGTTTTACTACACCAACTCCTGTCTGTCTGCAATAGCGATGTGTACGTAGCTCTCATCTACACCAGCCTCTTCTGTTGCCAGCACAATCACTTTGACGAATATAATGTTTTTAACGTATCAAGAGGTCATGAACGCTGGAAAGTTTCTTTTGTAATATATGTCAATATGTCATGAATGCTGGAGTAGTTTTGTAGTATATGACAATATGTCATGGACACGGGAGTGGTTTTGTAGTATATGACAATAGATCATGAGCACTGGAGTGGTTTTGTAGTATATGCTAATAGGTCATGAACACTGGAGTGGTCTTGTAATAGTATGTCAATAGGTCATGAACATTGGTGTGGTCTTGTAATCTTATGTCAATAGGTCATGAACACTGGAGTGGTCTTGTAATAGTATGTCAATAGGTCATGAACACTGGAGTGGTCTTGTAATAGTATGTCAATAGGTCATGAACATTGGTGTGGTCTTGTAATCTTATGTCAATAGGTCATGAGCACTGGAGTGGTTTTGTAGTTTATGTCAATAGGTCATGAACACTGGAGTGGTTTCGTAATATATGCCAATAGGTCATGACCATGGAGTGGTTTTGTAATATTTGTAATATATATGTCAATAGGTCATGAACGTTGGAATGTTTTAGTAATATTAGGCAATAGGTCATACACATAAGTCTGTCCACAACGTGGTATTTTAGTAAATCTTAAAAAGCGCTTTAGATAATGTTTGGTATATGTACTAACATATCCATTTGATTATACCGTGCAACTACTTTCGGGCGACACACTTCGAGACGTGCAAATGATGACTGTTTTTGAGAGGTTATTGCTCTAGAGGGGCTATATTGGAAAAAATAATACTGTTGTTGAAGAGAGGTAATTTCTCAAAAGAGGGGCGCTATGGAGAGGTTACTCACTATAAGATTACTGGAATACTAGAATGCAAAATTATTTACGTCTTCGACAACATTTGAAGAAAACTTAATGTATAAGAAATATATTATTTTTTCAAGCGTCTATTCACTTGGTTCATCTTATGCTTGATGAATATGCATTCTTGGTGATTGAAACGCAGCAGGAAGCGGAAACGGAAAAGACTCTTCAGAAGGCGGTACAAAAGCACATGAAAACAGCCGGTAAGAATGGGAAGCCATCATTTATTGACATGACATGCCAGATTCCTTGAAGTTAATTGTTTGAAATGTACTAATAATGCATATTAGTTTCGTCATTATCACAAAATTACGCATATATCCATAAAACCTCACCTAAAGACCACCTCAATAATAAGACCACCTCGAAATTAAGAACACAAATCTATAGTCCATTTTCACCATTTGCTCTTAATTCAACCTCAATACTAAGACCACCTCAATAAGAAGACCAGTTTTCAAGGGTAACAAGGGTGGTCTTATATTTGAGGTTATATTGTATCATAATAAGAGTATCATTAAATTGGACAGACGTTTTCAAATGATGTTGTAATAGGCAAAAAATTTAATAAAACTAATACATTATTAATTATTGAAATTATCGTTTGATCCTTTACAGAGGAGATACAAACGAAGGCAGTCGTTCGTAATTCTTCAAATAAAGGTATGCAGTCTCCAAAATGCAAGAAAAAACGAACTATAGACGAAGTTGAACAAGGTACGCTGAAATAGTAATAAGGCCTAAAAAATATGTTTGTTTCATGTTTCATGCCCCCCCCCCCCCACCTCCCAAATAGGCTAGGTAGGTCGGAAATGTTTTTTGAAGATTTTTTATTTTCAGACGAAGTAAATTAAACATAGATTTAAATGAATATGTTGAAAGACAAACCCCCTTTTCCTTTTAACATGGATAATGTTTTATCAAGGTGAAAATAATGCTTTATAGCTGGAATACTCGAAAAGCATCTAATAACTGGGCTGAAATATGAACCTAAAGAAAAATTCACAAAGAAATTTTACCAAAAAGAAAAAGAAATGTCCAACCCTGGTCCATTTGTATTACTATTTGCTGCAAAAAAGAAGGCAAACTAAATTGTTTGATAATTCAGTGAAACATATATCTTTCAGGCGAAACTCAGATGCATAATGGAGATATTCGTATTGGTCCCAATGACATGAATTCTATGGTGACAGAATCCGTACATAACGGCACCGCTTTCTCTCGACCCTTACCTAACAACAAGGAGTGCCACCTTCCAGAAAATATCGATCACGAGTCACATCGATCTCAAAACAATGCACTGTCTATAAACTCAGTCAAACCATATCAACCGTACAATAACTCCTTCGACAGACCAACATATCTACCTCAATTTGGACTAAGTCCCTATCCTGAGTACGCTCCATTTAGCAATGGCCGACTGACAAATTATTCCGATTCTTACACTCAATCTTTTCCGTCCCCTCACCTTGGTTCCAACATCTCTCCGGTTGGTAGCAACTACTGGACAGACGGACGAACTCATCACACATTTTCTGACCCCTATCCATCGTATAATTATAATTACAACAAGTTAAATGCAACGTACGACAGTTTGAATAAAACTACTTTACTTAGAAACAACGCCTACCAAGAAAGCATAAGTCGACAAGCGTTTGAGTCACCCATATCAGGTCGATCATATTACAGAGGCGCTCATGATAATTTACAAGGTAAAAACTTCAGTCTTTATAGTACATGTAATTGAAAAAGGTAATGCTTCTCCTTGAAATTGTTGTTCTTTGTGAAGTTCTTCTATGAGTCGTTTATTTTATAAATACATTACTAATCACCACCACAGTGCAATCTCTCAAGAACAACACTTTTTATGAGATGCAACTTTGGCTGTTGTTGATAGGTTGTTTTTGTAGAGGTTAAAGTGGTAACACATTGTTACAACAGGAAAATGTTGTTGAAAAGAGGTTGTTGCTCAAGAAAGGACCACTCCGGATATATTTAACTTTATTATTATTGTAAATTATTGAGTATTTATTCATTAATTTTACACCATTATTATCAATATTATTATGATAATTTATTATTACCTTCAGTGGGTCCACAATTACAAGTAGGAGCATACGGGACTAATTTTATGGACATAGCGCCACCTGGCGGACAATATTGTTACCAAGACGAACTCTTCCCGGCAACTATGGCAACGACGTTCGGAAAACCTTTTCTATCGGGGCCATTTAGATAGACTTTCTAATCATAAACATATCAATTAGTATACTACGTCATAAATCAATTAAAAAGTGACAATTTTTATTTTATATGTTTGAAATATCTAAGTCAATAAACATTTATGTATTAAAATGTGTTCGATTTTTCTGATGGTACGTATGTGCATTTTATCTATCCTATTCAATGTGATATCATCCGGAGGTCGACACTGGATAATAATTATCTGGCTTTAATTAAGCCACATCTCTATGAATATCTACAGACGACAATATGTTTGGTTCGTGAGATTAGTAAAAATGAATGTACCACCAAACGCAATCATATTTCCGTATTCGAGCAGCAATCTGGGTTCCAGTGTGTATAGCAGATTCTGCAACTACATGTACTAGTAACACAATGCAACCTGAATAACAAGACCATCGTAAGTTTGTAAGAAAGTTAGCCCACCCGCTTAGCTAAGTTGGTAGAGTGCTAGACTGTCACCCGGCAGATCCGGGTTCGATTCCCGGGTTGGGCAGGTTATATTATTCCGAGCTATATGTAGAGAGGTGATCAGTTGCTTGCGGAAGAGCAAGTTATTACTGGTTGATAATTAATTTTAGGAATACTGGTAAGGTCAAATGGCCGACATATATGATGAAAAATGGCGTAAAACCCGATGGAAACAAACAAACAAACTAAACAGATTGTAAGAAAGTCCGTCTTAGTTGTGAAGTGGTCTGATTATCGAGTTAAAGCATGGAAGAAGAATTAAGAACTGATCCCGTAAAATACCGTCTTTTCCGGGAGCTGTTCTTAATTCTCCTTCAATGCAAGACCGGGTCTTGTTTAGTAGTGTTGATCTTAATTTCAAGGTGGTCTTTAAGTGGGTGTTTAATTGTACAATCATTGTCTTACAGTTGCATTAGGTAAGAGCCACATTCAGAAAACACGGCCTTCCTCCGTGAGGTACGCAATAAATGTGAGAATTGACATTGGTTATGTATATGTTATTTAGCAGCTCACTTCTTGACAGGCTAAAAGTCACTTTTGTTAAAGAATATTACATGACGTCATGGAGAAGTAAAACGGACAGTTAAGAGTCATACTATTACCCGGTACCGCTGTAATGCCATTTTGTTTGAAATGTTGAGGTGAAAACTGGCTCGAAATATTCTTCGGGAAACATAATTACTATTTTGTTTAGCGCTATCCCTTTAACGGTATAACAGAGGCGTGGTTTAGAGGTGTAGGAGGGGGGTTTAAGGGACACAAGTTAGCTGAGGTAGAAATAGGACTGCTTTACCTACGTTTAACAAACGACAACCGTCTACTTTTTTCCCTATGTAGCGCTAGGTAGAATTTTGTTTCATACGCACCTCTGTTGTAAGTTCAACCAACGAGCAAGCAACTAATAAGTTCCCTAAAGTGATTCAACTCTGGAGGTCGAAATTTTAATTACATCGTTATATATTGTCTTCATACAGCGAAATGTACATAACAGAACTTAATGGTATCCACAGAATAAGTGATCTTAATAGAAACTGCTACATAGAAGGAGCGGTAACCCATTTCACGACAAATCATATTTGGTAACGGAATTGAATACAGTGATTATTGCAGTTTTCTATTATCATAAATAAAGTTGTTAATAGTGTAATGTTTTTTTACTATCGTTCAATGTTGTTTACTTGAAAATATGTTTATGCCTTTAATAAGCGATCTCGTTCCGGTAAAGATGATGATGTGACCAAAATAAAAGGCAAATATTCGAACAAAATAGTCTAGTTATAAAAAATGTTTTTACTAAAGAATTTTGCTATATTACGACATCTCAATCACTGACGAGGGAGGAATCATTTTTGCTATGCTCTGTCACCATGGATATGAGGGTTTGAATACCCATGCATGTTTCTTAAATAGTACGGATGTGAGCAGTTGTATAGCACGATGGTTTGATACCGGCAACTTTGCATGAACAGTCAGTGAGCATAATGTATTTTTTTCATTGACTTTCAAAGATATTTCATCTTCATTTGAATTTCAAGCACCAATGCCAAGTCGTCATGTGCGAATAAAAACCATGCATTCCATCCTCCAATAATAACACACACCTTTTAGGTCACACCTTTTACAGAGGTTTTGATCTGGGACCCATATACAATGTATACATGTATATATGGGTCCCAGTTGTATGTCAGTTTTAATGTGCATAGTATGATACGCAAACATTACGAAACCATATACATGTAGTCAAAAACATCATATTCACTCTCTTCGCACACAAAAATACTTTCACAATTCAATTAAGTTAAGAAAGTTCTAGACGATCGGGTTTCAAATGGTATTTGTTCCCAACTTTTACATTTAACATAAGGCATACGCAATCCTGTGTGAAACGACATTCCCCGACATTTGAATTGTACACGTATAATCCCCTAAAAGGGAAACGATAAGACCACACTCGCCGTTCACGTCCAATTTGGACTCATTGGCGCGTCAACGGGAGAACCATTGGCATATTTTCAACGCATAACACAATGTTGTTGTTCCAATGAGACGCAGACCTGTTGCTATAGCAACGTACAAATAATCAGTAACAAATATTACGTAGGCATAATCTGCTAATCTACGAAACCAAAACCTTTAGAACTTGACATTTTATTAATACTTGAAGAAACCAAAGGGGGTCGGCACATTAAAAATCCACTACCATCATGTACTATATAGTATATGATGGTAGTGGATTTTTAATGTGCCGACCCCCTTTGGAAGAAACCATGTCTCAGGAATGGAGTCAAACTCCACGCAGCGGTTATCTTCCCTTGCAATACAACGATAACCCGATAACTACAAGGGAAGATCACTGCGTAGGAGATTGGAATGGAGTGTGACAGCAAACTATTTCGTAAAGGGAGACTACTGTGTAGGAGTTTAATGCAATCGTAACTACTCGACGGTATCCGGCAGAGCTCGGAATGTGTATGCTAATAATCGCCGAGGTGTTCCGAATGAGTTTAATGTAAGCGCCAGGTATGACTAAAATATGCATCGGAGATTTTACAGCGCATTGGGCTCATTGGAGATTTAAAAAAAAAGTTTTATGTGATTTTTAGCCCGATCATTAGCAATTTCTTTCTTTATCGTATTATAATATCACGTATTATTAACAATTAATGTACAGTAGTCTTAAACATTGAATTTGCTGTCTTAAATTACTTTGTAAAGTAAAAAATCTTCAATTTGCTTACAGTTTAGATGGAGCATTGGAGATAAAAAATATACTCAGTCATTTATTTTTCAACGAATAGCAACAACATATTGCAGTATTTTAGCATAAAATAACATATTTGTGCAAGTGCAGAAAAAGTGTTAGTTATAACATTTTGAATTAGATTCGGTATATGCCACTGTGAAATGGAAAATCTCCAATGCGTCATTATAGATCAGACGGCGCATTGAAGATGAAAATAATAATAATTATTTATTTTATTTTCTTTTCTTCCAAAAGGAATATTGTAATATTTCAAAATGAAATTACATATTTGTGCACGCAAATGTTGAATAGTTTTGCATTTTGACTTTGATGCTAGATATTCCATTGTGAATTGAAAATGCGCCGTCTGATCTATTGGCGCATTGGAGATAAACAAATATTTCCTTTATTTATCATTCAGAAGGAATATATTGATATTTTTTAGTATTAATTTTAGCATATTTTGCAAGTTACCGATAAGTAGTAGCTAAATTTTGAATTTGCTGGATATTATATTGTGAATTGGAAATCTATTGGCGCATTGGAGATTATGTGTCGGCATTGTCTTTATTTACTATAACATTGTATTGTATGCAATAAATTACACTGCATTGTTTGTTGTAAATAAGTTCATATCATCCCTACATATATTGTTCAATCCATTCCAACCTATGTCAAATTCATGTGCATGTAATTAATGGATGTCGGTATCTTTTGTCGGCGAAACAAAACTTTTCGTTCACGTCTATGATTGATTATGTTTGTTTACCTATAGACTATAGAGTGAGTGTATATGAGCCAAGTCATGCGATTTTGGGCCTTCGGACAAAATTTTAACATCTCGTTTTTTTATCTTATCTTTAAAATACCATCTTTACTCGACTGAAAAGTTTTTGTTTCGTCCAATTTTACCAACTAATAACAAAGATATGGCGATTTTTGTTGCTTACCTGTTAATGAAATGTGAACGTTTTGACGTCGTTTTTACGTCGTTTTTACGTCATATTTGTATTGCATGTTGTACACTGTTCAGGGTTGTAAAATATGACACAAAACACGTTTACCCCATAATCCACTTTAATATTGGTTATATGAAGTGTTTATGATTAAAAATATCATACACAAACAATATTGTTTAATATAACATCACCAATGCTGACATCCGGTATAGTGGCTATATATGTATCCTATTCCTCCACAATTCCAGGACATGTAATATCCCTGAAAGCTGGTCTTACAAACTGCCTAACATGCTTGTATAGGTATTGTTGACGTTCCATAGACATTCCACCTGGCTGAATAATGGCTGGCATAGTGCTGTGAGGAACATCTGTATTCCTCTTCACAATCCTTATACTCCTCTCTGGTGCATCGGAATGTTCTCTGGCCTTTATGCTTTCCTTGTGTGTGTTGGATACATGGAACACATGTAGTTTCTGGATTCCCTTCACTGGCAAGAAGTACCTTTTTAAAAAAGATTTCCAATCATACCTGAAACATATTTTGTTTTATTTATTTCAACATTAAACATGTTTACGTGTAACATATTGTTATGGCAATAACTGCAAACATTTACTTGTGAAAATGGTACTGTTGTTGCTAATAAATATTGCAGCAAATTTCGCGGAAACTGTGAACAAAAATAAATTTTACCACGTCCAGTTTGTATTCCCATCTACATTCTGGTAGAGCACAGGTATGTTGCTGTATGCGGACTTTTCAACAATGTCAACTAGTTGTTGTAGACTGTCACAGTCACCACGTCTATATAGTTTTTTGATGTGACCAAAGCCGCTGTCTATCAAACATCTTAAATAAATAAACATATACTTAAGCTATTCTATAGAAAATATTTTTATTTTTTAGCATTAAGATATTACACATTGTGTTAACAATCCAGTTCTAGTTTATTTTTATATGTATGAAGCAGGGCTCTGATATTTGGGTACTCGAGATTGACTGCCCTTGAGCGAGTATGTATATTCATCTCGTTACCAATTACTGTATTGTGGTATTAATGTGAAATGATGAAATAATTAAAAGTGACAATGAATATAATAAAAAGGCTTCATTAAAAAGCGAAATGCGATCCTATCATTACTGTAAAACTATGTTTATGATAGTTTTAAATAAGTACACTTTACGAGAGGTATCATGTTGTTTCTAATTACCTGGTGTGACCGGGAATTTGCATCATTAGTGTGATGTTATCATGTAGGTTCTGGTGAATGCGCCAACACAGGTAGGCCAACACAAATCTGTTCTTATTTTGTCCTACAATTGGTATGAACTATTGTGTAGTCGATTTGCGGTACAACATGTTATAGACTGTATGTATATCGAAGATATATTGTCAATATTGTTATCATTAGCTAAATATAGTGATGGAAAAAATAAAAATATTTTTTTTTAATAATTCGCTTTAATGTAAGCAAAAAAACAATTATCATACCTCCACAGTTATCCGCATGCAACACACATCTCTTTTCGCCAACTCCATACATAGACAAACAATGATGCAGCATGGATATCACTGCGTTAGGGCCGTGATTGCCTGTCCCATCTGCACCTGAAAATATTCAATTAATTTCCGTCAACAATCCTTTAAATATTTAAGCGGAATGTTACTAGTGCGAGACAAAAATACATTTAGGGGTGTTGATTCGTCACAAAACATGGCCACCATGTGGCAGAGTTACTTTTCTTATATGTATATAGTGGATAAATATTTACCGATAGTTTGATCCTCGTCTATCAGGTAATTGTATTGCTTTGACATTCCATCTACACGTATTCCAAAGATCTGTATCTTCCGTCCTGTTACAAAGTACAGCGGACCCATTTGTCGACTATGGTGAGGAATAGTCACCATCTGACTGTAATCGAATGTGTAATGTACACTCTTGAACGAAGAACTCAGTGGTGTTATTCGACCAATTGGTCTCTCATATCTTGTTATTTCTTCTGCTGCTCACATAACACTATCTTTATACACTTGTCTCTCTCTCTGTGCGTCCTAAAATATACAACAGTGATAAGAATACGGCATACTTCATATCCTACACAACTGATGTTACCACTGTGAATGTATCAATAACACTTCATCAAATAACGAAATGAAAGAATTAATTACAAGTACTGCGTGAAAATCATTAATAATGTCGAGGACAATTGCTTAACAATGTATCATATAATTCATATACTTACTTCAATATGTACACGTAGTAAATTAGCAGCTTCCAATTTCTCGTCTTCTGTTACAGCATCTGCAATTCTTTTACGTGTAACTTCACACTTGACACATACATCTTCCTTCGGTGAGCTGATTTTAATGGAAGGCACACACTGCTTCCACACATCTTTGAAGGATGTAAGCTTAAGGATGCGTATTCCAGTGTCGTGACATGCCTCTACATAAATTTGATGTAATGCCTTCTTTGTTAAACTTGAAGGCAGATACAATGGTGGATCTTCATCACGTCCACGGGGAGCAGCTGGCATAGGAAGTCCATGGAGATCAGCATATGCCACAATAAAATCAACACAATGTTTTATTTCCGCGTATTTCAGCGCGTTGTGTGGCTTCCTTCCCATGTTTCCATGTACACGTGGTGTAGCTCCATTCAAGTTCATATGTTCTTGTATGCCACGAAGTGTCTTTTTACCCGTGTCAAACATATAACAAAAAACATTTCTACAAATCGTCTTGCCTTCAAACTTGAATACATATCGGACACGTTTCCTTTTTCCAGATCTCGTCTCTTGTTTTTCAACCTTCTGTAACGATCCCATGATATACATATCCTTCTCATTCTTTTCCATTTCTCTTACTGAATGGATATGATTTCTGACAGTCTCTTTATCAATTTTTTCCAAACAATTTGTCTTACATGGGCATTGTATATTTGCTGCAAGTTCTTCATCAATACTGTCATTACCCGATCCACATGAATTCTCTTCATGTTCATTTTCATCTATGTACATACAGATTCTGTCTTCCACGTTTTGCAAATTTGATTCATCCTCATCATCATTGTTGTCCCATTCATCATCAGTCCAATTTGTAGGTAGGCCTACAGCAGTGGCATAGAAGACTGGCTCATGTGTGTCTTCAGTCGTCGATACTCCAAAGTGATCGTTGAATAACCTTTCCAATTGCTGAAAGATAGAATTAAAAATAAAATTATTTTTTGTTTTAAATATATTTTTTTATTTTTTTTATTTTTTTTATTTTTTAATTATATGATCAACTATATAAAGAGATATATGCCCCATTTTGATCACAACCAAAAATTAAATAAAAATAAAAAATAAAAAAAGAGCTGCTGCCGAGTTTTGAACTCGGTTCCGTCGGATGGAAATCGCATATATGTTCCACTGTACTACAGTGATGCTACATAACAACAGGTCCAATATTTCATATATACTGTATAATTCTAAGGGAGACTATCGAATTTTCTTTAATATCAAGGGAGGTTAATATTAATAAATCGTATTTTGATAAATAAGGCGAAAATTGAGCATTAAAAATCGGTAAGTTCACATAGTTGTTACACTATTATAATTTTTGTCTATATTTCACGTTTTTTCATGAAACTAACGCCTATGAATGAAATATTATGTAAAACAACATCGTCAACTATTGAACAGCAGACGAACGTCAAAAGTCAGTGCCGGTTCTATTTTTGTCATTACGGATAACAAACTATATCCGCAAATATATTTTTGACCAAAACAATTTAGAAAAACATTGTTTTACCTGAAATTCATCCATTGTCGTATCACATCTTATTTTTACGGCCGAAAAATACGATATAGTGTGTGAAAGTTGCGTCCGTTCCTGTTACGGAAGTACGGGATTTTTACACGTCTTTTCTGACGGTGTTACGGTACTGTCCGAAGGCCCAAAATCGCACGACGCGGCTCATATATTTGTTAATGCATTGTGAAATCGCTGACGAGCATTGTCTTAATGTTTCTAGGCACAGGCCGATATTATGTTGTCTTGATTTGTGTGTTGAAAATGGTTTGTACTCTTACAAGTCTCAAGAAACCGACAGTGTCCGCATTAACTGGACAAAATGTACTGATGAACATATTTCGTTATATCAGAATCTCTTAGCATCGGATGCTGATTTACAGAGTTTCGTGAACGGTATAATGAATGAGAATGATATTGAAACTATATGTGAAAAATTAGTACAATATGCAGATAGTGTATTATAAAAAAAGCGGTATAAATCTTATCTGAAACCCTACTGGTCAGATGCACTGCAAGTGGCCCACGCCGATATGACGTTGGCCCGGGACCGCTGGTGTCGAGATGGCAGACCGCCAGGTAGTAGTTCGGCTGTGTATGTGGAGTATAAAGCAAACAAGGCAGAGTTCCGGAGATTACACCGGTTTTACGTGCGGCAGTATCTAACGTCACTGGACCGGAAGATGGAGGTAGATGCGGAATCTGATACGGTGAACTTTTGGAAACAGGTTAACTACCGCAAACGGTCGAACACCCCAGGAATGGGCGCGGGAAAACAGTTTAATGGACAGACATACAGGGGATGTAAGGAGTTGACAGAACAATGGAGATTATACTTTAAGTCGCTATACTCGCCATCTGAATCAACCCACTTCGACCCAATATGGAAGGAAACAGTTACCGACTTTGTCAATGAGTCGATTGTACAGATGGAAACAGACTTTGAAGCAAGTGTTTCTCCTGAATTCATATGCAAAGCTATTTGTAATTTACCAACTGGCAAATCCGGGAGTGAAGACAATGTAGTGTACGAACAATTTAAACATGGAAATCGGTCCATCACTCCAGTTTTAGTAAATATGTACACACACATGTTAAGACAAGGCTACATCCCATGTTCGATGAAAAAAGGCATCATCATCACTCTACATAAAGGTGGCCGGAAGCGGAAAGACGATTCCAACAATTACCACGCAATAACGTTGTCATCTGTGGTGCTTAAGTTGTATGCGGCTGTTATCCTTGACCGTTGTAATCATTGACAAACTTTCTGTACAACAGGGTGGATTCCAGTCAGGCATTGGCTGTATAATGACGTCGTTCATTCTTCAGGAATGTCTCCATTATGCCAGGGAGTTTTCGTCAAAAGTGTTTCTGTGCTTTCTTGACGGGAAACAAGCATTCGATAATGTGTGGCACTCTGGGTTATTTTATAAACTGATACAGGAATACAATATAGACCATACGATGTTACGTTCACTGCATTCGATGTACATGGAATCGTGTAGTAGAGTAAAATGTCAGGGTTTATTGTCTGGTGAATTCCCCGTGTTGCAAGGTATCCGTCAAGGCGGGAAAAGTTCCCGTACAATGTATTTAGTTTATATTAATGGACTCATTAAGGAACTTGAATCAAGTGGCTATGGCCTTTGTTTAAATACCAATCAGTTATGCTCGCCAACAGTAGCAGATGATATGGTTTTAATTTCGTTTTTTAGGCACGGTATGGACCGTTTGCTCAGAATCTGCTGGGAATACTCCTGCAAGTGGCGATATTTTTATATTGTCAATAAGTGTAAAGTGGTGATCTTCATCGAAAAGAACTCAGTGAACGTTCATCGGTGGTTTATGTTAGGACCGGAAGATATAGTTGAAAGTGAAAAGTACTGTCACCTTGGTATAAACTGCGACAAGTACTTATCAACTACACAAAGTATTCAGGATGCATGTATCAAGTTACGAGGTGCATATTTCATCATAGTTAATAGCGGAATCCATCCTAATTCTATGAATCCAACATTACGTAAGATATACCACTCTGTTGTTATCCCTAAAGCCCTGTACAGATGTGAGATGTGGAATAATTGCTCGAAACAAAGCATAATAGCCATTGAAAGAGCACATAGACAATGTCTTAAACACTTGCAGCAATTTCAAAAGGGTACAAATACAGACTTTGTTATTAGTTGCATTGACAGCTTGCCTTTGGAGACTATTATTGACTACAGGAAACTACAGATATTTCGCCAGTTAAGTAGACTGCCATGTCAGTATTTGGCTAAGAATATATTTCAAATATATATCAATTTTATGAACTGTGACAATCAAGTTGCTGGATTTATCCCAGACGCAATCTGCTTGGAATACCTACCTAATGGATGGCGAGTTTCCGGTTAAATCAGTTTGGAAAGACTTAATGCGGAAAAATGTAAATGAGCCCCCGGAACTCTACAGTGTGCGTGCCCTAACACGCGGGGATCGACATTGGTTACAGCCAAGTGTAATTGTACTCAACCAGTGCTCTGGGATATGGCATGTAGCAAGGAATTCGCACACACTGTCATCATGGTGCAGCGTTATTCTGAAAACCGTGGGGCAATTTTTGTCTCAATAGTATGTACAGATATGTCGTAAATGTGCTTTAAAAACTGAAAATATAACTGAACATTTAATTTGCTTCTGCCATAAAAACTTCCATGAACGTCAACAACTATGAGATGCTATTATATCAGCTTGTGGTTATAGTCAGTTTTGTGAATTGACGGAATTGAATATCATGAGTCAGTGTGAATATATCCTGAGACTTGTGGTTACAAATGATACATATATATTTATTAATGTAGCTGTCACTTCTGCTTTTATACATCTTGTCTGTTTTTGAGTATATTGCTATGTCATTTTGTTTTTCGCAACTTTTCACTTATTCTTGTCTTGATTTTCGTTTCGCTAAGACATACAATAGTGTTTAGTTAGACATCGTACTATAACCTTACCCCTGATGGTTCATATATCGATGTATTAAGAATTTATTAATGTAGCTGTCACTTCTGCTTTTATACATCTTGTCTGTTTTTTAGTATATTGCTATGTCATTTTGTTTTTCGCAGCTATTCACTTATTCTTGTCTTAATTTTCGTTTCGCTAAGACATAAAATAGTGTTAAGCTCAGACATAGTGCTATAATCCTACCCCTGATGGTTCGTACATAGTAATACATATCGATGTATTGAGGACGCTTTATTAATGCACTTATCTATTCTGCATGATATAGAGATCTTATAGGTTTAATAGAAAATATTTGATTGTTTTATGTGTGCTTGTGCGTGTGCGCGTGTGCGTGCGCGTGCGTGCGTGAATGCGTGTCTGCGTTTGTGTGTATGTGCGTGGGTGCGCGTGTGCGTGTGAGCGTGCGTGAATGCGTGTGCTGTTATCATTTGTGGTTGCCATGTTTACTATTTTACTAGTACTATATATTGCACGTACTATAATACCTTGTATACATGTTATACTCCATGGAGGAGATAAAGTTATACATCTGTAGAAACCACGATGGCCAAGAGCATGGAAAACGTCTAATTGATATACACAAGCGAAGTTTCATCCGTGCAGTATCTAATGATCAATGTCATAGAAACACTGAATAAAATAAAATAAATATGACTGGATACATTATTTAAGCCCAAATTGATTTACAAGTATCCAAATAAGCAATTTATTCTGAACCGTGTCCATACATAATAATTATGATGTAACATTAAGAACAATTTCGGATGGTTAGAAGGACGAACGGAGGGATGGGTGGATGGATTTACAACTAGTTTACAAATCAATAGCGTACAAATCCCGAAATGTCATTATTTATCTTGAATGTTTTATATATCAAAGAACGTCAGTTAATTAAAACTCCGGTAAAAGAGGTTCTGTATCCAGCTATACCATACGATGAAGCTTTCAAATTTGCAGTTTTAATATATGATTGCTGTCCCGCGTTCATGTAAGCAACAGCCGCGTTAGATCCTGTGAAATTGGGACCGTTGTTTACAATGGCTTCTGTTTTAAAATTTCCATTGACATAAAGAGAGGCATGTACTTTTTGAGAACTTAATGCCTCCACATTAAATTGAAATAGGTATAATCCAGACTTCGGCGCTGTGAAGATACCAGTGCTGCTGCTGTAACCGCCACCATAACTTGTTTTGATATCGTCAAACACAATGATTTTATCTTTTGCATACTTGCTCAGATGTTTCGACAACTTCGCCGTAAATCCAACTCTTTTGTCTATAATGTAATAATAATTAACCATTTTAGGTCATTTGTAAACAATAAAGCACACAACATTCCTATGGAGAACACGTAGTGTAAATATGGGCATTATAAGAGGAAGGGACACAACTAGAATTGCATTTTCCGATGTTTATTAGTTTACTTTGGAATACAGTAAATTATTTTCCGGATTTTTTCTATGATATTTTGTTCCTTTTTACATGTAAGAAAAAATAAGCGGTTTCAATATTAGACAATAGGAACAATGAGACAAAATGCTGTATAAGTATGATATAGTTGTACACTGACCTTCCAAAGAATTTACTCTGCTTCGTACTGAGCTGATATCACTGGCTTGGCTATCTACAAAGAGAGTTAACATTGCAAGACAAATATATACCGTTCCAAACCCGTCGTTTCGTATTTTGAGAATCTTAACTACATTTTAACATAGTGGCACGAAACTATGAACGTGATTTGGACAGGTTTATACAGACTTGTATGTAATGCAATTCAATTCAATTATGAATATGATAACTTACTGTAATAAAAAGCTACAAAATATATATCCGGTATTTTGTTAGATGGTTTGTGAAATATTACTAACTTGTTAACGCTTTGATCAGTATGTATAACTATGAACAAGTCTTATTGACATTGGGTGAATACATATAAATACACTCGACACTTATCCACAACATACATAGAGTAGACTATAAACGTCGTAGAGAATATTTTTATCTTCAAGCACCATCAACAAATAGTATTACTGCAAATGATAATTTTAGTAATAATACGCGCTAATGTTTAATTTTCTTCTATATTTTAACTCGACAATCAGACCACCTCACAACTAAGACCGACTTTCTTCAGAACCAACGGTGGCCTCATTATTGAGGTTTTACTGAATATATAGTTCAGGTGCTCTCAGTGTATCTTGTTTCGGACACATATACGTAAAAGTGGATCTATCATGCATTTTAATAACTATACCTAGTTAATTAGTTCAGACATCCAACCAATTATTAACCAAAACTTACTGTGCAATGTAGAAACACGACTCTCCAAAGAACTTATCTTGCCCGAATGTTTGCCTGTAACATAAAATTAATCTAACATCGGTATATTTTTCAAAGGTATGACAAATAGAACTATTGAATGTTTGTGCATGCATGTTATGTTCGCTTTGCTACTAATAGGTCTGGCCTAGCCTTTGCCGATAAATAAAATTATTATTGCAACACATCTTTTCATATGTATGTACACCGAAGTATCTGCGATATCGACGCCTGACGAAACCAGACGATTTCTGTGCAAACGTAAACGCGAGTTATTTTCAAAAGCCTGCTTCATTTCTAATTTGTCTGTCTGTCAGAATGCGTGTACATATATTGCATTATAATGAAAACTGCAATTAGATCAAAACGTATTGATAAGCTGCAAGTTGTTCCGATATTTCCACAGGGAAACCATATTTTTATTGTTTAAATAAAACCATGCATGGAGTAAGCGTTCTTATAGCCCTGCTGGATAATTCAGTTGGTGCTACAAGTCGATTTGCACGTTTTCAAAAACTGGCGTTTTGGAAAAGGAAGCTGGCGGTTAGTCGTAAGAAAGCAAACGTCTGACTAAAAGAGTTCGTGTATTCCGAATACTGGGGAGTCCATCTTTTTCATTCTGAATCAGAATCATGGATTTTTTTTACATTTATGCATAATCGTTCGTGTTGAAAACCAGCTTTACTGTTGAAGAAAAACTACTTCCGTGAATGACTCAACGAAACATAAGTTATGTCTTCGAAGTAAATACGACTAGCACTGTCAAATGTCTGCGTGATATAAGCCACTTAGCTGAGTTAGTATATATATCGAAATTTGTGCATATTTGGTATACTAATGGTTCACTCACTTTCCAAGGAACGGATCGTCCTGTCTTGGCTATCTGAAAGGTAAATAACATGTATATCATTATGACTGTAAACTCAATCTTCATATCGTAAAGAAATCGCAATATCAATCTCCAACAATGCTTACGTTGTTGTTGTCAAGTTCCAATGTATGTTCTGTTTTGTCGTAATGATACATTTTTTTATAAGCTTATAAACAATACCATAAATCAAATTAGTTGGTGAGGCAAAGATGTCAAGGGGTATTACGCTTGATTTCTATTCCTCATGTCGAAGGTTCGAATTCCGCCTTGGGTTATAATTAGAAACTTCACAGTCACTTAATTAATTAGACATGAGCACTGGTTTCGTAATCCAGTAATCGGGTGTAAAGAGTAATTAATACAGTTGAAATAACTTCACAATCGATGTAAAATAAATATGTTCAAGTAAAACCTTAGAATAGCATCGATTAATTATAAACGCCAAAACTAATAGCGCATGGAAGGTTACACACTGGAACCATTGTCTCACAGATACGAGAAGCTGTTTTGAAATCGTAAACACGTACTTTCGGTGCTTTTCTAAGGTGTTAATTAAACTATTCTTTATTTTACATCGTATATCTTAACGTGATTATATAAGTGATTGCTGAGTACCGTACACTTTCTCTCCATTTTCTTTGATATTTTAGTGTAGATTTGACATTTTAGGGGAAAAACTGACTGTAACCAGAATACACAACACAAATGACTTACACTCAATGTCAGATTCACACTCAACTCTCAAATAAAGTGTATCGAAAACATATTCAGAACTCAGTTTTGTATTCCATTTCATTCATTCAAATCACAAACTCTGGTCCAGCTTAGTACATTTCGCTTTATCCGTGCAGTGTAATTGAGTATTGGTTATAATTATGGACACAGGATTCCATATTTATATTCTTAAAGCTGGAGTTTGGTGTTATTATTGAACAATCATGTTGTCTTATCATCGAGGAATAATATAGAATTTTCACAAAATTAATACTCTAAGTAGCAATATGAAGTAATGAAACTTAATAAAATGAATTTCGTTTAAAAAAAAAAAAAAAAAATTTGATTAATATTGGTATGAATTATTGAATTGAACCTCCATACATTAAACTTACTTTGATCATTTTCAATATTCTGGAC
Organism: Mactromeris polynyma; assembly: GCA_032209605.1. NCBI lineage: Eukaryota > Metazoa > Mollusca > Bivalvia > Venerida > Mactridae > Mactromeris > Mactromeris polynyma. Next base: position 109,906 of record JASFXZ010000011.1, on the reverse strand, counting down.
TGTGTTCCGAACGTCATTCACTTTAGATACAGTTGTTTCATGTTCCGTGGCAGTATTGTTCATCGCGGTCTCAAATTCAATGATTACTTCTTGCAGCTCTATGTCTGAGTTTGTCTTGAATTGATTCAAATTTGCTTCGGTTTCCTCAATTTTTCTCTCCAAATTTTCGTTTGATGCTTCAATAGATTTATTCATTAAATTCATCTGATCATTGACTGTTTTACGCAATTCGGTAAACTGTTCTTCGTATTCTGACAGAGCATTTCTTATAAAGAGCTTCTCGGATGCAAAAGCGTTCAGTATCTTTTCTTTTGCCTGATTCATTTGCTTCACCTCAACCTTCTCGTTTCTTCCTTCGGAAACCTCGATCACATGCGTATTTGTCGGTAACTGTGATTTAATTAACATTTCAATCTGATCAATACGATCGTCGATATTTGTCATACTTGTTTTGATAGAATGTGTTTCCAATTCAAGATTTTCCAATCGACTGCTGAGCAGAGAATACACTACATCCACAGTCAACTCGCCACGCACATCGAACCTTAAGCACACACTTATTGTTATATACAAGCACACGCTTAGTCCAAACATCGTCATTATAATAATTACACTTCTAGAATATAATATAATATTTTAAATTGTTCCCCTGACAATATGCACTGCTGGTACGCAATATCGGATCTGACTTTAAAGACACCGAAACGTGGGAATGGCCTTCAAGTAGGCACTTAGATTACACTTGATGCCATCTTGATTTTAGTGAAGGAGAAGTGTGTTTTCAGTTTTCATGCGATAACAATCTGCATAATTCGCATTTTGCATTTGCAACATTTGTCTTATTGTATATATTTGAATGGTTGTATAATTATTCCCGTGCCAACTGGATTTGCTTTACGGACTCGATAAGTACTCCAGAACAGTGGGGACCTAGATTAAGTGGTTAAACAAGTGTTTTCGATCATAAGCCCACACTTAACGTACACAACCACTTGAACAACATCTGTGCACAACTAATTCAGCAATTATTGTTTTCCTACTTTCTAGAATGTCAGAATGCGTTAGTTGCATTCACATACTTCACTGAACATGAACACTTGACATTGTTTTTTTGTTCAGATACGTAAAACAAATACCTTCCACTAGGCTACATCCGTCTGTTCATATCTAATATTTATACCACATGTTCAATTCAATCAATTAAAGTTAATGCATGATTAATACAATTTGACGTTTTAATTTAAAGTCATTAATACTTAAATCATTAACATGTCGTCAATATTATGTTTTATTCATAATTATTGCTTGCTTGTTTCCTTTTATTTGTACCATTCCAGTATGCAGTGTAATGCAACATCTCCATGGCAACACCCTTTGGGAGACGCACATTCTGACTGATGTTGAGATTTTATGTATTGTCTAATTGCTATAGCTCTATAATTATACAATCTTTTCTATTTGCTCACACTTATTCGGCGCAGCCGTACTGACATGCTTTGCTATTTGCATATCAGTGTTGTGCAAACCAATCAAATCTTACGTTAACCACCAAGGCAATTTCTCTTCAACCGAACAACGTTTGTAACTTTGACGCGGATTGGTTAACCTTTCGACAAAGGGTACGTTAAATTCCTGAAATCCACTGAATAACCGAAAATTACCGAAATCAATTTTCTGAAAGTAGATATATAGTATATTTCAAGATTTCTATAGTGAGCTGTGGGTTGTTACCCAACCATTCGAGCAATTGCCCGGCGTTGAATTAAGAATTCTAGGGTCATATACCAGTCACTAATAATCAGATAAATCGGCATGTAACAAGTTTATTGATTCACGACTGATACAAGAAGTACTGATGAACCGTTCTGATACAGGCTATAGATCTTAACTGTCTATGACTAATCTCACTACGGAGTAATTTTGCAAGTCTTTAGTACCGCAAATCCAAAGCAAGCATCGAAAGATCTACTTTTGCCTGCTCCGACTTAACCGTGTATGTACTTATAAAGCGCACCCACGTAAACGCGGTTAGAAATGCGGTGATCACTAATTTGGACGGGAAGTCAAACAGGCCTTTTAATCGTAAACACTTGACGAGATTTAGTGTGTTATATATTGTTTACCTCATTTGTACAGTTTTGGAGCTGAAACACCTATTTCACGGTAAAAACAATACCCATGATACATTTGAGTACAGTACCTCGCATAACATGATGAACCTACGGTACCTACAACACTGTCCAGCAGAAGTAAAATTTAGCCCAGTAGTTATGCGGTAAAACATAGTGCCTGTTGAACTCAAACATGTTAAGCTAATGATTTGAAATATTTCTGTAGAAACGCGGCGAAAATGTGAGCACGAAAAGAATTGGAAGAATCTTAAATTAAACAAGGAGAAAAAGCAGGGTCATTAAGATTGAAAACTGTCACGTGATCAACGATACACAATTTTCGCTAACAGTGGGTCGCCATCTTTGTTTTGAACTGCGTAACGTTTGCAAGAACTGTAAGTATTTTTTCTGAATTTTTATTATAAATGTTGTTATTTTGATGTTCTCAAGTCGCCAGTATAATCGCTACATTTATTTAGTACACATATCTAGTTTTAAATCTGCATGACATATCCTCTCTTGACCCAATTGTTTGATTGAATAACTTGTAAGGTGCCGACCTAGCGATATTAGTCAGACCGGAACAGTACGCGGACAATACCAGTACGCGGACACTTCCATATTTAGCGTTTCGTAAACGATTTAAACTTTCTTGACTGACGTCAAAATTACTCATAATTATTCGAACCTGTATTTGTACTATTCCTGGTTTTTAACTTTACAAGCAGGCGAACTCGGGTTGAGAAACGTCAACAAACATTGTTTTTGCAGTCAACACGTACATTTTGGCTGTCTGTTTATATCATCTAAAATCAATAAAAGAGAAGGAATATTGACGGGTTTTAATAATTAAAAGGCCATTTTTACAAAGTCTCGCCGAAATATTCAACATGAAGCCAGAAATGTTTCATTACAATTCCCGAACTATCATCCTAATCATTTGGGCGTTTGCATTTGACATGATGTGTACAGTTATGCGCTAAATGTTTAACAGGTTTTTGCCACCCATAGCATAGTTCCATTTAATGAAGAAGAAACAATAAATGGCCATTTTAAAGTTCTTTTTAGTATCCATTTAGTGTTCTCTGTAATGCACGCCTATCTACACTCTCTGTTTATACATGTGGCTTTTTATCTGTAGACCCAGGTTCGATTACCGGTAGCGCCATTGACCGATTTTTCGTGTTCCTCAAAACGTGACTTTATTTTTAAACCAAACTAAATGGAATTTAATAAAACCTTCATTCTTCCAGGTTTTACAATCTTGCAATTAAACCATGAAAGGAATTTCTCTGAAAATGATTCCTCATTAGGGGTTTCTTTTTAAGTATATGTTGGTGTTGGCGTACTGGTTAAATAGCACGAATTCTTTTGGTCGTGAGTAGCATGTGCGGTGCCTAACTGCGCATGCGAAGTAGGCTGTTTACAATCACGATTTCCCATAACTTTTAGAGCAAGGACTTATCTGAAAAGTTACAAAGACCAGATGGTTTGAAATACATCTGAGTTTACACAGTTTATTAAAATGCTGTAAAAAGTGTCCGCGTAATGTTCTGGTGTGTATATGTAAACAATGTGTATTGCGCTGTAGCCCCAGGCCTTTTTCTGTTGTTCCCACAGGTCCGACTATCTGACCCATTCCCAAAGCCCAATATATAGGGTTTTTCCAATTCAGAAAAAAAAACAATCAGAAGCGCCTTCGAAAAATCATCTACTGGATTGACCTGGTATATATTGAAGCTTTTTGAATAACTGTGGCTATTATTGTCCCTTCTGTCATAAATGTTTTTTGAAGCGACTAAAGTTTTATCAAATTGGCAAATTTAACGACGCAAATTAATTTAATACAACAAGGTTTTGTCTTTCTTGCAGTTTAGACATTTTTATAAGGAACCATGCAAACAAAGGACGTATCTGTTCTGGCCAACTAGTGTTTCATACCATATTTCAGGTGATCCACTTAGAATATGTTTCACAGTCCAATATAATTTTAAATGCACGAGATTTCCACAGGAAAATGAAATTGCTTGCCCGTCAAATGGCATTGGGGATTCGTGGTTCAAAATCATACTTGACTGGACATATGGAGTTGAATATGTACAATATTCTTGGATATTCCTTTCAGAATAACAGTGTTCTGGAATGACGACCAATGTTTCTAAATTGCTCCATTGAGAAAATTGTTCTGCAATTAAGCACGTTGTTCTAAACCATTCCATTGGCGCTAGAGTAGAACATCATTCCGAATCGCGTGGAACACTCGAAAGGAGTATGCCCCTAGGTAAAATCAGATATCAATTACCAAAACTGTAATTCCTTGGTCAATTATGTCGCTTTCCTGCAAATATCTATCAAAGCAAGTTTTTGTAATCAAATTGTTGCATTACCTGAACGACGAACGGCAAGTGATAGGCGTCATATCAGAAATAGCACCGCACTGAATGAAAACAGACCGTAGCAACCAGAAATAGCACCGCACTGAAAGAAAACTCACCTTTGCAACCAGAAATGGCACCGCAATGAATGAAACTGACTCATTACTACGAATTATCTTGTCTAACAGGTGTGGTGTCTTGTTAAAACAGAGTCATGTTCAGAAACTGCACCATTTTGTCTAACACCGTATTATCATCTTAATTTGCAATGATATCTTGTCAAATCATTGTGTGATATTGTTCAAACAGAGTGTGGTTATGTCAAACAGTAGTGTTGACTGCGCGTGTCATCATGAATAAACTTTCATTACGTTGACACTTAGTGTATTTTTATCAGTTTGATATGTTCATTTACATTGAAATGCGATGCGCATTTTTACTACACAGGTGTGAAAATCACATACTGTTACGGACGTCGGGTCTGATTAATGCCGATGGCAATTACTACTGATTGACTTTTAATCATACATATATTTATTAGCATAAACTTTTACAAGTTTATCGCCATTTACAATTAAGTAATCACTCCTCATTACCGCTAAGTCTGTATTTACAGTGTTGCGTATATAATTGTGAACAACTTTTCTGGTGAAGGGACTTATTAAACTACTTTGTTTAACGTACAGAAGTGCGGTTCTCCTACGCAGGAGGGAAAAGAATACAAGAAAATATGGCGATAATACATGAGACAGGAGAAAAGCATGTAAACATTACATTACATTTACAAACATGGACATAAAGCATTTCAACATGAAACAAAGACACATAATACAGAAACAAAGACATTGAGTATGGACAACATATAATAATATATATTGTTACAGTAAATGCCGTTGCTCAGAGTTATAGCTGTGCTTTAGGTCTTTTCATTGCTAAATGTAAAGTAGTTGGTGGTATGCCATATAACGTTTTTACAAAATTGTATGATGCTTTAGTTTGGTCCGTCATTAATTATGGTTCAACAATGTGGGGAGTTTGATCGTTCTCGTGCATTAATAATGTTTATTATTACATTTTATTACATTACTAACAACTTTTTACAAAACTGATAGATAGTCATTCTTATGTTTTTATGTAAATGTTTCCTTTTAAGTCACACGATTATAGTTTAAAATTTAATAGTTTGGCTACACGATAGTGTTGTAATATATCGTATACATTTTGTTTAATTTTATGTATGAGGTGTATGCTTGTATAGTCTCTTATAATTCTTATTTGAATCGCTTTGTGAAATGTTTTTTTTATAGTCTTTACTATATGTATATCTATGTTTTGTACAAAGATGAGACTTTTAATAAAGAAATATATATCAACTTTAATTGATCAGTTGATATTCTTTTGTTTGTTGACAACATATTTTATTCGCACGTTGTGCTAAGTACTTGACTGTTGTACTATATACAAGAGAGAGGTACATCGTGTTAAGTACTTGACTGTTGAGCTACATTGTATATATAATATACTTATGTACGTATTTGACAAACAATCGTTAAGTAGATCCTTAAATACTTAATAAACACTAGAAGCGAAATTTTAAACAATAGGGCAAACTTGATTGTCAAATCCGATGTCATGACTGGTATGAATTCGACCGGAAATTTATTTGATTTGAATCATTAATTGATGTATACATGTTCTTATTGCTTGTCTTCCATGAACGACAAACTTGTTATTACTGTTCTTCTAAAATAGAACATTGTCGTTGTAATTTCGTGATGTAAATAAGAATAAACGAATTATTTTACGATCTCGTGTAAAACATAAACATACAATGTTGTCAAAAAGCAGTAAGTATCACTTTGACGAGTCTTTCTTTTCATAAATAACATTTTATTTCATGTGCATCTCAAAGCAAATAATATGAATTTCTTTAAGTTTGCTTGTACATTTTTAAATTAAAGGCAGTCATGTTTGTTTAAGCTGTGTTCATTTTCTTGAAATATCATGTGGTTATACCATGTAAAATTCAAAGATGTACAATCATTCAATGAAATAATGACCTGAACCTTAGGTACGAGTATGAAATAGCATCAAAATGAAAAAAAAACCTCTACAAACCAGAAACCTCTGCAAACCGGAATTTTCAACCGGTCCCGAAGGAGTCCGGTTTACGGAGGTTACACTGTATTTATTTCACTTAAAGCGACAGACAATTTTTTATATGAAAAACAATTAATTCGCTCACATACATAAACATTACAATACAACATTATTCATTATACACGCACTTAACCAGAGAAATATCATACTTAACGTAAGAGGTTACAATATAAGTATCATGAATGTATAATACATTCTGATAAATTAGTACTGCCCAGGGCAATTTCATTTTGCTGGCTAAACACAGCGGGGTGGTTAATTAAGTCGTGAACGATAATGATCATAAAATCATATCATAAATCGGTAAATCACGGAGGCTTCCGAGTGTTTCCGAGTGTTTCCGACCACCGTGGCCACTAATTAGCGACGCTCGACTCGATAACTATCGGCTTATCTGATGATGAAGATTCTTCGGTATGAATATTTGAAATTAACTCGTTAAAGTGGTGCACTATCATACCAACTTAGTAAGCTACACTGCCTTCCAAAAGTTCCTGCACATTTTGACAATTTCCCGTTGCAATCAATGTATTTTATATTTGTTTTACATGCAATAAATCGAAAATGCTTTTTAACACAGCAATACTTTTCTGTAGAAGTATTTATTAATTTGTACTGAAACAAATTATCTTATTTTCTGTGTCAGATCAATCGGTTACACACATGTTGGTTTCAAATGCATGCAGGCATATTGATGCTGCTGTCGAGATGTGCAAATTGTTAATTCTAAACTATCCATCACTCTCAGTGGAATAATCAAACTGGATTTGAATTAGTCACAAATTTACATTTGGAGACAAAGAGAAGCACTAACGTGAGAATTGGCGACCACCATAGGCTTTATAAATGTTATTTTACACGGAAGATAATTATGTAATTAAATACAGATCTGTCTGTAACAGTTATCTCCCTTGTACTTCTAACTACTACATATTGAAATATAATTTTCTCGGCTTCAATAGCGACTTAAAAAGTAAAACGCATAAATGTTTGGTAATAAGAATCGTCATTACATGTTCTAGATTTGTACTGAACTACAATAATTAAGAATACTTTGTATACCATCAGGAGCGTACTTGGACGGTTTTGAAGTGAACGCCAAGTGTAAGCATCGTATGTGCGAAACGAGCAGCAAATTTTGAAGATTAAGAGGCAAATTGTGCGTTTTCATGCTATATTTCAGTGTAAATATGGCATTTTCTTTGACATTAGCATACTACTTAAATTACAGTGTCAAACAACTGATATATTCGGACGAATTTGCCCATTACCCCATTCTCCTCAGCCTTCATTTTTTATTGCATTTTTGGAACTTTTATTTTTTCACTTTTTCTGACGAAGTGTACGCATTGGCATACGTGCGTAAGCAGTTGTAATCAATATTTAAATAACTTATGGTATACATATTATAGTATGGTTTACAAGTAACGGTGTTTGTATACAAATATATATATGACATATGACTATGTTATTGTACATATCTTGTCAGAAGAAAAACTAAGCATTGTCTTAAGCTGGGGGGGGGGGGAGGAGTGCGGTGTAGAGGGAAATCGGCCACTCAACCCGGAGATAGTGAGTTTTGTCATACCTCACTTATAATCGTTTTCAAAACAACAGACCGTTATTTTTTTTATTGAATCTATAAAATTACTTTGAGTTACAAAAACGTGATTTTGGTGGAATACTGCAGAAATAAACATTAATATAAGTTTATATTTTGTATAAAGGCTGTGCAGCATTAATATAGAAAATGGAGTGATATTGTACTCATGTATTTGTGTTTTTGGGAAACAGGTAAGCAAAGTGACAATACAGTGTTTTAGAGTCCATCTGTATGAAGGCAATTGCCACCGATGTGCTCATATTTATGACTAAGGATGTTTTGTGAAATGCATCTAGGTCACATGATTAAGAGAAACGCCTATTTCGTACATTTTGTGATTTGACTATTGGAAGGAATTCACATGTGATGATCACGCTGTCTCCTGAGAACAATAGTTAGATCTGTATCAGTTTCCAAAGTTCAAAAATATTCTATTTACATAAAAGTGGCAATATTAGTCAAAACTTATTACAACTCAGCCAAATGATTACAGCATAAACATACTTTTCAAGACTGAAGAAACTAGCTTACACTTACAATTAAACTGTTAGTGAAATACAAATAAGTAGGGGGCAAGGAATGGCAAGGGTTGGGAGCAAGGAATTGCAAGGGTTTGGAGCAAGGAATGGCAAGGGTTGGATACTAGTCTTGATGATATTCAAAGTTGGAACCTGTCCATTTAAGATGAAAGTACAGGATTTCAAAGGTAACGAAACTGCTGCAGCCCCAATAAAGAAAATCGTTTAGAATAAGGACAACTTATCTCAGTTTCATCCCACATTTTCGCCATCATCTTCTCCATCATGTGAAACATTTTCGCCATCATCTTCTTCATCATGTGAAACGAGACTGAGAAAAGACAAAATGAACACATTAACATAATACCTATAAGCACCCATGAGAAAATACATTTGGAAGTTCAGATAATTAGAATACAAAAGAACCCTAGCAAATGCACTTTAAATTGAACCGAGTTCTGGGTAACTAACCAATATTCACTCCAAATTCAATTGCTTTTGAGACTGCAAGCATACACATGAAGACTTAACATCAGAACCACCATTTGCAAGGATACAAAATCGATGATGCAGTTGACTGAAGACGATCACTTTGGTGACAGCACACTCTTCCAATCCATCAATCCAGTTATGTTGACTGTAGAACGAACACACAATACAGAGTCACAGAAACTTTGGCAAGGAACTCACTTAAACCTCATCTGCAATTGCCCACGTGCAGAACTATACTGAGCAAAATTTCCAACACAACACGTTCGTTATTTGATGATTTAGATGACATATTTCTTGCCCCACAGGTGAATAAATGTATTACTTCACTGTCTAATAAACAAAACATTGATATGCTATTGTGAGACAAGTCTTTATTTAAGCAGCATATTATTCAGACATGATGAATTAAGGTAATTTCCAGAAGTTGCGTTGGCAATTTTGCTCAGTACAGGTGTAGATGTTGCGGCCATAAATGTTGAGGGGACCTAGATTCCACAAAATGAAAGATCTGAACGAAGCCGTTAGTTCTGTTTAATCCATCTGATGCCTCCACTCTAAGGGACCAAGAATACTGGTAATGACAAATTTTAAGACTAACTATCATAATTTTATGTGTACATCTAACAATAACTTAAATAATCCTAATATCGTTAATGAAAGTAATTATTGCAAAGTTAAATTTGATTTTTTTATCAATGAATCTATAAAATTAAAACTTATTCTTTAAAAGCAGAATTAGTTCGAAAACTAGCTTACACTAACAATTAAGACTATCAAATAAAGATATTAAGATCTATCATTATTAGGTTTATTTCAAGAAAAACGTTTAGAATAAGGACAACTTTATCTCAGTTTTATCCGGACATTTTCGCCATCATCTTCTCCAAACTCCTTGTCATCATCTTCTCCATCATGTGAAACGAGACTGAGAAAAGACAAAATGAACACATTAACATAATACCTATAAGCACCCATGAGAAAAGGCATTTGGAAGTTCAGATAATTAGAATACAAAAGAACCCTAGCAAATGCACTTTAAATCGGACCGAGTTCTGAATTACTAACACATATTCACTCCAAATTCAATTGCTTTGGAGACTGCAAGCATACACATGAAGACTTAACATCAGAACCACCAGTTGCAAGGATACGAAGTCGATGATGCAGTTGACTGAAGACGATCACTTTGGTGACAGCACACACTTCCAATCCATCAATCCAGTTATGTTGACTGTAGAACGAACACACAATACAGAGTAACAGAAACATTGGCAAGGAACACACTTAAACCTCATCTGCAATATCCCACGTGCAGAACCATACTGAGCAAACTTATTAACACAACACGTTCGTTATTTGATAATTTAGATGACATATTTCTTGCCCCACAGGTAAATAAATGTATTACTTCACTGTCTAATAAACAAAACATGGATAATTATGCTATTGTGAGACAAGTCCTTATTTAAGCAGCATAGTATTCAGACATGATAAATTAAGGTAATTTCCAGAAGTTGCGTTGTTAACTTTGCTCAGTACAGGTGTAGATGTTGCGGCCATAAATGTTGAGGGGACCTAGCTTCCACAAAATGAAAGATCTGAACGAAGCCGTTAGTTCTGTTTAATCCATCTGATGCCTCCACTCTAAGGGACCAAGAATACTGGTAATGACAAATTTTCAGACTAACTATCATAATTTTATGTGTACATCTAACAATAACTTCACAATTGGAATTAATAAGACCAGAAAGAGGAATTATTAAGTTGTAACAGGAAAAGACACATACATACGACAATGGCTCCCCACACATACCCCAGGAAAGATGTATGGGAATAGGGGAGCAATTACTGTGTGATTCAACTTCCATTGCATACTGCATACCCCTACCCAACAAGTTAAAAGCACCGATATATACAACTGATTATATATATCAGGAATAATAACTAGTTAGGTGTGCCTAGAGGCTTACACATGCCAAGAAGTTTCAAAAACACCAACAGATAACCATCTACAACCATTATGCACATTGCATAGTAGGGAAATTTAAATAAGTGGGGAGCCAATCATTATATGCACATTGGGTAGTAATGAAATCTAAATAAGTGGGGAGCAAGGAATGGCAAGAGTTGGGAGCAAGGAATGGCAAGAGTTGGGAGCAAGGGCTGTTAACATACCGCTGCAGATATAATAAGTTAAACTATTCAAAATGTATGACTAAAAACTGATCATAATTAGAGAGAAAAAAAACTGCCCGTTACATGCTTCTACACTGTGTTGGTAAACTGCTCTGTTGAACAGTGTCCTGGTCATATGACCAGGTACTGACAAGCTCACTAGTAGGGGCATGTAACAATCCCGACTAAGCACAACCCAAATCAAATACCAATGGTACCCTGAATCAAACCCAACTTCCTCCGTCGGGTGGATCAGACCGTTACCAGTGGCAATATTAGTCAAAACTTATTACAACTCAGCCATATGATTACAGCATAAAAATACTTTTCAAGACTGAAGAAACTAGCTTACACTTACAATTAAACTGTTAGTGAAATACAAATAAGTAGGGGGCAAGGAATGGCAAGGGTTGGGAGCAAGGAATTGCAAGGGCTTGGAGCAAGGAATGGCAAGGGTTGGATACTAGTCTTGATGATATTCAAAGTTGGAACCTGTCCATTTAAAATGAAAGTACAGGATTTCAAAGGTAACGAAACTGCTGCAGCCCCAATAAAGAAAATCGTTTAGAATAAGGACAACTTATCTCAGTTTCATCCCACATTTTCGCCATCATCTTCTCCATCATGTGAAACATTTTCGCCATCATCTTCTTCATCATGTGAAACGAGACTGAGAAAAGACAAAATGAACACATTAACATAATACCTATAAGCACCCATGAGAAAAGACATTTGGAAGTTCAGATAATTAGAATACAAAAGAACCCTAGCAAATGCACTTTAAATTGAACCGAGTTCTGGGTAACTAACCAATATTCACTCCAAATTCAATTGCTTTTGAGACTGCAAGCATACACATGAAGACTTAACATCAGAACCACCATTTGCAAGGATACAAAATCGATGATGCAGTTGACTGAAGACGATCACTTTGGTGACAGCACACTCTTCCAATCCATCAATCCAGTTATGTTGACTGTAGAACGAACACACAATACAGAGTCACAGAAACTTTGGCAAGGAACTCACTTAAACCTCATCTGCAATTGCCCACGTGCAGAAATATAATGAGCAAAATTTCTAACACAACACGTTTGTTATTTGATGATTTAGATGACATATTTCTTGCCCCACAGGTGAATAAATGTAGTACTTCACTGTCTAATAAACAAAACATTGATATGCTATTGTGAGACAAGTCTTTATTTAAGCAGCATATTATTCAGACATGATGAATTAAGGTAATTTTCAGAAGTTGCGTTGGCAATTTTGCTCAGTACAGGTGTAGATGTTGCGGCCATAAATGTTGAGGGGACCTAGCTTCCACAAAATGAAAGATCTGAACGAAGCCGTTAGTTCTGTTTAATCCATCTGATGCCTCCACTCTAAGGGACCAAGAATACTGGTAATGACAAATTTTCAGACTAACTATCATAATTTTATGTGTACATCTAACAATAACTTAAATAATCCTAATATCGTTAATGAAAGTAATTATTGCAAAGTTAAATTTGATTTTTTTATCAATGAATTTATAAATTTAAAACTTATTCTTTAAAAGCAGAATTAGTTGGAAAACTAGCTTACACTAACAATTAAGACTATCAAATAAAGATATTAAGATCTATCATTATTAGGTTTATTTCAAGAAAAACGTTAAGAATAAGGACAACTTTATCTCAGTTTTATCCGGACATTTTCGCCATCATCTTCTCCAAACTCCTTGTCATCATCTTCTCCATCATGTGAAACGAGACTGAGAAAAGACAAAATGAACACATTAACATAATACCTATAAGCACCCATGAGAAAAGGCATTTGGAAGTTCAGATAATTAGAATACAAAAGAACCCTAGCAAATGCACTTTAAATCGGACCGAGTTCTGAATTACTAACAAATATTCACTCCAAATTCAATTGCTTTGGAGACTGCAAGCATACACATGAAGACTTAACATCAGAACCACCATTTGCAAGGATACGAAGTCGATGATGCAGTTGACTGAAGACGATCACTTTGGTGACAGCACACACTTCCAATCCATCAATCCAGTTATGTTGACTGTAGAACGAACACACAATACAGAGTAACAGAAACATTGGCAAGGAACACACTTAAACCTCATCTGCAATATCCCACGTGCAGAACCATACTGAGCAAACTTACTAACACAACACGTTCGTTATTTGATGATTTAGATGACATATTTCTTGCCCCACGGGTAAATAAATGTATTACTTCACTGTCTAATAAACAAAACATGGATATGCTATAGTGAGACAAGTCCTTATTTAAGCAGCATAGTATTCAGACATGATAAATTAAGGTAATTTCCAGAAGTTGCGTTGTTAACTTTGCTCAGTACAGGTGTAGATGTTGCGGCCATAAATGTTGAGGGGACCTAGCTTCCACAAAATGAAAGATCTGAACGAAGCCGTTATTTCTGTTTAATCCATCTGATGCCTCCACTCTAAGGGACCAAGAATACTGGTAATGACAAATTTTCAGACTAACTATCATAATTTTATGTGTACATCTAACAATAACTTCACAATTGGAATTAATAAGACCAGAAAGAGGAATTATTAAGTTGTAACAGGAAAAGACACATACATACGACAATGGCTCCCCACACATACCCCAGGAAAGATGTATGGGAATAGGGGAGCAATTACTGTGTGATTCAACTTCCATTGCATACTGCATACCCCTACCCAACAAGTTAAAAGCACCGATATATACAACTGATTATATATATCAGGAATAATAACTAGTTAGGTGTGCCTAGAGGCTTACACATGCCAAGAAGTTTCAAAAACACCAACAGATAACCATCTACAACCATTATGCACATTGCATAGTAGGGAAATTTAAATAAGTGGGGAGCCAATCATTATATGCACATTGGGTAGTAATGAAATCTAAATAAGTGGGGAGCAAGGAATGGCAAGAGTTGGGAGCAAGGAATGGCAAGAGTTGGGAGCAAGGGCTGTTAACATACCGCTGCAGATATAATAAGTTAAACTATTCAAAATGTATGACTAAAAACTGATCAAAATTAGAGAGAAAAAAAACTGCCCGTTACATGCTTCTACACTGTGTTGGTAAACTGCTCTGTTGAACAGTGTCCTGGTCATATGACCAGGTACTGACCAGCTCACTAGTAGGGGCATGTAACAATCCCGACTAAGCACAACCCAAATCAAATACCAATGGTACCCTGAATCAAACCCAACTTCCTCCGTCGGGTGGATCAGACCGTTACCAGTGGCAATATTAGTCAAAACTTATTACAACTCAGCCATATGATTACAGCATAAAAATACTTTTCAAGACTGAAGAAACTAGCTTACACTTACAATTAAACTGTTAGTGAAATACAAATAAGTAGGGGGCAAGGAATGGCAAGGGTTGGGAGCAAGGAATTGCAAGGGTTTGGAGCAAGGAATGGCAAGGGTTGGATACTAGTCTTGATGATATTCAAAGTTGGAACCTGTCCATTTAAGATGAAAGTACAGGATTTCAAAGGTAACGAAACTGCTGCAGCCCCAATAAAGAAACTCGTTTAGAATAAGGACAACTTATCTCAGTTTCATCCCACATTTTCGCCATCATCTTCTCCATCATGTGAAACATTTTCGCCATCATCTTCTTCATCATGTGAAACGAGACTGAGAAAAGACAAATTGAACACATTAACATAATACCTATAAGCACCCATGAGAAAAGACATTTGGAAGTTCAGATAATTAGAATACAAAAGAACCCTAGCAAATGCACTTTAAATTGAACCGAGTTCTGGGTAACTAACCAATATTCACTCCAAATTCAATTGCTTTTGAGACTGCAAGCATACACATGAAGACTTAACCTCAGAACCACCATTTGCAAGGATACGAAGTCGATGATGCAGTTGACTGAAGACGATCACTTTGGTGACAGCACACTCTTCCAATCCATCAATCCAGTTATGTTGACTGTAGAAGGAACACACAATACAGAGTAACAGAAACATTGGCAAGGAACACACTTAAACCTCATCTGCAATTGCCCACGTGCAGAACCATACTGAGCAAACTTACTGACACAACACGTTCGTTATTTGATGATTTAGATGACATATTTCTTGCCCCACAGGTGAATAAATGTATTACTTCACTGTCTAATAAACAAAACATGGATAATTATGCTATTGTGAGACAAGTCCTTATTTAAGCAGCATAGTATTCAGACATGATAAATTAAGGTAATTTCCAGAAGTTGCGTTGTTAACTTTGCTCAGTACAGGTGTAGATGTTGCGGCCATAAATGTTGAGGGGACCTAGCTTCCACAAAATGAAAGTTCTGAACGAAGCCGTTATTTCTGTTTAATCCATCTGATGCCTCCACTCTAAGGGACCAAGAATACTGGTAATGACAAATTTTCAGACTAACTATCATAATTTTATGTGTACATCTAACAATAACTTCACAATTGGAATTAATAAGACCAGAAAGAGGAATTATTAAGTTGTAACAGGAAAAGACACATACATACGACAATGGCTCCCCACACATACCCCAGGAAAGATGTATGGGAATAGGGGAGCAATTACTGTGTGATTCAACTTCCATTGCATACTGCATACCCCTACCCAACAAGTTAAAAGCACCGATATATACAACTGATTATATATATCAGGAATAATAACTAGTTAGGTGTGCCTAGAGGCTTACACATGTCAAGAAGTTTCAAAAACACCAACAGATAACCATCTACAACCATTATGCACATTGCATAGTAGGGAAATTTAAATAAGTGGGGAGCCAATCATTATATGCACATTGGGTAGTAATGAAATCTAAATAAGTGGGGAGCAAGGAATGGCAAGAGTTGGGAGCAAGGAATGGCAAGAGTTGGGAGCAAGGGCTGTTAACATACCGCTGCAGATATAATAAGTTAAACTATTCAAAATGTATGACTAAAAACTGATCATAATTAGAGAGAAAAAAAACTGCCCGTTACATGCTTCTACACTGTGTTGGTAAACTGCTCTGTTGAACAGTGTCCTGGTCATATGACCAGGTACTGACCAGCTCACTAGTAGGGGCATGTAACAATCCCGACTAAGCACAACCCAAATCAAATACCAATGGTACCCTGAATCAAACCCAACTTCCTCCGTCGGGTGGATCAGACCGTTACCAGTGGCAATATTAGTCAAAACTTATTACAACTCAGCCATATGATTACAGCATAAAAATACTTTTCAAGACTGAAGAAACTAGCTTACACTTACAATTAAACTGTTAGTGAAATACAAATAAGTAGGGGGCAAGGAATGGCAAGGGTTGGGAGCAAGGAATTGCAAGGGTTTGGAGCAAGGAATGGCAAGGGTTGGATACTAGTCTTGATGATGTCCGTCAATAGTTACAAAACATGATTTAAAAGTGATCATATCTCATTCTACAAAGATAGAAGATCTTATTCTTCCATGTACGGTATTTTCATGTACCATTCCGGAAAAAGACTGGGCATTAACAAGGACTAACTTTAAATCATTAGTTTGGTTTGACTTAACAGAATCGACACTTTCAATACTGTGTTTTCTAAACGAAGCACAACATTTGATGTTTGTGGATATGTCTGGATGCAACAATCTGATAGATGAGGATTTTGTTGTTTTAAAAGGATGCAGAAAGCTTGAACAATTCTATCTAAGTTTTACGAATATTTCACCCAGTACTTTGGAATGCATATGTCAAGATAAACCATTAATTGTAATTGATGCCTGTAAAATTCTTTTTGGATAGATCACTGTAGAAGTATACTTAACTCTGTTGGAGAGATAGTGAATTTTGGATACTAGTCTTGATGATATTCAAAGTTGGAACCTGTCCATTTAAGATGAAAGTACAGGATTTCAAAGGTAACGAAACTGCTGCAGCTCCAATAAACAGAAACTAAAATTATTAAGCTCTGTCATTATTTGGTTTATTTCAAGAAAATCTTTTAGAATAAGGACAACTTATCTCAGTTTCATCCCACATTTTCGCCATCATCTTCTCCATCATGTGAAACATTTTCGCCATCATCTTCTCCATCATGTGAAACGAGACTGAGAAAAGACAAAATGAACACATTAACATAATACCTATAAGCACCCATGAGAAAAGGTATTTGGAAGTTCAGATAATTAGAATACAAAAGAACCCTAGCAAATGCACTTTAAATCGGACCAAGTTCTGAATTACTAACAAATATTCACTCCAAATTCAATTGCTTTGGAGACTGCAAGCAAACACATGAAGACTTAACATCAGAACCACCATTTGCAAGGATACGAAGTCGATGATGCAGTTGACTGAAGATGATCACTTTGGTGACAGCACACACTTCCAATCCATCAATCCTGTTATGCAGACTGTATCATTATCGTGTTTACCTATATATTGATTATAGGGGCATTGTATACAACCTATTCATCTGTTCATTATTGAAAATTTTATTTAAATAACCTTTTCTCCATATACCCAATATAATGGATAAATCAATAATGAAAGCCTTATTGAATTGGGTTTATAGTTATATAAGTAAATGCATACTAGAGACACAATGATGATTACATACAACACAACAGAGTCATTCTGCATCAGTTAACTATATTACCATCAGACATTCTATGTTATAACAATTATACAACACATTGCTTATTCCAACCATCATCAGACATTCTATGTTATAACAACTCTACAATACATTGCTTATGCCAACTATCATCAGACATTCTATGTTATAACAACTCTACAATACATTGCTTATGCCATTTTACCATCATCTACAATCTATGATACAACAACAACTCAAGATGGCATTGCCTATGTCCTCCATAATCAGACAATCAGATAAAACTACTAAAGCAGCCAATTCAGAGAAATATAAAAATGCACTAGCTGTAAATACACAATCTGTTCACCAACACACTGTCCCATGATTAAATTATTAAGAATATCCAAAAAACACTCACAAAATCTTCCTAGTGTCCAAGTCCTGATTGTCACTAACAACTACTGAATTTCCCATCAAAATATAAGTTAATCTGATAGGACAAAATCAAATATGTTGACCAATGAATAAGCCAGTATCATATCACACAATAAATACACACCTGTAACAGTTTTAAAAACCTTAATCTGCTTGGACACCTCGTCGCTCTATTTCCACAGGGCTGTATGTCCAAATTTACAGTTTTGAGAAAATCGCTATCAAAGTTTCACAAGTAAATAACTTTTTTATAATAAGCTGAATTTTCATGAAATTTGGCATGCTGGTGGCGTTGGTCACCTGTATGACTCTGATTTTTTATAAATATTAAATAATTATTAATTATTTTATTAAGAAAAACAAAATATTTGTTTACGTCTTTTGGAAACCCAAGGTGCATTTTAGATAATTCCAAAATGCCACATTGACTTACGACTCTTTGGAAGTTACAAAAAAGCATTAATTAAGACATACGTCTGTATGGAAAAGAAACCAAGAAGCATTTTACTATGCAATTATAATAGAAAACAATATAAGATGTGAATAAAACCATTGTTTATTTTAACAGCAAATTGAGCAAAACATTTAAAATGAACAAAAAATAACATCACTTTGAATATCAAAACAGTTAAATTCTAACTTAAACACCGAAACAAACTTCTTCTCGAAATGACAAACAACTGTACCTTAACATTTTGAAATACAAAAACAGTTGAAACGTCTATTTAAAGATATATTTGTCCACGAAAATGACTATCAAGATTATAAGAGGGCAATAACCATTGATTTTCACTCGCAAAATATGTATCATAAAAACAGATATTAAATAAACAAAATGGATTTTTTATATGAAGTGAACTTACTCAATGATATAATGTACAAATACGTTTCGTTATGTGATACTTATGTACACATTTTGTTTTATTTTAGGGTTGAAAATCATTGTTAATTGTGCTCTTTGAACTCGTGCTAACCACTTCTATAGTCCACATAACTTTTATAAACGAAATTGCTTACGTTGAAGATTATACATTAAATAAAACATCTTTTGACTCAGTTTACACCTTGTTTATGTTCAGCCTTTTGTGTCTTGAATATATCCAGGCTGCAAAACTTGTTTATACTGCAGTCAAAAAGTTTCATGACTAGTAAAAACAAAAACCAAATTGACTAGAAAGTTATACAAGTATCCTTACTATAACCAATCACTTGTATTTAATTTGGTCAAAACCCTTAAACTGAGACTAGTTTCATAACTTTATAAAACTGCCGCTCAACCTTATGCATGTATTTCATCATGCTGGTCAGGTCTTTCTTTTTCTCATTTGAAATCACAGGCACATTCGACAGAACCTGTGGAACCGGAAGAAATTGGCATGACCCACATGTACGTGTAACTCTGTTTCCAATTACTGAATGTTTGAAGTCCTAATCTGCAAAACACAATAAAAAAACTCACACCTAATGGTTCTGTTGAAGTGTACTTCAATCCTTTCACTTTTGTAAATGGTATCCCATGACATTTCACTTCCCAGCTCTTCAATGAAAGATATTGGAAGGTCATTAAAATCGTAAACATTTACTGGAACAGTATCTGTCAAAGTCATAGAAACCTCTTCATCGTTCACAGAGTTTACAATGTCACCATTGGCATCGGTTTCAGTATTATTGTATATCATATCCAAGACCTGACTTAGTTTAAAATTGCTCATCTTTTAAACACTATACTGGATGTGTTCAAATACAGGTCTTGAATTTCAGCTTTGAAATCATCTTCTTGCACACTTGGATGTAATGAAATATGAAAATTCACTATCTCTCCAACAGAGTTAAGTATACTTCTACAGTGATCTATCCAAAAAGAATTTTACAGGCACCAATTACAATTAATGGTTTATC
The DNA here is from genome assembly GCA_032209605.1 of Mactromeris polynyma. Taxonomy (NCBI): domain Eukaryota; kingdom Metazoa; phylum Mollusca; class Bivalvia; order Venerida; family Mactridae; genus Mactromeris; species Mactromeris polynyma. The sequence goes on along the minus strand of JASFXZ010000011.1, from coordinate 89,548 downwards.
TTGACATATGCATTCCAAAGTACTGGGTGAAATATTCGTAAAACTTAGATAGAATTGTTCAAGCTTTCTGCATCCTTTTAAAACAACAAAATCCTCATCTATCAGATTGTTGCATCCAGACATATCCACAAACATCAAATGTTGTGCTTCGTTTAGAAAACACAGTATTGAAAGTGTCGATTCTGTTAAGTCCAACCAAACTAATGATTTAAAGTTAGTCCTTGTTAATGCCCAGTCTTTTTCCGGTATGGTACATGAAAATACCGTACATGGAAGAATAAGATCTTCTATCTTTGTAGAATGAGATATGATCACTTTTAAATCATGTTTTGTAACTATTGACGGACATCATCAAGACTAGTATCCAACCCTTGCCATTCCTTGCTCCAAACCCTTGCAATTCCTTGCTCCCAACCCTTGCCATTCCTTGCCCCCTACTTATTTGTATTTCACTAACAGTTTAATTGTAAGTGTAAGCTAGTTTCTTCAGTCTTGAAAAGTATTTTTATGCTGTAATCATATGGCTGAGTTGTAATAAGTTTTGACTAATATTGCCACTGGTAACGGTCTGATCCACCCGACGGAGGAAGTTGGGTTTGATTCAGGGTACCATTGGTATTTGATTTGGGTTGTGCTTAGTCGGGATTGTTACATGCCCCTACTAGTGAGCTGGTCAGTACCTGGTCATATGACCAGGACACTGTTCAACAGAGCAGTTTACCAACACAGTGTAGAAGCATGTAACGGGCAGTTTTTTTTCTCTCTAATTATGATCAGTTTTTAGTCATACATTTTGAATAGTTTAACTTATTTTATCTGCAGCGGTATGTTAACAGCCCTTGCTCCCAACTCTTGCCATTCCTTGCTCCCAACTCTTGCCATTCCTTGCTCCCCACTTATTTAGATTTCATTACTACCCAATGTGCATATAATGATTGGCTCCCCACTTATTTAAATTTCCCTACTATGCAATGTGCATAATGGTTGTAGATGGTTATCTGTTGGTGTTTTTGAAACTTCTTGGCATGTGTAAGCCTCTAGGCACACCTAACTAGTTATTATTCCTGATATATATAATCAGTTGTATATATCGGTGCTTTTAACTTGTTGGGTAGGGGTATGCAGTATGCAATGGAAGTTGAATCACACAGTAATTGCTCCCCTATTCCCATACATCTTTCCTGGGGTATGTGTGGGGAGCCATTGTCGTATGTATGTGTCTTTTCCTGTTACAACTTAATAATTCCTCTTTCTGGTCTTATTAATTCCAATTGTGAAGTTATTGTTAGATGTACACATAAAATTATGATAGTTAGTCTGAAAATTTGTCATTACCAGTATTCTTGGTCCCTTAGAGTGGAGGCATCAGATGGATTAAACAGAAATAACGGCTTCGTTCAGATCTTTCATTTTGTGGAAGCTAGGTCTATCACCCTGCTTAGATATCACCTTGACCAGAAGTCGCCATGTTAGTCTTGATAGCTGACTTGGTTGTGATATACAAGTATACTGTCTTGTACCGAGATCACTAGTTGGGTGATATTTTAAATAATACAAATTATCACAAAATCTCTGATTATTTCATTACTTTATTTAATCCGTATTGAAAACAGTTGTGTCAAATAAAATCCAATTAGAATACTGAGAGTGATTCCGTTAGATGATTTCCAAGTTCTATAATTTCAGTAAAAGATTGTCAGGAAAAACTCTCAGGAGCCTGGCACGAAAAAGACTGAATCTGAAGCGGCTTGCTGGCGCTATATAACTATACATTTTTAGATTCTTGACCAATCATAATATATCACATGATCCTGACTTTGTATCATGTACTGCTGACGTTTTACTAAGACTAATCATGTATCCTTATTTGTTTAGAGAATCTTGGAATCAGTACTTGTAATCACTCTTAGTCATAGGTTATAGGTTATAGCAAGCGAGAAAAGAATGTATAAACAATGTGATGGTACACGTTGTTTACTCGTGGTCAATTATACCTGTAATTATTCTGGTATAGCAGAATCATAGATAATTGACCGAATGTAAGAGCGATGTAAGAGGTTACAGGTCCCCTCAACATTTATGGCCGCAACATCTACACCTGTACTGAGCAAAGTTAACAACGCAACTTCTGGAAATTACCTTAATTTATCATGTCTGAATACTATGCTGCTTAAATAAGGACTTGTCTCACAATAGCATATCCATGTTTTGTTTATTAGACAGTGAAGTAATACATTTATTTACCTGTGGGGCAAGAAATATGTCATCTAAATCATCAAATAACGAACGTGTTGTGTTAGTAAGTTTGCTCAGTATGGTTCTGCACGTGGGATATTGCAGATGAGGTTTAAGTGTGTTCCTTGCCAATGTTTCTGTTACTCTGTATTGTGTGTTCGTTCTACAGTCAACATAACTGGATTGATGGATTGGAAGTGTGTGCTGTCACCAAAGTGATCGTCTTCAGTCAACTGCATCATCGACTTCGTATCCTTGCAACTGGTGGTTCTGATGTTAAGTCTTCATGTGTATGCTTGCAGTCTCCAAAGCAATTGAATTTGGAGTGAATATTTGTTAGTAATTCAGAACTCGGTCCGATTTAAAGTGCATTTGCTAGGGTTCTTTTGTATTCTAATTATCTGAACTTCCAAATGCCTTTTCTCATGGGTGCTTATAGGTATTATGTTAATGTGTTCATTTTGTCTTTTCTCAGTCTCGTTTCACATGATGGAGAAGATGATGACAAGGAGTTTGGAGAAGATGATGGCGAAAATGTCCGGATAAAACTGAGATAAAGTTGTCCTTATTCTAAACGTTTTTCTTGAAATAAACCTAATAATGATAGATCTTAATATCTTTATTTGATAGTCTTAATTGTTAGTGTAAGCTAGTTTTCAAACTAATTCTGCTTTTAAAGAATAAGTTTTAAATTTATAAATTCATTGATAAAAAAATCAAATTTAACTTTGCAATAATTACTTTCATTAACGATATTAGGATTATTTAAGTTATTGTTAGATGTACACATAAAATATGATAGTTAGTCTTAAAATTTGTCATTACCAGTATTCTTGGTCCCTTAGAGTGGAGGCATCAGATGGATTAAACAGAACTAACGGCTTCGTTCAGATCTTTCATTTTGTGGAAGCTAGGTCCCCTCAACATTTATGGCCGCAACATCTACACCTGTACTGAGCAAAATTGCCAACGCAACTTCTGGAAATTACCTTAATTCATCATGTCTGAATAATATGCTGCTTAAATAAAGACTTGTTTCACAATAGCATATCAATGTTTTGTTTATTAGACAGTGAAGTAATACATTTATTCACCTGTGGGGCAAGAAATATGTCATCTAAATCATCAAATAACGAACGTGTTGTGTTAGAAATTTTGCTCAGTATAGTTCTGCACGTGGGCAATTGCAGATGAGGTTTAAGTGAGTTCCTTGCCAAAGTTTCTGTGACTCTGTATTATGTGTTCGTTCTACAGTCAACATAACTGGATTGATGGATTGGAAGAGTGTGCTGTCACCAAAGTGATCGTCTTCAGTCAACTGCATCATCGATTTTGTATCCTTGCAAATGGTGGTTCTGATGTTAAGTCTTCCTGTGTATACTTGCAGTCTCAAAAGCACTTGAATTTGGAGTGAATACTGGTTAGTTACCCAGAACTCGGTCCGATTTAAAGTGCATTTGCTAGTGTTCTTTTGTATTCTAATTATCTGAACTTCCAAATGACTTTTCACATGGGTGCTTAATAGGTATTATTTAATGTGTTCATTTTGTCTTTTCTCAGTCTCGTTTCACATGATGGAGAAGATGATGGCGAAATTGTCGGGATAAAACTGAGATAAGTTGTCCTTCTAAAAGTTGTTCTTGTAATAAACCTAATAATGATAGATCTTAATAGACTAGTATCCAACCCTTGCCATCCCTTGCTCCCAACCCTTGCCATTCCTTGCCCCCTTCTTATTTGTATTTCACTTACAGTTTCATTGTAAGTGTAAGCTAGTTTCTTCAGTCTTGAAATGAAGTATTTTTATGCTGTAATCATATCGCTGAGTTGTAATAAGTTTTGACTAATATTGCCGCTGGTAACGGTCTGATCCACCCGACGGAGGAAGTTGGGTTTGATTCAGGGTACCATTGGTTTTTGATAATCTGGGTTGTGCGTAGTCGTGATTGTTACATGCCCCGACTAGTGAGCTGGTCAGTAACTGGTCGTATGACCAGGACACTGTTCGATAGATAGAGCAGTTTACCAACACAGTGTTGGAGCATGTAACGGGCAGTTTTTTCTCCCTGATATGGATAAATATGATTAATTTTTCTGGTAGTCATACATTTTGAATAGTTAACTTATTATATCTGCAGCGGTATGTTAACAGTCCTGAACCATCTTCATAGCCAGATTATCATGTGAAATAATTGGGTTTAGGCAGTCTCTTTACTCTTGAAATAATTAAGACTAGTATCCAACCCTTGCAATCCCTTGCTCCCAACCCTTGCCATTCCGTGCCCCCTTCTTATTTGTATTTCACTTACAGTTTAATTGTAAGTGTAAGCTAGTTTCTTCAGTCTTGAAATCAAGTATTTTGATGCTGTAATCATATCGCTGAGCTGTAATAAGTTTTGACTAATATTGCCGCTGGTAACGGTCTGATCCACCCGACGGAGGAAGTTGGGTTTGATTCAGGGTACCATTGGTTTTTGATAATCCGGGTTGTGCGTAGTCGTGATTGTTACATGCCCCGACTAGTGAGCTGGTCAGTAACTGGTCTTATGACCAGGACACTGTTCGATAGATAGAGCAGTTTACCAACACAGTGTAGGAGCATGTAACGGGCAGTTTTTTCTCCCTGATATGGATAAATATGATTAATTTTTCTGGTAGTCATACATGTTGAATAGTTAATTTATTATATCTGCAGGGGTATGTTAACAGTCCTGAACCATCTTCATAGCCAGATTATCATGTGAAATAATTGGGATTAGGCAGTTTCTTTACTCTTGAAATAATTAAAGACTAGTATCCAACCCATGCCATCCCTTGCTCCCAACCCTTGCCTTTCCTTGCTCCCCACTTATTAAAATTGCATTACTTAGCAATGTGCATAATGATTGGCTCCCCACTTATTTAATAAACCTAATAATGACAGAGCTTAATAACTTTATTTGATAGTCTTAATTGTAAGTGTAAGTTATTTTTCCAACTAATTCTGCTTTTAAAGAATAAGTTTTAAATTTATAATTTCATTAATAAATAGATCAAATTTATCTTGGTAATAATTACTTCCATTAACGATATTAGGATTATTTTAGTTTATTGTTGACATGTCAGCCACTTAAAAAGACTCAATCTCCCACTTTACAGGGAGCAATCTCCAGATTGGCCTTCACTGTCTGGTTTCGAACTTTATATGTATGTGGCGTTCCCTATAGCCACTTATTCTCTCTCTTTTCCTAACACCTATAATAGACAAGGCCATAAATATATATATATAGATATATTGATTCTAATTGTAGTTATTTTTAGATATAAGCTTAATCATGAAAGTTATCCTGAAGATTTGTCATAACATGTACCAGCAGTTTTGGTTCCTGAGAGTGGATGCATCAGTGGGATTCAACAGAGAAAACGGTTTCGTTCGCATCTTTCATCTTTTGTGTAGCCAGGTCCCCGCAACATTTATGGCCGCAACATCTACACCTAGATCTGCACGTGGGATATTGCAGATGGAGTGGAGTGAGTTCATCGCCTAATTCTCTGTGACTCTGCATTGTGTGTTTCTACTGTCCGCATCACTGGATTGATGGATTGGAAGTGTGTGCTGTCAGCTAAGTGATCATCTACAAACAACTGCCATATCAACTTAGTATCCTTGCATATGATGGTTCTATTGTTTAATTTACCTTTTGGTGAATTTAGTTTTAAAATTAATTTAAAAGTCCAATTTGTCCAATATATTCATATAGTACCAAAGTAACCAGTCTGTCGGGATTCGAACTTCCTAATAGCCTTTCTCATTGGCACTTGTGCTGTATATTAATATTTTTTTCATTTTGTTTTTTGTCTGTCTTGTTCCTGTGATAGTGAAGTGTGTGCCGACAATGATGTCGAAGATGTCAAGAAGAGGAGTTTAAAGAATTAAAGATTTGTTTAATGGATTGGCTCATCTGTTGAACGGGATATTGAGGTGTAAGAAGATAACTGCCCAAGACTGAAATATGAACAACAGCAACAAGCTATAGAAGATGAAGATGATGTGAGAAACATGCCTGGAACATGGATGGGATGCAACTTGAAGAAATGCATTTAACCAGGCGAACATTTACCAGTTTCTAAAACAAAGCAATAATTCTTTCTTTCATTGTTGAGGAGGTCTTATTATTGAGGTGATCTTTATGTGAGGTTTTACTGTATATACTACTATATTAAATGATTTTAAATGAGTATGTTCGGAATGCTGTGGTTGCCCCTTTTTCCCCAATCGGTTATCTATAAAGTACACACACATGTTTGTCTTTCAGTTATATTGTATGCAACATTGAATATTGCTGATTTGAAAATTTGGTATTGTTTCACAAAAAATTTAACAAGTGTTTTCATTTACAGTGAGATACCGTTCGTTGATTCCCCAGTTACAACTTCTCAGGCAGGTACACGATAAGTCACACATATTAATGCACATATGTTGTCTGTTCAATATAAAAGCAAATATCAATATTTGAAAAATTTCAGTAGTTTACTATAATATCTAGAGAATGAATTCTATGCTGATATTCTATATTAAATGATTTTGAATGAATAGGTTTAGAATGCTGTGGTTGTCCCATCTTTTGCAATCTCTTGTCTATAAAGTACCTATACAAGTTTGTATTTCGGCCATATTTTATGCAACATCAAATATTGCTGGCCTGAAAATTTGGCCTCATGCTGCAAAATAAATAATTTAATAATTATTTTCATTTACAGGAAGATAACCTTTGTTGATTCACCTGTTACAACTTCTCCACAGATACATGATACATTGTGACATCAGCTTTTACATTAAGGTATGATATTTATCATATCACAAACTTTCAATGTTGTTGTTTTAAGTTCATAAACATTGAGATGTTTCATTCATAAGCAAAACTGAAGTCTCACTATTGTAGCTGATGAAACACTTGTCCAAGGACTTGCTTGATGATATTATAAATTGTATATGGGCTTAGTCTTACCTTTGTCATACTCAACTTTTTTATTGATTACACATTTATACACATGAACAGGTGAGTTGTTTTTGATTAATGTCATAACTATAACTACCAAGAATTGTGACCATTTCAGAACTCAAAATAATAGAGGCATTGTGGTGATGATGGTGGATTGAGGTTGTGTGTTGGAAAACCAGATTTCTCCAAGCAGCTTTGAAGTGAATCTCTAGATGCTCGGTGACCATTTCGGAGTTGTGCAAATATATGTATCTATATATTTAGGATAATGTGAAGTAGTCTCATTCAGCAATGTGTCAGAAACTTGTAAAATGAACATTAGATGAGCCAAAATAACTTTAAGGTTACTGAAACCAGCAAGTTTTGAGATTTTACTTGGAACTATTTTGAGTATTCTAAAAATGAAACCCTGAAGAAACTTTTCAAAACATTCTTGTGACATTAACGTGTTGATATCTAATGGAACATCATGTGATCTCAATTGATAAGAACGACTGACTGATTGGAATGTGAAGAAATTTTTTGAAACTTTCCCTACATTGTAGGGATTTGTGCTAGTTTTTGTTTAACATGGTGTTTGTACTGTTACAGTGCATATTTAACTTCTGACAACTTGCATATATGTATTGGTTTAACTTGACTCCTTAAGTCATGAAGATTTAACATTAGGCTAAACTTGACATGTTGTTTGCTGTCTCCCTACCAACCTGACACAAATGTTGCAATACAGAATGAGAAATCTCGGATTTTCTAAAAATGTTTATAACCGAATACCTGTGAGAATGAAATCCAAAAGTTTTCAAGACATAACTGTTCAACATTTTTATTATTTCTGTTCTTTATATAATGTATGTTAATGGCCATGTGTACTGTTTGTATCACTTTGTATAAGCCAAGGGGTAATTCCTACTGTTCAGAAACTTGGATCAAAGTGTGTGTAAGGTAATGACAATATTCAAATTGCATAAAGATGGGTCATAAAAATCAATAATTATTTCTGCTACAATGTCTGTTATCTAGGTTTTGTTGCTGACGCCATGTTTTTGTCATTCAACAAAATAACACCCGTTTCTTTTCCAATAATGATGGTGTTCATCTGCTTATTGCCGTGAAAATGTATGTAAAATGGACATTATTTGACAGAATATTTTAAAATTATGTTTTTGCACATTTTTCTGTGATTGAAACTTTGTCAATGATATTGTTTACATAATGATGTGTGCTTATCAACCATAACCCCTCCAATAAACGAAGCCTTGCCAGCAGCAAATCAGTGTTTGTTATATGAGTGAGTTAAGACTATACAATTCTTGTAATAAATTGTTTCAGATGCACTAAAACTTTGGTAATGATAGTAATATCAAATACGACTGTATAAAAGTAATATTTGGTTTGAAACTGTTTTTGTTCATAATAAAAACAAATTGTAAAAATAGAAGTATTGCAATATTTTAAAAGGGTGTAAGGGATGGCTGTGAGTGGAGATGGGGAGGCCATTTTAAAAAGATTTTTTATGATATGCACTGCACATGTATTGTAACATTTGTATGCCTTAATCTATTTAGTTGATATATATGTATTAATCGGTAATTATTTGTGTTAATTTGTCTATATGAATGTTTATAATTAAATATTTATAATAAAATTTTGAAATGTACTATTTATATATATGTATTATTATATCTATTATGAGCAATAAAATACACAAGTGTTGTAATTAATCTTGTTGTCATTGTCTTGGTAGTACATTTATATATCGCACACTGTGGCGTTCATAGGTGATCATAAATTACCAGAACTTGGTACATGTACCGCTATGATTTTGGCAGTATGGCAGTCGATTTATTATGAATGCTATGGAAATTGCAAATGGAAATATCAAATTTGCAAGGAAAACTTGACACTGTAATTGATGACCACTAAAGACTATGATCCTGTATTTACTCGATATTCTAATTGAACCGACAACAACTGCGAAAACTTCTTCCAGACATGTCTTTGTTTACAAGCTGACACAAATTGGCATGAAATGACATTAAACTGCAAAAACAAATAAATGTTTTGAAATACAATTCACTGGACAAGATGTGGGTAATAACACACATGAACAAAAGCACTTTTCACTTTATTGGCCTTGTATATAAATGACTAGCCATTATTAATTATTTATTAGATCTAGTATAATTTTTCATGCAGACAAATAAAATGACTAACCATTAGTTTGAGTTCTGTTCAGTTCTGAGAATTCAGTTTTCTCACAACAATATTCACAAATGAAATCAAAATTAACACATGCATGGAACAGATGGCAAAAGACAAGTTTTATTCTGTAAGACTTCATAATAGCAGTTCATTAATGTCAACAACAAAACTTGTATTGTTTCAAAAACATTATTCAAACAATGCTCACAGAATACATGCTTAAATTGTGACATTTTTCCGCATTGCTTTTATCTTTCGAGCGTTCACTTTTAAGTATGTATATCTGTTATTTTTTTCCAAAAGTGTTCATTAAAACAAGGACGAATCTGGAACACACTATAACATAGTCCCTGGATGAATATTTCAAGCAATAAGTTGATCGAAAAAATTGATTGGAAATAATATAATGTGATCATGTTTATTCATGCAAAACTCTTATGATCAGATACATTTTACTCTATTAAGCCGAATGTCGAGCATGACTGAAATTACTACTACAGTGAATTATAAAGGCAACTACAGAGGACATGCGACGTTTTTGGAAGATGACAACGATATATATACTAAAAAGTCAGCAGATTAGTCAAATCCATTATGGCAGCTTCCATGATTTCCACTCATGGGTGGGTACCGCTCCGAATTGTCTATATCTTAATGGATCAGGCCGTGATTGTCTTAATGGCTCAGGCCGGAACGCCTACTTTTTTAGCCCCGCCCTTTATGTTCTGTATGGTGTTGCAATTATGACTTGCTTACCATAATAAGAAACATGGCGACGAAGTTCACCAAATACGAAGATGTAGAACATTTTATCTCAAATTATTCACGGGAAACCGGTTACAGTTTCGTGAAGAGGAACACGTGGAATTTGGGCGGGCATGGTAATGTTTTCTTTTAATGAACGATGTGCGATATTTAACCTGTCCTGCCTCGGACGAAAATGTATGTCGTTTCGGCTTTAAACCAGTTCGGACATATCTACTAGCATAGACCTACTCTCCTATATTATCATGCCCTTTAATATTCTGATTATTTCGCAATCGCCGTCTGTCAAGTTGAAAATCACTGAATTTTTTAGAAACACATGTATAATCATGAAGCAATAATGCTCTGAAAATGTCTTTAAGGTTCATGTCAAGCGGATTGGCATTGCAATTGCTACAAATAATGCAACACAAATTTCTGGGAATTCAATACATTCTAACTCAAATCAGTTGCATAATATAAATGATAAGAGTAACACGAATAAATTGGGTGTTTAATATATGCCTTTGTGCACTACCAAAGCTGTATAGGCCAAAATTATGTGACAATTTAGGTAAAAAAGGGCCCTTCACTAAAAATATATCCAACTTGTTATCCGAAAACATTTTAAGTTTAATATCATACCAACATTATTATCCATTATGATAGTAAGATGGTACGAGAAGTTATTTATTCTAGATTTTATCAACAAAGTAGAAATTTTATGTCAAACTTGTTGAAATGTTGTCACTGGGCGCTGCCATTTTTGTTTTGACATTTAAGAGTTAATCCAAGTGTTTTAGACTTTCTTTTGTCTCTATCAGTATCACCTAGAATAGTGTTTCATTCATCAAAAAAAGTAATAGAGCGTTCCCGTTACATGACCTACTTTCCGTTAGCCGCCATGTTGGTAGACAAGCGTTTATCGGATGAGCGCATCGATTGGTAGAAAATGGCGACAGTCAGAACGAAGACCGTGCTTTCGCTTCGGAAAAATGCAAATAACACAGTTTTATCTTCTCAATCAGACACAAATAAACAACAGAAATACATTAATGGACTTGATAAAATTTAAAAAGACCGATACTAGCAGAAATTATCGTTGATAAAGGGTCAAGATCCGTACGAGATTGTACTGTGGTCAGGTGATCATGAACGTTTACCAAACATCAATTACATAAATCTGGTCAATTATTTGATTTTCAATACAAGTGCCTACACTGGTGAGCAACTGGATTACTATAAAGGTCTAGATGCCTACAACCCATTTGTGTGTGGTTGGGTCCGAGATGTGGGATCCTGCTGAGTGCTCTGTTGATGATAAGATCATCGTTACTGCTAAGGTATAGAAATAATAGGCCTTTTTATTCAGTTTATTTAGCCAAGCTGTATCTGGTCTCTAAAACTACATAACCTAAATGATCACAATAAATGTGGTTATTTATATGCATGTACTAAAATGAGATTTATGATGTTGATTTTCTTTCACCACTTTCATAGATCACACTGACTAAGGCACATGATGGTAGCTAGATAGAGATAAGCTTTCTTTAAAGTCACATATGATCAACAAGTAACATGAGCTACAAAGCTTGATGGTCACCTACAAGGTATACTCTAACAGATACATACCTGGGCTTATTTATCTCCTGATTCTACCTTTTATATACTAAGTGCCTAGCAGGGAAGCTACCTGTAATATTTTTCGCGTCGGGTTCGACGTGGCCAGGGATCAAACCCACAACCTCCCGCACTCAAAGCTGACTTTCTACCAGCTGAGCTAATGAGGCGGTTAAATAGTATATGTTCTTTCTTACTTTCTATAAGGCATCTTTGTTTTAGACATATTCAGACTGTTTCGGATTTTGAAGCCAAGTGGCATGGTGCACATTATTTTGTCCATTATTTTACAAATAGTTGTACAAGCTCAATTCTGAACAACTACACATTTAATTTAGATAAAATTACATGCATATCTAAAATGACATTAAGTTTAAGTTGTGCTGAAAATTTTAAGAAGAAATCTCATTATGGTTTTTAATTTATACAACATTGAAGACCCAAAAATGGTCTACATGTAATGTTTTAGCATCAGTTATTTCTCAAATCTTCAATAAATCCTGCAACACATTATTATTATGAATTCCAGAAATTATACTTTAAGATAATATGATAAAAATCAGAAACAGAAGGAGAAACAAGGCCAGTATTGGGTTGGACATATTATATAATGTTATGCAATAAACAATAGTGTCCCCTGTGTGCACTATCTAGATATAAATCTTATCCAGACCCATAATCAGCATTTCAGTGTCTGGCCCAGTGGGAGTCCAATATACATCCTGTCAGTATTGGCTGTCACCATCTGACACATATATATATATACAGTAAAGTTGAGAAATGGTGTTAATTATTTGTATAATGGACTTTACCTAAAGGACAATTTATAAAATGAGTTGATCTTAATTGCCTTGAATGTTAGAAACTATGTGTATTAATTAAACAATTAAATCAACATATGTGTGATATTTATGATTTTAAACATGATATATTTCACATTTCTATACTTACATAAATTGTTAAACCCCAGTGCAAATGAAATAATGAAGAAAAAAGAACTTGTCCGACTCTTAATATAAATCACTTTTGAAAGAAAGACTTAACAGTGAGAAACTAATACCAGTATATCACCTTTATTTTTATTTGTCACCAATATTAATACCAAAAATTAATTCTTTTCTACTAAATGTTTATAGATATATGTTTTAGCTTGTTGTCTTTAATCTCAATAGTTATTGATGTTATAATTGATTCTGGTCATTTCAGGCACACAACAGAACAGCAGCCTGAACCCACACCCAGACACCCAATGCAAGAGGCCCTCTGTGCTGATAATGACGGAACAAGTGAAGATGAGATATTTACCGCGCAAAAATTCTACAACTACTGTCTAGACATTGAGTTTGGTTCAATGGTTGAGTGTTAGAATCCTGTCTGCAAACATAAATGATTCCATTTTACATGTGTGAGCATCAGGAAAGAACCTCAATTACACTTGTTCTGTCCAGATTGCAGATAATTGGACAGCTTTAAGGGCCAGCGAAATTCACACAAAAAACTCAAGGGACTGATCCATTTAAAAAGGAAATATGGACTTGTGGCCGAAGCAGTTAAGATAAGGATGCATTTACTGTTACACCTTCATAGTGTGAACTTTTTGTGAACAGTTTTGACCCTTAGAATACATTTATGTATTTTTACTTTTTAAATTTTCTTATAAATTAATTACATTTTTCAATGTTATTAGTATTTACTATACATCAGTAATTATATTGCTGTAGTGTACTATGTTAGTATTATTGTTTTGAACTTCTGTCATTATTATGTTAATAGAATAATGCTTTCAGTACACTTATATTTGTCTCCTTTATTACTTACAGCTAGTTCCTGGGGCACTATTCACAAACAATTAAATCTGGAACTCAAACTTGCAAAATTTATATTAACTAGCAATTTGTTTTCATTAAATCAAAATTAATGAAAATCTGTTTGAATAATTGTTGTTTCCCTCTGTCTAATTTTGCAGATTTTTATTAAAATCTACATTGTTATAACAGGCAAAATTCTAAAGTCCAAGTCTGAATTTCAGACATATAATGTTTGAGAATTAGGCCCCATGATATCTTTGTTCACATGAACATCAAGCACTAATGAGATTTTGACTGAATAATGTCTGGATTACATTAAGTATAACAAGACAAAATTGACAGTGAAATAAAACAAAAAACTTTAATAACAATGTACTTGAGATGATTCTATAGCTCTGGCAAATACACAATACATGTATCTTATCAATAATGTGACAAATTTGAATCACAAATATGGAAGACTTATTAAATAGACACAATACAAAACTTACAAGCAAAGATTTAGATCAGTAACATGTGAGATCAGTAAATTAATAATAACAGCAAGTATCTAGACAAAACTTCCCGGCATAACACAGTTCATATCACTTTGGTTAATTTCATTTTGGCAGTTCTGTCCCAGTATACTACAACTTAAGACACTTTCACTAACAGTCAGACTTCTTTAATTACATGGTACTACTGAATCGCACATGCTGGCAAGAACACAACAAACATGAACTATGTTGTCCAAATCGCGTCCCATTCTCACGGTAGGTGTCCAGTCCGGGTTGAGCTGGTTATACAATTCTGCTGTTTTTTTTCTAAAATAATAAGAGATCGATACTCGTAGAGATAAAACAGTAGATCTATTTTTATTTAACACAGTAAATAAGGATACATGCATATATATATCGACACATCATGTTTAACATAATACAAAACATAGTAAAAATATCTAAAATCTGGGACGTGATTAACAAAGACCATGCTGATGCACTAAAACTCACGTCATACGTATCCACTATTTGACAGGTCATCGTGACCTGATACAAGTGATAGACTTACTGAATATTCAGGTTCAGACTTTATTTCACTTACAAGTTGTAAACACGCAAATCACCGAGATACTTACTAATAAAGTGATTAGAGCAGACCCGAAGATTGTCAACGCTCGAGGGTTTGATATCTGATCTACCTATGTTGGCCAGCCATTTATCACGGCGAGCTTGGGACAGTTCTTTTCTTCGTTTCCTTTATGGCTTTAAAGTAAAATAACCCGCGGCAACCGAAAGAACGATTTATTCTTTTCATGTCTATTTTAACAGCCATACACTGCACAAAGTGCAGGCATCCTAAAGTTGTTGATAAATTAGTAACTGTATACGTAAATATTGATAAATATCGATTTTCTGTTGGCAACTAGAGCGTATCTACGGCTATTGTTTGTCTACCAATATGGCGGACACAAGGTGCTCGTGACGTCATACGGGATCGCTCTATAGTTGAAATTATTTAAAAAGTTGTTATTTTTTTACATATTTTCTAAAATATCTGAACATTTTAAGTATTTTTGTTTTTAAATTGCATTATTTGTCAATAACAAATAATCTATCTGTATCTGCTCATTCAGACGAACATTTAGATATATAATATTCCATATTGCATTGTTGTTTTACTTAAAAAATCAGTGAATTGTAATATGCAAAATCCGCTTAACATGAACCTTAACTGGGAATGTTTAATGTAGCCATTTGTGGAATAACTTTTTATGTTAACTACATATTTTTTGAGGATTTGACATCTTAAAATATTGCTTTTTACATTGGGGTAAGTTAAATATGTGGTACTTGTTATGAAAATCCGAGAATTTATAGAAAACTTACCGTGAGTATGTGAAGAAATTACACTTTTGCTGTTAATGCAAAAGATATTGTAATTGAATGTTTTCTATATAGGCTTTAACAAATTAACTTAATACATGTATTGATCTTTTATAAGAATAAATAAAAAGTCAATTTTTTTACGGAAATAATAATAAATTGAGAAATTTGGCGATTCTTTGGAGCAAATACCTGATTTAATGGTCTTTTATGTCTTTTTTGGACTAAAGGATCTTTACTTATATTAATTATATATCATTGAAAGCTTCTTTACATGGACATTGGTTTTAAAACTGTCCATACTGTGTTTTGAAATGCAAAACAGAAAGGCGCCAACTAGCAGTTTTTCCAAATCTCGCACATAGGTATCTTTAATTGCTTGTGGTGTGAACGAGCGAGACTTCTTTGAATGGTCCAATTAGCAAATATCTATAGTATTTAGGTCTTTGTTAAATGGTGTATACAATAAAAAAAATATTAAAAATATTTTCAATGTCTTATGAGATTTTTTGTTTAACAGATCACACCTGCGAGGCTGCATATATGACTGTGGTAGACAGAGAGTTCCATTCCCTTATTGTTCTTTGGAATAACTATGTGTTCTTGTTGTAACAGGTTAATGAAGGAAAGATAGTTACAGAGATCATTAAACAAGTTTACATGACTTTGGGTATTAGGCCTATTCTTAAACAACTTCAACTAATGAAGCCATGCAATGGATTGTTAGGCTGATCTGTTGGGTTGTGATACCAATAATCTTTCACATAAGGTGATATCGAAAACAAAAAATTGAACATGCATCCAATTAGTCTAAGATAGGACGACAGTCAACCTTGACTGTTAGTCTGGGTTCGAATCCCAGGTTGGATTTCAGTTGTATTGTTGAAGATTCATGAGTTATTAAAAATTTTAAGTTAATATCCGAATATCTGTAACTAAACAATACTACATGTGTTTTATATTCTTTCTGATTTGAGATCAATTTCATTATGAATACATGTAACACTATTAATTTATTTTCCTGTTCTCATTTCCAGATTGGTGGTAATAACCATGACTGAGATTGTTCTACATGTATTTGTGTGTCCTTGATTATTACCCATTTTGTTTTTGGCAACTCTTTACCCTTTAATTATTTTACTTTTGATCATAGATGTATGTTTATTGAACAATTAAGTTCATTAAAGTAGTTGGTTCCTAATTATTAGCACCGTTAGTAGAATTCATCACTGTTTAAAACAAAGAATTAAAGATAGTCGTGATATTGATTCTGCACATCAAAACTACATAACTAACATTGTAGAATAAAGTGAAGACTTATAATTTTATCTAGAAATTGAATCCTTTGAGGGAAGACGTCTTTGGTGGGAGGACAAGCGAGGCAATGTGCCCATTGAAAATGAAGGTATTCCGTTTGTTACCATCGGGCATGAGGTGAGGGAATGCCACCAAGGTTCCTGGAAGAAAGCTAAAGCAGGAATGATGAGGTGATGGTTTTGTATAAAGTCTAAATATCATTTTTCTTTTCCCTTATGTTTAATATATTTTTACAAAATCCTGATTTTGTTTATTTGTTGACAATCTCGAATGAAAACAGCAAACTGAATTTTATTTTCTTAAAGACATTGTTATACAATGCAACAAAGTCAAATACTGCTTAAGTGACAAATTGTTCATTACATATGTTCTGAGAATATATTGTGGATGAAATGGATTTTCTAAGAATTTGCTTAGTAAACCTTGATTACCGGTATGTCTTGATAATAGGAATATCAATAGATAGTAAATGCAGATATTTAGAACATTTTTTTTATCATTGTAATTAATTGAAACGATGCTTTCAAAATTTCTTACATTACAGGATACTGACCACAATTATTTAATGAAGAGGCGAAGAATGCAGGTAACGAAGAAACAGGACTGCAAGGCCACCATCAGAATTTAAGAAAGCTTGTGAAATTTCCTGAATATGAGGTAGCTGTCTACAAATAGTATTTTGATTTTTGTGAAATGTTCTTCATTGATTAAGTAGTCTATTATGTTATTTGTCCCAAAACTGGCCTCATAGTGCTGACTATTTACACATATAAGTATTACAATCAAAACATTCCTTACATTATGTAGAAATATCACTTATTTACCCACATGTGAACCTTTGTTTTATTTATTTATGTCATATTGTTTAATGCCATTTTCAAGAATTTTCAGTTATTTAACACCTGTCAGTTGACCTTACTTATTTGCCTGGAGTTAAATGTAAAATGTCATAAAAGGACATGACCTGCCAAGTCTGGGAATCGAAATATGGATCCTCCGTAAGTGGTTCCAACACTCTTACCACCAAGGTTTCTGGGCAGGCCTTACTTCTGTTTTAAGCATGTAATTTCTAATGTACGAAATACATTTACAGATAAGTGTAGCCTCTTCTACCAATGCTAGGAAAAGAAAATTAGAACTTCTTAGAAGTGACTTTTGTTCAGTTACCAAGCAGGTAACTGAATACCTCGTAAAAGTCTGCGGAGAACATTCTGGGCATGTTGTGGGAAAGGTAAATTGTATTAATTCTGATAACAACAAGAAATGGTTCTACCTTACAAAACGTTTTAACATATATTGTTTTTAATACTTGTTAAACGTTTTATTTCTATGACATATCTATCTACTTGATGTGTTATCAGGTTTAAAACCCTTAGAATGCCTGTCATCTCCTATGTTTGATTATAAAATTGCCTGAATTAGTTGTCATATTGATACTAGACAACAAATAAGTACATGTATGTAGGTTATTCTGCAGTTATTGTTAGATACTGCCATTTGGGCTGAGTAATATATTGTCAGCCTATGGTGTGACAGATCATCTGTTGTCTGCAACCTACTTACGTCCTTCAAACAATGTAGTGGCTGTTTGTCACTGCTCTGCACTTCAAGCTTCAGCCCATATTTTTGCACTGTTCTGGTGGCTCAAGTTGTATTTCTAATTCCCAAAATAATTGTTCCTGCATTTAGAAAAGTCTTGTCATTTTTTTTGCAATTTTGCAAAGCCAATCTGCTGATGTATTTTTTATTCCTCAAACCTAAATTTTGGAATGTCAGTTACAGCGATAGTAAAATTGCCATATATGAAATCAGAATAAACAATCTTTATATTTCTTTCCTTATAGTCTGATTTCGGCAAAATATCTAATATTTTAGGTAATTGGTAACTTATCTTAATAATGGGTTGTAGCCCTAGGAGTAAACCTATTGTGTCATGTCGCAGTGTGAGGCAAAGCTATTATCTGTTACAAGTAGGCTTCCTTTCCTCTGTGCATGTTATGTGGGCTGATAAGATGATTACTTCATATTATACTTCAATTTTTGTTTTTATGTGAACAGGGTGCAAGTTATCTTCATCCTATAGATAAAAGGGTTCAGCACAAAATTCATGAATTGGTGGACAAAGGCATAGTTGCAAAGGATGATATCAAAAGTCATTTAAAGATATTTGTCGAGACTTTGCCACCGATTCATAATAACAGTAGATGCTACCAACCAAGCAATAAAGACCTTCTAAACCATATAGGTTTAGCACTACAAAAGAACAGGTACTTGCAATTTGTTTAATCTTATTAAAGGCTGTCACAGAGTTGAAATAATGGATTGCCTTATGCCCTTGTGCAACTCTTATGTCTGAAACTGGATGCTTCATTGTAATCCTTGGTTTGCTTCTAAATTGTTATGTTTTCCTTAATTTCAATTTTGTATTACAGAATTTTGACATAACTCATTCCAAATAATTAAATATCTTCTGCATTGAAACCATTCTTGTATCACTTGACCTGCTTATGGAACTTGTTAACTTACAACTTTTTGGATATTAGGGATGGCATGGAAAATCAATTTCGATGTTATAAATGTTTGGTTATACCAGGGCTAGTACATACCGGGTTATGAATCGGACGGTGCACAGTAGTTTATCATGCCTCGGATGATCACGTGACTCACTACACATCGGGTGTCATTTGCAAATTAATGTTTTATTATAGCGAAGACAAAATGTAAAATCAACTAATTAAAACGCAATCTTTTGCAACTTTATTGATTTTTCTGGATGAGATATGTATTGCTTCGTTGATATGTATATATTTAAG
Source organism: Mactromeris polynyma (assembly GCA_032209605.1). NCBI lineage: Eukaryota > Metazoa > Mollusca > Bivalvia > Venerida > Mactridae > Mactromeris > Mactromeris polynyma. The sequence goes on along the minus strand of JASFXZ010000011.1, from coordinate 69,965 downwards.
ACCTCGCTATGCGTAATTAATTCCTAATTAACGATTTGAATGTGAGCGACCCGACTTGTGAAAAACAATGGACGACGGTCAATTTTCTTTTATGTAGTATTTTGTAAGTGTTATAATGGTATAATTAAGCAATTAAAACTGTTCAATTACTAGAAAACACAAATATCATATTTAATTTTGTGCATTGCACTAGGTCATAAGTGCTCAAATTATCCAGATATTTGGAAAGAATCAGTGAATTTGGCCAATTTTCGCGTAATGCAAAAAAAATGTCTTCCGATTTGAAAATTACGTCCATGATTATGTGAAGAATAGCGGTCTAGTACGCCTTGTATCACATAAGATTTTAGTGTTTTTATGCAAAATAAAGACAGTTTGGTGCACTGCAGATAACAGAAATCGTGTAATAGTACTTTTAAGTGCTCTTTTATTTGTCTGAAAACTGATATTTTTTCTTTTGAAAGTTCACTGAATTTGTCAATTGGGATTTGATACCCGTGAATGCCATTAACATGTGAGAATTTAAATAACATTATACTGTCTTATTTAAGATGACATTTTTCCTAAATCATCATTTCTTTGTTATAAAAAATATAGCAAATACAAATATTTACACATAAACACGTCGTCTGTTAGAGCGTAATATCTACCACATCGTGAAATTTACGCGTAGGTAAAATCGCGAGCCGAGGCAGGATAAATCGATAAGAGATAGCGTTATATAGTCAGATTCATAACCCGGTATGTACTAGCCCTGGTTATACTTTTGAATAATATTGGTTTTACAAGTCAATTATCATTACACATCTTACACAATGAAAAGCCAAGTTGCATATAAAAAACAACATTGGTGAAGAAATTAAAAAAATTGTTTATCCTTTGTTAATCTTTACTGTTATGAACAAATATATAATATTTGTTGCCATCATTAATATTTAATATGTTTGTTTCCATCATTAATATATTCTATTTATCATATGCCCGAAAAAAGAGGTAAAAACACACATCCAAACTTGACTTCATTAATATAGACAGTGGCGTCGCGAAAGTAATAAGGTTAATGAATTAAAGAGCCAAAAAAGTAGGCCGTTTCGAAAAATTAATATTTCTAAAATTATCCATAGATCTATCAATACTTTATTATTTTCTAGTTTATTCAATTTAATTATCTAACAATGCGCTAATTTCTGAGGTAACTGTAAAAGTGAAAATTAAGAAAAAACCTTTCCTGTAAAATTTCATTGATAAATATGTTTAATGACGTCATCACATAAACAAGTATCTGACGTCATTCAGAAATTACGCGTTCAGTGAGTCTGTTCCATCTAACTGACCTAAATCGCTATCAAGTGTGCGGAATCTAGTCACATTTGATTGATTAAGGACTGAGCTCTTCGTACAAAGATAAATATGTTGATTCAAGTTCCTGTGTACACTGATGATGTCTTGATGTCGTCTGAAACACAAATCCTTAGAAATGGAATAAACTTACTGAACTGGATAGGTAGGTTGGGAGAATTTTGCTGGACATGCTTAGTAGAGTTGTCATAACTTGCTTGGTAATAGTAAATTTTATCATATTTATAGTGTAGTTTGCTGCAGCGTTCATGAGCATTCTTATATGATGCATTAAAAGTTAGCTATGTGGATATTATTTATTATTATTCCTTTTATTAATAGTGAACAAGCAGCATATGGATTTCATTTTGGTATTTCCGCTCATTTGCATATTATATGCACACTGTGTCATATGATATTTATGGCATCGTAGAATCATGCACAGGTATGTGATAAATATATATATATTTTGTTTTTTTCCATCAATAATATGATATATACTTTATGCCATCATGAATGTATTACATTAGTGATGGCAACAAACGTTTTAATATATGTATGTGATTATAACTATTTGATTTATTTTATAATAGGCATAACCCAGACGATCAGAGAAACTTGAAAGTACTGGTTGATAAGTGGCATGAGGAATCCCCAGATGACCTGTTTCACTTTCAATTATCGTTAGTGGATTTAAAGTTGATGTAGCTTTACGTTTAAGGAAATGTGTGGTATACTGAGAATATTCCAATATTAGCATTTGATTATAAGCCCAGATCAGCATTAGCATCATTCTGTAAATGAACACAAGTACATGTCAATTTTTGTCTACAATTTTGCTTTGAATTAATGGTTCTTTTATCAATTTATTTTCTTACACACTTGCACACCAGAATATTTTTTTTTAAAATATGCAAATTACTGAGAGCAAATATAGGTAATTTAATCTGAGGATAACATGAATGAAAATCTGACTAATATTTGGATGACATACTCTACATATTCTGTGTTTTGCCAATTGTATTTAACAAGTAAGAATTGATTACCCAATCAATTGCTTGAAATGCCATTGGGGGTAGAAGTAAGTGATATTGTAAAATTCCTTGGTCCCCCTTTGCAAGTATGCGTCAATCTAGCTCTCAGTTGGGCATTCAATAATGCTAATACTTCTATTAACATTCAGTTGACTATTCTCACAATTAAATATGTTAATGTTATGACAATAAAGTGTTAGATTGTAAATTCTGAACAGTTCATATATCTGTTGCTGTTGGATATTTTCCTTGCTCGAATTATGTTCTTCTTGTACGATATACATCTACTTGATATAAAACAAGCAATAGTCATTGTCAGTGTCTTCATTTCAGAATCAAAGATGGGAGTTCGAAGCAGTGCATGCTATTTGCACATCAAACTCCTTTCCAATAGCAATTGTTGCTGAAATATGGAAAGGAGTTTGTCCTGATGGACAGTACATACAAATTAACGAGGTATGATTGCCCGCTGTTTTTGCTGGTTGTTCAGGGGAATGTAGGGTATTTTGTTGTTGGCCTGTTCATGGTGGAGAAGGAAACAACTGAAGAAATAGCTGCCCGGCTTAACGTCATTAAGAGTTGGAACGACAAATGGGTCCCAAAAAGCTTCATTACTGACTTTGACTACCGGGAAATAAATGCACTAGAAAGTGTCTTTTCTGGTAAGTATTTAATTGTTACCTTTTAATCTCATATTATAGTTTCTGCACTATGATTAATAGCAAATGATGGGATGCAAATGTGATTTTTGTATTACTTTGGACTGATTACCATAACCAGATCTCCCCCTTTACATAATCAAGTTTTAGAACAGGTGAAATGAGATGTTTTGCATTTAGTACAATTGTCAATTAAGATCCATTTTCCTAACAAGTGATTATAACATGTGACTTCTAGATAAAAAGGAGACTACAATAAATGATAAACAAGTAGCTGGTTATCAGATTGTTTACTTTTTAGCTTAACTCTTCATATACTTAAAGAGTACTCATTCAGGTGACCTCGTCATACCATCAATTAATCCTTTGTATGCAAATATCTCATTAACCATTCAATGTTTTGGAATGAAACTTCTTAAAGGGCAAAACTATCTTCAACTCTTCTACAACAGCTATGTTAGATTACTATTGCATGATTAAAATGTTAATTATTGCCCTTTTTATACTTAAAAAATCATGTTAAAGTTACAGTTGCATGCAGGTTAAACCTTTGTGTGCAAGTTCTATATTGTAAATATATAAGTAACCATTCCATGCTTTTGAATGAAACTTATTACACTGGTTTGCTATCATCGGCCCTACAAGAAGAACGAGTAAGTAAACTGTTCAAGCACCTTCAAGTCTACATCTCATCAACTTTCTACATATGAGATCATCTGTCACATTATAGCAAACACTATATTCCTGTCATTATTACTGTGACAAAATCTTGTAAATAGTCAAGCACACCGTCTTGTGTTCTTATTGAGAAATTAACCATAATTAAATTTGGGTAAGTTTCATTAAGTGAATGCATTAAACCTTGGATAGAATAAAATTGCCTACTTATGTATTTGACAATCATTGTAAGAATTGAAACAGTTCATTTCTTTCTTTCTGACACACTGAATGTTTAATAGGTGCTTAGTTGCTTTAATATTTAATTATATCACTATTTTTAGGCTGCAATGTATACTTCAGATTTTCATCGCGAACAGAGCTGGATAAGATGGTTGAAACGTGGGCTACACAAGAATTACATGGATGAGGTGCTTCCTTTGTAAGTATGATGTAAGAAAACATGGCAATAATTGTATGAATTAATAAGTAATTTCAATTATATTTTTCATAAATGTTTGCCATTATGAGACAGTGTGCAAATACCAAGTCGTTATTTCCAAGGTCAATTTCTAATGTCACATTTAACTATGTCCTTATTTCCAAGCACTTGTCAATTTCACAGTATTAATTTGTGAGTAGGTGTTCCTGTGTAATGACCAGCATACCATATTCATTTATTTTAGGCTTAGACAGATTGCTTATTCAAAGACCGAAAACAGCTGTAATGATTGCATACATAAACTGCAATCACTAAAAGTGTACCAGGAAAATGCGGACCTCCGCAATTATATTCAGAATACATGGCTAAATGAAAAAAAGGTATTTTGATTAAAAAAAACAGGTGTTGTTGAGTAAATTCCATAAACACTATTCTATCTTTTTCTGATATATAGTATAAGCAATAAGTGGTAAGCAGATTTCAATATATAAACTTAAGGAAAATCAAGTAGTATCTTTCAAGAAAAAATGATATTATTTGTTTGTTAGATTCATGTGTTTTGTAAAATATGCAGATAAGACTTCAATTAATTTATTGTTACTTCATTTATACCTGCACATGATACATAGCTTTCACATCATGACAAAAACTGTCAGTGACTTTATTCTATGTTTCCTAGCGTTGGGTGCATTATTACAGACAACAATGCTCAAACATGACAGTTAATACAACTAACGGTGTGGAATCCCAACACAAACTCCTAAAATATCTTTACCTAAAAAAGATGTCTACTGGGCGATCATTGTCTGCCGCCATGGAAGTTATAGTAAAGGAATTTATTCCTGATGGGAAAGATAAGTAAGTTAATAAAATTATTCTTCCCCTAAAAATGTGAAATACTCCCTGAAACCACATCTATATTTTCAGTCAAGCAAATATTAAAAGGAATTTAATTGTGGTCCTGATTTGATCACCCGAGCTCTTTCAATTGAATAGAAAAAAAAATCAAATTGAATATCAAAAGCATTTACAGGGCAAAACTTTACAATATTGCATAATCCAAAGCCAATTATCCTAAAAAGGGTTGATCAATTTGGCTGATATTTAAAGGGAGCTGAGCTGATCCTTATGGGCTCTTAAATCCGAAGTTTGATTTATTTTCCAAATGAAAAAGAAACATGTATCACATGAAGAAGACAAAATTACTCATTATTGCATAATTAAAGTAGCCGCGGCCGTGGTCCAGTGGTTAGTCTGCTGGACTTGAAATCCAGCGATCCGGGTTCGATTCCAGGTAGCGGCAGGTCATACCCTTCCATGAAAATTTGACAAAAAATGTTGATTTTCCTCCACATGTGCAGAAGTTGCCGGCTCTTTGTGGAAGGGTAATTTAGTACTGGTTAGATTTCAGTCCAGGAAAAACTGGTTAGGTGAACCGGCCGCCGTATATAACTGAAAAATTGTTGAGAAACGGCGTTAAACCGATGAAACAAACAAACAAACAAATATTGCATAATTAATTGCATTATATTCAACATGCATTGATGAATTAAGCTGATTTAAAAAAAATATTACAATTTGAAAGTGGCACAAGCCAATACAATGAAATCAAATTATCATTTCAGGTATGTAAGGAAGAATTATGAGTGTCTTAATTCTTTCCGCAAGTATGACAGCAGGGTACCACTATTTTTGCATAATCGGCCAAGAGCTTTTGTTGACCATTGTCTTAAAAGAATTGGACTAGATGCAGAGATTGTACAGAATGCAACAGAATTTCTTGTGAAGAATCTAGAAAATGATTCCATCAGCTATTGTGTTTTTGAATCAAATACAACAAAATGTAGTTGTGAAGACTTTTCGAAGTACAGATGGCCTTGTAAGCATAAGCTATTAGTCATGAGCAAATTTCCTAACTATGCTTGGGAGTTCCACAAACTACACACAGCAGCCTTGGTTCAACCTTGACTATTCTGTTATTGACATTGCAGACCAACCAGAACAATTTCAACTTATGGAAAATAATTTGACTCAATCAACAACGAATGATAAATTGACTGAATCACCCATGGAATGTAAACCATCCACATCTAAGAATATTCTGAACACTGGTAAGGTATTGCTTAAGCAGATAGAAAACAGTTTATATCTGCTTCATGAAAATGACTTAACAGATGTCATTCACGAGTTAATAGAATTGAATGAAACCATTGATTCAAAGATACCGACATCGCAAGGACTGCCTATCCGGAAGAAGTTGAAGAATAAAAAGGCAAGAGACAGAAAAAAGCGATCAAAATTGCCAACTAAAGGTAATTTAAATGCATATTACTTGATTTTAGCTTGATTGTGTAATTGTGTAGCAGTTGGCCCTTAGATACTACCCTTTCAATCTTGTGATATCAAGTACTTTACATATCTTCATTTAATTTGGTGTACATGAACAGTGCAATGATTAGATAATGTATTTTTTTGCACAATATTTTATTTTGTAAATGAGTAAAATGTTTAGTTGATGGGACAGCACATAATATGGAGAACATTGAAAAGGGAACTTGTGACAACATACTAATAAGTTAAGTAATTGTCATAAAATAAGCTACATAGGACTAAGTGTATACAAATCATTTAATTGTGTAAATATATGTTTCATTACCGATTGCATATTATCATTTAAAGATCAAGACTGTTTCTTAAAAGTAAATATATATATGCAATTTTATCAAGTTTGTTGGTGGCTAAGGTAAGAAATAGTTTTCATATGAAGTATATGACATTTTTTATGCTTCCTGATACCTAAGTATGTACAAAGCAATGGGTAAATTATGCATATCATTCAATTTGAAACTTTTGTAATATGAATAGCATGTGAGAGCATAATAAATTGGAAAATGTATAATTACGGATAGAATGACAAGTAAGAATAAGAAAGAACAGTTTTATCATATTCAACTTTATACACTAGTGAATAATGTCCAATATTTTGTTGTTTTTTCTTTTAAAAATGAGATTATGATAGCAACAAAGAAGCAATGAAATGTTTGTCTTTTTGCCATGTTAAAACTATGCATATTTCATCAATTTATCTATCTAATAATAATATGTCCAAATGTATAAAATGTCTTTTTCAGTGACTTTGAATACAGTTGAGTGTCTTCCTGAAATTATTGATATGGAATATACGCAGAAGGCTGAAGGTAAAGAATATTTTCCGGTAATAAGGATACATAAATCCTTCTAATGCAGTCATGTTTCTTTATGTATATGATATACCTACACTTATTAAAAACACACCCCTATAAATTACAGTTAACACTGTCCTTACATGTTTATGTAATGTTTCTGGTTATTTTTAGTCTGATTATATTTCACTGTATGTCGATTTGTAAGTTGTTTGATATTGAAATATACTTTTTTAAATGTTTCTTATTGAAATCTAAAGTCGTTCGTCAGGTGAATAGCGATTTATAGTAGTTTTGTTCTGAAAATACTGACTCGGTCTAACGCTAGGAAGTTGTCCGACCTAGCCATTCTTGATGTTTGACGTTAAAAAAAACAGTATATTCTGTTTCTGAATATTTTTTGAGTATATACACTGTCGACATAAATCCCTTATGTGTATTTTAAGACATTAGTGATAAAAATCGGTTGAGAAATGGCTTTGAAAAGTATGTCAAAGCAAATGTGTGTATATATTTTCATTGTAAATACGTATGAAGTTGGACACCTTTGTCTTACTATAAGAACAGAGTGAAAAATATTTTTTTTCAATGCGGGTTTTAAATGTCATGGCTACGCACCTGCCACCTGTGCGGACATTTAGGTCGCCTGACCAAAATATGCGCACGCACATTTGTTTACCTTGGACACAGAAATGTCGAATGCTGTAAGCTGGTGAAAAAAGGAGATTAGAAATGCGAAACACAAACCTTGCCGTTAAAATATTTTGCACAGTCAACTGTCAATTAACCTTTGAGCATTGGTTTATTTGATTCATTTCAGACACCAGCAAAGGTGGATTTCATGTGCAGTCGTAAAAAAACAGAAGTCATCCTAGATGATCTGTATTGAAGTTAATACGTTATTATAGTGAGTTTAAGACTGCATTGGAAATACTGAATAAATCTGAAAATGCACTGCTCATTAAACGGGCCTGCATTACAGGAACCAACTGGTTCAGAAGCGTGGAACCAGTCTTACTATCTTTCAGCCGCATCATTTTGAGTGTAAATAAAATTATCGATGGTAAGGAGCTAACAATTGTGAAGGTAATAATTGAGGTTTTATTTGTAAATGATGTGAATAAGATAATTTATTGATTAATTTTGTCTGTATGCCATCAATAAGTTATTTCAAACTTGCCATAAATATATTAACTCCAACCATGAACTGATTTAGCCGTACTATCATGGTTTTGCTATTTGCATGTCAATGTTATGTAAACCAATCAAATCTTACGTTAATCACCAAGGCAATTTCTCTTAAACCCAACATTGTTTGTAACCTTGAAGCAGATTCGTTAATCTTCTGATAAAGGGTATGTTACCATACCAAAATCCACTGAATTTTTGTGAAGTTACCGATATCCATTTTGGGATCTTGAGTGACCAGCAACCGTAACATCTCGGCATTTTGTATGTTGCAGAACAAATCTTAACTTTCAAATTGCGCTGACCATCTTTTTTCAAGATATTTCTTGTTTCATGGTGTTATATATCCGCACATATGATAGATGTTTGCCAGAAGCTTCATATTATTGGTTGGGATTTTCCAAGGTCAGAGGATCAAACCACACAACTCTGACTATGATTTTATCTGAATTATCCCCCTTTATATATGTAATAAGTGTGGTTGAGGGTTAAGTCTATTGAATACTTAGAACGAAGTTGAATAGTTGAGTGCTCTCTTATGGACTGCTCTTGTTAATATTTCCTTGCAATATTTCTATTTTGCAATATTTATATGATGTGTCTTACGTTGTGGACAGATATAGAGAGTATGGATGGTCATACAATGAAGTTTGAGGATTTGAGGGGTTGTGTACCTAGTAATAACCATGGTGTTCTCTTTGTTGTTATTGGTACTGTAGTCAGAGAATGCCACAATGGACCTAACAGGAAGAAAAAATGTGGTGGAATGAAAAGAGAAGTATGATCCTTATTTTGTTACTTATTATTGGTTGATTTTGTACAAAATTTACTCTTCATAGCAGTTGGTTCATGACTGCCTCTGACATTGTACGGATTTGTTGCTTACAAACGCAAAACACACAACCCTCCTTTAGTCCATGTTCAGGCTTTGAAACAATCAAGAATGATTTATAGGTATTGTACTACATGAAGAAATCTTCTTTTACAAATGTTATTGCTGTTAATTGGAATAAAATTCCCAACAATATAAGAACAGTCTCGTCAGTAAATACATTGCAAAGAGCATTAAACTCATTTTTATTGTAAAAGGTCTACACTCTATTATGTGTCTTATGGAAGTTATTATTGGCATGTACTATTATATTAATATATATGTACTATTTACAATACCTGATGAGTGATTGTCATGAATAAACGAATGTGTGTTATATAATTATTGTGTTTCAATTTATGTTAGAAGGCCATGTTTTATTTAAGAATTGTACAACTGTTTAGGATACTTCTTTACATGTTACCTTCTATAAATAAAGATATTATTATTTTTTATCTTCAAAAGTGTTCACTATATATTGGCGTGGTCAAGTATACTTCAGATGAAAGTGTCGTGTTAATAATCCTTTTGAGAGCAAACTGTTGTAAGGAATGCCGTCATGTCATAACTACTTCAACTTATGGATAATGTGAAGCTAATCTGGGATTATAGATACGGCGAAAGTATTCACCAAATTCATTCTTGTTGTAGTAACTTGTGACTTGCCAAAAAATGTATCAAAGTGCAGATAATGATGGCTGTTTGAATTATCAATCTTTTGATTTTGTTTTGTAACTACGACTTTACCTTCTTAGGATTGCCAATGTTACTCTAGAAGTCAGTCTTGGAGACCTAAAAGACAGCTTCAAGTTTCTAAGAAGCTGGGTTGCACAGCAAAAGTACAATATAGAATGCCACATGTGGTATGTTTTCCAGAGTTCAAGGTAATCTAACTAGACTTAGATGTATTCGGTAGCATTCTGATATTATGATAGATACAGTTGGACTTTGTTCATTTGAATTTATGGGGTCCGAAATTTTATTAGCCCATTTCAATTCGCCTAAGAAGATACATCAATACCTGATATTTATTTCAGATCATACCAGGTATTCAGGTAGAAGGTTGTCCAATGAACAAGGTCCAGCAGTATGTTAATTATGAAGAATATACTCTTTATTCATGTCAATTATCATTAGCTGTGAGAACACTGAAGTCAATTTTAACATTCAGGACTTCTTGTTTTATTTACATGTGCCAACATACGTCAAAGTTACTGTAACTGTATTAGTAAATCTGCATTTGTGTTTGAACATAGTTTTTGCTTTTATAAATTCATTTTATAACAAAATATAAGAATTGACCAAAATTGTGACTAGTATAAACTTTGTTCTGTCTGTTCATACACAGTCAATCTTGCTGATGTGGCCATTTGCAGTAAGCGACCACTTAAATTCCCACCCGGGCGTTTTTACTATATATAAATAGTATCTATTAAACGACTTTTCTATAATGCGACCAGCGACCGCATAAAAACCAGTACCTACAGGTAAAACAGGGCTCGACCTTCAGATCAGGAGTCAGGCGCTCAACCACTGCACCTCCTCTATTTAGTGATAGATGCCAGTGAATTTAGTGTCTTACTGGACTACTTACTACTAAATGTTTCTCAAATGAACAGAAATGCTCGAAAAAGTACAGCAAACATAAAAACAACTCATTTCATGCTGAACTTGCTGAATGTTGATATTTCAATTGCTTATAATACGAATGAATTTGTCCATGTATGTCTTCTTAGTTTGATATACAATAAATGCTACATTATTTATGAATTTAATTGAAGATCAAAGTTTGGAATGACATGTTTAAATGTTGAGTTAAAACAAGGTAGCTTATTGACTATAAATCTTGTAAGTAATTATTTGATCTATTGTATGTCATTATTTTCATATACCTGTACAAAAACTCCTTTTCTTTCAGTGTTAAGTGATATAAGGTCAGGCGGAGAAACTGAATATACCGTTATTGAAATTGGCGATCATACCATTGACATCAACTCCTTTCATTACATACTGCACACTGTCTGGTGAGATGAAATGTGTTTTCCTTTTCAGGAGATTCAGTCCTGTCTGCATTTACTGTGCAAAACAGAAGACATTATACTTATGGTGAATTGTGATGACTGCCACACCTCTAGTGCTCATGGAGTCTTATCCCAGGTAACTTTGTATCTGTCATCTCTTGTCTGGTCCTGTACATCAATATTGCTTTAAATTTAATGTTCTGCCTCGTTCATGGTTCATCTTTATTTCTCTATCACTTGTTAAAAAAGGAACATTAACCTTACTTTATATCCTTTATATTTTGGATGTCCATTATTCATGCTTCAAGTTACCTATAGAAACGTCAACTGTACATGTTCTTTACCTAATACAGTGGAACACACGTATAAGAAATTTCTGGGGACCTGGAGATTTACTTCATCATATCCAAACTTTGTTATATCCATACAGCGAACTTTTGTTATACTTGTATGAATGTAACAGATTTTTTTATAACATCCATTACTGTTGAATTGTTTCTTGTTTACACCTGAACTAGATGTGTGTGTAGTGATACAGAACATGCATTGTATTTAGTTTATTAACCTGTCTTCAAACTTTATAGCAATAGATATCAAAAAAATAGATTTCATTGGATTTAGTAAATTGGTATTTTCCCAATTTATTGATTTGTACAGTATATATTTCTGAAGCCAGCATATTGACAATGTAGGATCATGTTCATGTACAATAGACAATTTCTTGCTCTAATGCTCCTGCCATCTGGACGTATACCCATATTCAGAGAATTGTCTCAACAATCAGGCAGACCAGATATCGCACACTTTGCAATACATTGAGCGTCAGTTGATTGATGTTTTTTCATTGTTCATTTACAGCCAAATAATCTGTACCAACAATGACTGTAAGAGTATGTATGTTCTAATTATGTGCTTTCACTTGAAAATATTGCGTATTTACATCTTTATATGCAAAGTAACTTTAAAAATAATTAAATTTCAATACATTGTATACTGAGCTTAGATTAATGTTATGACAAACCGGTCGTTTTTTACAATTTTATATGTTATCTTCATTCCTATTCTCAAGCAAAAGCTGTGACTTGCCTGGCGTTCAAACCCATGATCTCTACCGGCTGATCATGAGCTGACCAGGTGTGCCTTATGTATTGTTTGTTCATTAACTAATTATTTACAGGATGGCACCATCATCTGAACAATAGGAACAGCAACCTTCAGTTAAGAGACAATAGAATAATCTACAAACAGATGGATAAGTGTACAAAAGCTGCTTGGGAGAAATATGATAAAAGGGGGAAATGTCAACTTAGGGGCTGCTGAGGACCTCAAGCAAGATTATATGGACCTTCTGAATAACTGTGAAATATAAGTGAATGTTGCTGCTGGTGTGTTGTTGATGCCATTAAAACACAAGTTTCTGAAACTTTTTAATTCCTTTGCGTTCGATTGTAGAAATGTACTGTTTTATAGTCTGTCGTAAAAATAACTTCACATACAATACACTTATATGCAGTATACCTTGTGCATATTTATATAACTGTTGCATACTGGAGGATTGTTATTGTCGTTGTTGTACATTGGGAACTAACAGGAACATACTACAGGCTAGAATATATATACCGCTTAAGTCACTGTTTCATTCTGCTTATATTTTTCATGTACTGTAAGGTATTACCTACTATGGATCCATGATGTGGTACATTATCAGACAAATACAAAACCTGACTTTTTTTTTTCTTTTTGGGACCAAGCAGGCCTATTTATTAGCATTAGCATTATATACAATAATGGTAACATAACATAGAATACTACCGTGCATATACCTTATTCAATTATCAGATAATAGTCTACATAACATATATACATATTACAAATGTTATAGTTTTCTTGACTTATACATTGTTACAATTCAAAGAAGAAAATCACAAAAAAACATAAATGCACGAAATTATCAAAATATAACTATAGTTATAGAGAAAGGATTTAATGAAACTGATAGAAAAAAGGAGAAAAATACAAAGTTTAACGTATTAAGGTAATTAGCTCGCATGTAAAGAGCAACTTAATTTTGCTTTAAGTTGTCTATATGCGGCTGGTCAGTACAATGAACTTTTTTCATGGCAATTGACCTATCAGGCGAAAGCGAAAGATGATAGGTTAATTAAATATATATGTATATTAAGGGGGAAAAATGACAATATTTCAATTAATGTGGTTTTCTGTAGATTTCGCAGAAAGCGCTTCTATATAGTAGAAGCCAAATAGCACATTCGGTGGTATAAGAGGATTATATCACCGCATTAAGAAATTTCTTAATCATGGTACAGTGCAACTTATTCTTTTCGTATATTTTTAACAACAAACTCAGTTCATTTATCAACAATTTTAAAATGTTGAAGTTTTCTTTTCTTCGTTCACTACAAAAATAAGATTTGTAAATTGAAAATCCAACATAGCTTAAAATTATATTTACAAATGTATACTCTTTTATTTCAATTTTATATCCGATAACAAGATATCTAAGCATTCTTAGATTGATAGATATGCCACATGTTTTAAATGCATTTAACACTTTAACCCAGTAGTTATCAAGGTATTTACAATAGAGCATAAAGTGGTCAATTGTTTCAACATTTTGACAACAATTACATAGAGGATTATCCGTAATTTTCCAAATAAACAGATTTTCATTAGTTGCTATAATTTTGTGTATTAATTTATAACGGTATTGTTTGATCCTGTTGTCAATTATTATTTTGTTAATGAAAAAGTGAACGGAAGGCCAATTAACATCAACATTTAAGCTGTGAGACCAAAACGCGTGGATGTATGGCTTTTGAAATTTAGTTTGAAGAAATACATCATAAAAATACTTATTTGATTTATTCCTAATATTGTTTATAACGCTGTCTGATAATGAAGTTCGAACTTGACTGCGTTTTGAGTTTTCAGTTTTAATAGTTGTTAACCATGATTTGGGTATCGTTTGTTTAAGGATAGAAATTTCAGATATCCAGTTTTGCCTTTTTTTAAGTTTGTTAAAGATAATAGTTTCATCGATATCACCATTGTTATTTATTATATCATTGATAAAAACCAGATTGGATTCAATCCAATTATCAAATATTAAACATTTATTTTTAAATTTAATGTATTTGTTGCCCCATATTACTTGCTTTCTTATGTTATAGAATGTTTCTGGTTTAGGGGAGGGTATCTCTTTTTTCATAGCAATCCAAATCTCAATTAGTTCTTTGTAGACTGACTTGTCTCCTGGCGCCAACACAGTGTCCTACGCTGAGAAATGCCAGAAGGATCGACTGAAGAGACAGCAGTAGCAGCAGTTACCTTCCACAAAACTCCGTCAACTGGTGTTGAAGTAGGATAGGGCTACTAATCAGGGCGCCCAGGAAGCCCTAGAGGGAGTTTCCTACCAGTCAGGTTAGATATTACAATATGTTTATCAGGTTGTTTCAAGCATTATTAACTAGTATCCCTTCTCAACTGTTGAATCAAAAATAAGGCCATGCCAAATTGGAATTTTGTTAAGCGTCCGCATGCGCCTAGGTTTTGCACCCCTGAAGCCATAAACAAAATTTAAAGCTAGAATTTCTCAAATATTTTCGATGTCCATGATTCCACTTGGCAATTTTAGTTGAGATCTGCCAACAATGTGATTATTCGTTAACATTTTATCAATACCGCAATCAAACAGATGATGGATATCAATGAATTTGGTGAAAACGCAAGCGTCATGAGATCCTGATCCAATCCGATTCTGTGCGTTGGGACCACAATGTGTTTTTCTTTATTCCTTTTTGGTCTTTACAACAAAACAAAGACTATTGAACAACTTCTAACGTAAATAGTGAGTAGCAGTCCTCATGGCAAACACAATAATAGCAGATAAGTTCCAAGAAGGTGACCAAAACGTTTTAGATTGGTACGCTTTGATAGTGGACTCAATGGAAACCTTCGGTTTGCTCTTTGAACCTTTGCAATCAAGCCTTGAACCAGTTTTAAACACACTGAATGGCCTAATATAATGATTTTACAAGCTTCCATTTTTAATATGTATTTAATGATAATTAAAAGATTAATTATAAGTTTATTTCAGATTTAATCCACACTGGAAACATGAAATCATGTTTTGAGGAACATGAAAATATTTATTGATGGCCATAGTGGGATTCGACTCCAGGTCTCATGATAGCCGGTTCTTTATGCCAACCTTTATACATCATGTCTGTTGGGCATCTCTTTCTTTATACTATTTATGTAAGTTTTCTGATCATTTTATTATCTAAGTGTTAGCAGTGAGAAAGTAGCCAGGAATGATATTAACTGCAAGAAAATATAGTCATACAGTATACATCTATTTTTCCAGTTCTGAGAAGTGATACACAGGCCAAGCACTTGAAGTCAAAAGCCAAGCTGCTAGAGTTCTTAGAACACTGTGCCTTCTCACGAAAATACTTCTTCATGGTTAAGAAATGCGGAGCACCAGAATGTGACATCTGCAGACCACCACGCTTAGAAATGCCTGTGTTCAATACTCTGAAGAATTTTCCAGGTATGGTATGCTTTATATTTCGTTATAAATAGAGGATATTGAATGAGTTTTGTTTTGTATTGAATTTATTGAACGAGTTGAATAAAATGATATGAAGCGAGCCTCTGGCGAGCTTCATATTCTTTTTATTGAATAAGTTCAATAAATTCAATACTAATCAACACGAATTTAATATTCTATTTATCACATACCCGACAAATAACGAGAAAATCCACATCCAAACTTGACCTCATTTATACAGACAACAGCGACACAAAAGTAATTAGGCTATTGATTTAATGAGCCGAAAAAGTAGCCCGATTCACAAAATCATTACTTCTAAACTTATCCATATATCTATCAATATTTGAAATTGAAATGTATTTAACAACTGGCTAATATCAAATGTAACTGTAAAACGTAAATTATTAGGAAAACCTTTCCTCTCAAAATGTCATTGATAAATATGTTTAATGACGTCATCACATAAACAAGTATCTGACGTCATTCAGTATACACGCGTTCAGTGAGTCCGTTCCATCTGTCTGACTCGAATCGCTATCAAGAATGCGGAATCTAGTTAATTATAATTGATATCGGACTGAGCTGTTTCAACAAAGATAAATATGTTGATTCAAGTTCCTGTGTACACTGATGACGTGTTGAATGTTGTCTGAAAGACGAATCGTCTGAGATGGAATAAACTTACTGAACTGGATATGTAGGTTGGGGGAATTTTGATGGACATTCTAAGTAGATTCGTCATAACTTGCATGTGAACGGTAAATATTATCATATTTCTTTTGGTGTCTGCTGCAGTGTTCATGAGCATTCCTATTTAATGCATTAAACGTAATCGATATGGATATTTTTTATTATTACTCGTTTTGTTTTATGTTTTGTTTTATGTTAACAAGCAGCGTATGGATTTTATTTAGGTTTTTCCGCTCATTTGCATATTATATGCACACTATGCAATATGATATTTATTGCACAGTAGAAACATGCACGGGTATGTGATAATATATTTTACGTCATCGTTGTTGAATATTAAGCCTTTAATACTTTTCGATATATAACTAGTGTACTAACATCATGATGCACCGTCATTTCACTGTTAAAGTGCACAGCGTCTTGTAGTTAATGCTGGTTGTTTTTCTATACAATTGATGTTGCATAATATTTGTAGACATTAAAGTTTATGTTAAAAGAATAAATTTTTTCAGTATTTTGTGAATATTAAATTCATTTTCATGTGATGAGATCTATTAGAAGTATGCTGTAATGAAAACAAGTTCAATGTTCTATTAAATCTAATGTACTATTTAGATCCCAAACCCAGGGAAGATGATCCATGCAGATATAAGGAGTTTGACGATGTTTACAGCTAACATACATCAGAGAGAATCTTCCTTTCTGTCACACATGGTGCTTTAGTAGTACATTACATACGGTATGTTGATGAGTAACTCAGTATATTATATTGTAGAGATTTCTGGGTTAATGGGTAATACTAAGTGTTATTCTACTGTGATGAAGAGTTGAATCAGTATAGTTGTGCTTACAGTTTTTGTCTTAGACTGCGGTTTATGATCAATATTTTATATTGTAAAAAAACAAATCAAACTACCTTATAATAGAAATGAATTTATACTCCTGAATAGCATCTCAGATGATTTAATATAATTATTGTTTAAGATATATGCATTTAGAACATTGATATAAGCATATTGTATTGTAATGTATATAAATATCAGATTTCATTCAGTATGATAATGTATGTTGGTAAGCTAGTCTACTAGTCGAGGTTTACTTTTTAGGTTTTAGGTTATCAACACTTTTAATTGATAAATCTGTTCAATTATGCAATGCTGCTGTCCCCATCACATCTCATACACTGGTTATAAATATAGTTGTCAGTATATTTGTTTCTCAAATTGATGATTTACATAGGTAATGAATCATATTGTGTCAACATATAATAGATCTAGCATAATCTTTTTATACTATTCAATATATTTCAGATGTGTCTACTCTGGAAAAAAACTGTCCAAGGAGACGGGTGATTTAAGTGACAAGTGACAATATTTTACATGGAACTATTGGTGTTCAGTTCAATGCTACCTGCCTGGCCCTATTGGCAGTGCACTACTTCAATAGCAGTTTGGGATTTCCTTCGGCTTGTTTCAACTGTGGATCAGCAGATGTCACCAATATTTCACCTGAATTGAAAGCACGTTTTCAAACAGTACACCCTGTGTGCCAAGACTGTAGGAGAAATTCAGTGAAGGAAAGAATGCGGGGAGAATGAAGATGAGAAAATGATAAATGTAATGGGACTATGAATACATTTGCTTTGAAAGTGTTGTGGTATAATTGTAATTGAATACTCAACATATCTTCTGACATAAAAAATATGTTGTAACTTTTCTCAAAGTTTATTGATTGTTCTGTTGCTGATATGCAGCTCCTTAGATCTCAAATTAATATATCTCAGGTCTGCCCTTGATACAGTTTTCAGCTTTAGATAAGAACTTTATGTGTTGAACAATCTGAGAGATTAAAATGGCTTTGTCTCAGACATTTGTAAAATTCTTAAGAAATATGATTTATTTCATTATTTGCAGAACTAATTGAACCATTTTACTTTTCCTTCAACCTGCGAGTGGAAGAATATGGTGAATAAGACTGTTCTCAGTCACCATAAACGATTATGGGAGACTTGTGTGAGAAATGATCATGACTTTGAGAGATTCCGTTCTGTGCACAGCATCATACAGCCATCTGTACTCTGGCTCGCAGCTTCTACAAAGAGTTAAATCATTCACGCAATCAGTGCTGCACGTGTTCTGACATATAGACAATTCATGCAAGTAGTCACGTGCAGTATGTCAAGGACAAACAACAGACATAATGAAACATATGTTAACAAGTTGCAATCGCACTCAAACAAATTGCAAACTATTCCTTTCAACAGTGTCTGTGTGGCTTGGCCCAGCATTGAAAGACTATCTCTCATGTATCGATTACAAATCATTTTTGTGGTATTCAATTGATGTTAGCTATCATTTTGTATATTATTTGTCTTTCCTGAATTTATGCTTGCATTGTATTGATATTTATATATCACTGAAAAGTGGAATAAAAAAATATATCATGACACTATTATTAGTATCTTTAATTCTTAACATACTATTATTGTCTTGTAGAAATTTGTTTAACATTAATTGGTGTGAAAACTAGTCAGTTTTAAATTAGATTTATTCATGTATAGATCTAGTTTTGAAACGAACCTTTTTAAGTCAAACCGTTGTCTGTTGTTACATATACATTCGAAGAGAATGAAGGCATAGGTGACGAGGGGTTCGACTCCTGACTCTTGATACGAGGGTCTTGTGTTCAAATCCATGTTGAATAGAATATGATCACAAATTGCACAATCCCCACATTAGGTGAGAGTAATGTTTAGTAATCCGGAAAGCAGGCATCGAGGGTTACTAGTACACTTGGTAAGAACTCGTTTCACAATCTTTTAAAATAAAACAAGTCGCGTTGCTGCAAGGGAACGCCACATACAAAAGACAATGTCTGCCCACACAGACCCCCAGGATAGCAACAGTCCATAAAGCATTGTACACTGCGGAGACCTGTCCAAGGGTAAACACACATGGGGACAGGGGTGCAAGTAATTGCCTGGCTGACCATAAATAACTAAAGAGAATTAGGAGGGACAACCTTGGTATTTTTAGCTCGCCTGAACACGAAAGGAATAACTAGGTAACAGGATAAAATGATTGAAAATCCTTTTGGGTTCTCGGGAGGCTTTATTTTCTACCGGAACTAAATAAAACTTTATCAGAATGTTTGTCTTAATAAAATGCAAGTCCAGTGTGGTACTGGGTTTTGTTGGGTCAAAAAGTATGTCACAAGGTCAAATCATTGAAAATCCTCTTGAACTCTCTTGAAGCCAATATGGCAATGTACTCAGGTGAGCGATATAGGGCCACCATGGTCCTCTTGTTAATGGATGAAATACATCACGGAGCAAGCAAAGAAAGCTAGCAACAATGGGCCGAAAGGGGGGGGGGGCTGACTATTATATCGAAGTGAAGGAATTGCACATGGTGAAAGGGGAATCTAACAAACATCTCAAACATAAATATAACTAATAGCAAATAAATCTTCACACAATCTGACCAGGTCGGCAATAGCTAATCCATAAAAGCCAACTCAAGTAATGGTAATAGGTAAACATTTTTTTTTAAGAACACACACATTGATTCATGGAGAAGCAAACATGCTTAAAACTGTCGTCAGATAATTGTCTCTGGCGTTAAATGACGTAATTATGTATACATGCATGAAATGACGTCAACATTGAAACAAGCAGGAAAGGAAGGATCAAGTTGGTACAGGGGGACGTGTAATTTAAGAGACAATGAATCTCCCAGGGAAACACCAACCTTCGAAACATTTCGGATCGAGGTGGTGTAAGGAAAAATATCTATCGGAGTGGGGAAGTAAGGACTTATCAGGATGACAGTCAAAACACAACCATGGAGAATTTTAAGGGACAACAAGAAAGGAAGGGATTAAATATAGGAAAGACGCTTTAACTAATCGTTGAAAATGTCTGTAAAAAGTCATGCGATTTTAATTATGATATAACATAAATAGAGAATCTTACATTCGTGCTTATTTGATATTGTTTTTATGAAACGAGTCGACTGAATATGACGCAAGGCTCTGCCGAGCGTCATATTCGTTTCAGTCGACGAGTTTCATAAAAACAATATCAAATAAGCACGTATGTAAGATTCTATTTATCACATAACACCATAAATAGATTGTTTTCAATCTTTAAATAGACTTTAAATAGTGCTGTGATTCGGCTATTTATGTAACTAGTTACATATGATATTTATGTCACTGCTTTATGCCACTCCTGGAGTGCAAGTTATGCGATAAATTATTATTTCGCACAGGGTATAACTTGTTCAAATATCAACAATCACGGACATTGCAATACTTTTGTCTTGACCTGTTTTATATAAATCATGTTGTGTAAAATGTCACGCAGAATACTAACAGCAAAGCAAAAAGCACGGATTCCATGCCAGTCTTGTTTTAATGTGTGTACTCTGTGTATCAAGATTTAGTACACTTTGGTGTAAGTATTGCTCAGTGACGCACTGTCTTGAAAATAATTAAAATAAGTCAAAAGAATGTAGTGACGTGTGTTAAAATTTTA
Source organism: Mactromeris polynyma (assembly GCA_032209605.1). Taxonomy (NCBI): domain Eukaryota; kingdom Metazoa; phylum Mollusca; class Bivalvia; order Venerida; family Mactridae; genus Mactromeris; species Mactromeris polynyma. Next base: position 48,770 of record JASFXZ010000011.1, on the reverse strand, counting down.
ATGATTGTTGCAACCGTTCGCGCAGAATTTACGCGCTATGAATTAACATTTATTTTATACGGAATAGAACAAATACACTTGTGTGTTTAGTTGGATAATGAATGGGTTATACTTTTTCATGTGTTGGTCTCGTGTTGTTGTAACATTCTACAATGCACATGTTCTACTCCAGATTCGTCTTTGGTGATAATATACTCTTCTAAGAACTCCAGCTGGGAGGCTGTTGACGCAGTTTACGTTGCGAGTATTCCGAAATTAGTGTAAAATACATACCTTTTTATAAATATTGACAAATTTATATAGTATTTTCTGAGATTATGTTTTAGATTTTGACAGTATGATTGGAGGAAGAATAGAAACAAAAATACTGTATAAACACCAAAATGAAATAGAAAGTAACGCTATAGGATTCAAAGAATGGCTGTATCGTGATGACGGGATGCGGGAGTTTTAGAAACTTTCCACAAAAGCGCTGGATATGCGCTTTGCCAAATTTAAAAATAACAAAAAAGACGCAAAAGGAGTTTGAACCGGGAACTTCGTAAGCCATACAGTGAGTTCCGATTTGGATTACCCGAGTTGTAAGAACTTGTTTGCAATCAAAATAAATAAAAATTACGACAGACAGAGATGTTTAATTTTCAAAATTTCATTTGGACGGTATGCTGAAATGAACACCAGAGAATATCGTAAGTATATATTATAGACGTTAATGTACGGCGGATTGGGGCAATCAGCCAAAGTCCTCGAGCCATAGTCCTCGAGCCATTTTGCTCCCTGCAGGTCGATTATCACGGCCCGGTTCCGCTCAGCCGTGTATTATTCTCTATGCATTACGCCATCCAATTAAACGAGAACATGTCGGTAAACATTCGTCTACAATAAAATTATTGTATGAAAGTTTGATTAGAACGTATTTCAACGTCTACGTACGAGTACATATGAGGTGGGATTTTGAAATATTTTAATCGAGAGTTGAACTGTTCTGAAGCCCACACAGTCCGTACCAATCTAGAGGTCGTAGGTTCAAACACCAGGTGATGTGCATGTTTCCGGCGGCCAGTTCACCTAATCAGTTTTCCTGGAATTAATTATCAAACTGTACTAATTTGCTCTTTCGCCAGCAACTGATAACTTCCCAAGAACATAACCTGCCTAGCTCGGGTATCGAACCCAGATCTGCCGAGTGACAGTCTAGCGCTTTACCAACTGAGCCAGCCTGGCGGGCTCCTGCACAATGAACGCATAGGAATTGACCGAGACCAAAGGAGATCACTTGATCAGCTCTCGTCAGTCATGCGTCAATAGCCTTTCGGTATTTCTTCATTGTTATAGCAGTATATTCATTTAACTTAACTATAGTCATTATCAATGGCAATTGTTCTCGTTCGGAGATTGATTTTAAGCAATCTTAAAACGGAATAAAACTGCTGGACGACTGGTTGTGGTCGCTAGCTTTAAATCACTTACCCCTCACCGCTTCGGGTTCGAATATCACCCGGCATGTAGAAGTCGTTAATAAGCTATCCAGCTGGCTTGATGCAGGTCGGTGTTTCTATCCAGGTGACCGTCAATGCCAAAAGTAATGTTAGACGGGGCATATTGGGTTTTCTATCAACCAAATAGTTGAACAAGTCACTATATGACACATCGCTGTTAAGGAGACTTAAAACCGTGTGAAATATATATAACGATGGTTTGTAATTATATTTGTTATTTCAGGAAGTCTTTTAACTTACCCTATTATAAACATTGCAGATGAGCAAGGATCCTGCTGTGTTTCCGGGAATAAAGACCATTGTTGGAAATAATGTGAAAAAAGTGTCAAAAGTGTTGTTTTAAAGTGCTATGTGTTCATTCTGCGAAAGTGTTGTTATTCAAAATATGGTGTTATAATTCGAATAATTAGATTATTATTCGTATAATTGGATTTAAATCGTCAGATCGGTGAGACAGATTATAATAATGAGTATGCAATTAACCGTTTATGCATGCTCTAAAATGCACGACCCCTGTATGTTCAAGTCACCGTGTTTTTCAAAAAGGTCGGACTTTACAAGTACGCACGAATTGTATATTCTCCCTGTAAGAGTCATTAAACAGGCATGTTGCATTGAAAAATAACCACATTTTGTAGCTTATTATTTTAATTATTCTTTAATCTCGGTGCTTCAAGTAATATGTTTACTTTCAGTACAACTTACTCAAACAACTTCACGCGTACGCTGTATCGCATTGGTATTAAATATTCAAAGAGTAAACTTATTAAATGCCCTTCAACGCAAGTTTGCAATCATGTATATGTCCTGATTATGTTCCTAACAAATTATCTGGTTTCAGTTCCATTGTAATGTCTGACCTTTTTCATGTAATCATGTACAGTGCAACATTTCAAGACTAGCCATCTCTTAAAGCAGCAACCTCTCTTCAACAACAGCATACTTAGACATGTTGTAAGAATTCACTTTGTACTACCAATCTAACCTTTATAAAGCAACAACCTCTCTACTACCGCTAAACGATGTTGCTATGGAGATGTTGCACTGTTAACTCAATAAAATAAAAACGCACACTTTTTCCATTTAAAAAATTCATTTACCTATTGTCAGTATTAATTTGTGTTTTAGTTTCTTCTTGCATTTACTATTGATAAAGTATCTGAGATAAAAATTAAACTCTTGATTAGAAATGAGATGGTGTGTTTCTTTTTTATTGAGTATATTTATTTATAAGAGCGAACCGTTTTACTTTGTATTTACATGTATATGATCTTTTATGAGGAAGAATTCTTTATCATTCATCATTTTAATAAGTACAGTAAAATAAAATGTTGCATTAAGGAAAAAATTATAATCCCAAATATTGTCAGGATTTTGCATAGTGCATAATCTAAAGTATTAATATATATTGTCAGAAAATGAAACTGACCAAATATCCGTTGTGTATTATCAGTTGTGAATAAGCCGTTGGTGTATTTAATAACCTTTAGGTTAAACGACTTAGCATTGAATAACCGTCAGTTGTTCGTATACATCTGGGCAACTTGAGGAAGTTGAACAACACTTGTGTCTAGTTCACTGGAGCTGAGACAGGTAATGATGTGCATGTAAAATAGTAATTTATCATATCTAAATCTTATGGAAGAGTGATCAGCACTGTAGTGCCACATATAGGCCGTGTCGTATCTAGTCCGCGTACGACTTTAATGCGTGACGCATGTAGGTCGTAACGAGGCGAACTATATGCGGCGAAAGGGCATGGTCGGCATATAGATATTTTGTGCATTGTCCTATTTAAAGTCATCATCATCGTCAACCTTATCATTGATCACATTTGATCATAATCACCGATAATCCATTACACATTATTGATTATTGATCAATATTAATTTATCAACAATAATCGAACACCAGTCATCAAAAGGTGATCACTAATTAGCGATCACCTAACACCGATAATCGATCACCGCCATTGGTCACAAATAATCGATTACCTACCACTGATTATCAGCTATTGATCACCTATCATTGGATCAACGATTATCGATCAATGGTCACCGATAATCGATATATGATCGTCGATCATCAACAGAAAAATATGCTAAAATAGAATAGTTTGGAATAGTGTTGCTTGATTTAAACCCGATCAACAGCTTCGAGCAGTAAAAACGAATAACCATTAACATATAAATTAATTACTATTTGATCACATCGCCACAGCCGCAGAAGGTAGTACCCCGGTTCAAACCGCGACCTTCGGACTGGTAAAATAGTGCGAACATATGTTTAAACTTATTATTTCTGTGAGCTTTGGGCATACATATTCTCCTAACAACGTTCGACTTACCAGGAACCGTTTTGGGTGTTGGCATTACCAAATGCTTTGAAAACCGGGACGGACGGCTGATTTCCACATTTGTTGGTTCGTTTCAAACATAGGTGTATGTTGTGTTCGTCTGGTTTGTGGTTCGTCTTCTCTGTTTTCACTCGGCTGTATCTGATGTACTGTGTCAGTACATGTATTCGAATTGTCATCTCTCTCGACACTATCTTGACTACACTCTACAGTAGTGTTATCCGTGTTATTTTCTGACTCTTTAAGTGTACTTAGGGATGTGATTGGGTGCTGGACATTGGTACTTGGGGACTCAAGGGTAAATATTTTGCTTGGCTCCAATTTCCACGACCTGGTAACAATTGATGGGTCCAAAAGAAACAAGTCAGCTTCTTGAAAACCTTCCACGCCAGCTTCTATTGTAGTGCTTTGCATCAACACTTGTGCAAAGGTCTGTTTTGTCACGTACTGCCCAACATTGTCCGATTGCCAGTCTCTGACTTCTTGTCTCCAAAATGTATTGAGTGAACTGACAAGCCTCAAGTCTAGTGGACATGGGATGCATGCTCTAATAGACGATAGAGCTCGACTCCATTCTGAATGCACACGTTTGAGGCTTCCATGGTCACATGAGTGCTGTTCCCATCAATTCGGAGCAAAATTGGCGTCTTTACATGCCGCTCATTTACTGCTGGAATCAACACATTTTCGAGCCAGTTGCAGAGCACCTCCGAGTCCATTCAGCCGGTGACTGAGCGGCCTAGAGCAACTTCCTCGAAGCCATGGAGTGGATTGTAGGAGAAGCGTCGCCCAGGGAATATAATCATAGGTTGCACATAACGTCCTGTTGCACTTCATGTTGCCATACTTGTCAGCTGTTTCTTGTCCGAATTACCATAATGATATACAACTGGTGCCCCCTTGATTCCAATAACCTGGTTGCCCTTCATGCAGAGACTGACTCCCGATTCACCGGCGTTGTAAATTCGTGACGGATTGGAGAGTAGCTCATTATCACCAACCTCGTTTTCAATGTAGGCTCGAAAATCTTCAAACCATTCATCCGTTCCTTGCCTAACTGAATAGTGGTTTGAATTGACAGCTCAGCATATCTCTTGAAAAAGCCAGAGAGCCATTCCTTGCCGGGATTGTTATTCTTAAAAAGATTAGTTCTGCCATCATCATCCAGGATTGCCTTGACTGTATTTGCCAGCTCTCGGCGAGTGCGCCCATAACCTATACGGGCCATGTGAATCGCACAGTCAGCCATTCTTCTTTCCTTATGCTTAGTGAGGACAGTCTCACCTGTTGTTTATAATGACATGATATAACTATAGGATATGCAGAATTTCCCTGTTTGAAAAAAAAGGAATGTTTGAGTTCATTTGTGCATATATTGCCCGAAACTTCAGATCTAATATGTTATATTAACGTATGTTAATATGTACAACATGGGTCTATGCTTTTCTGGTTGTTGAAAATAAAACTTATCTCATAAAACATATCGTACTTATGTACAGCATCAATGTGTCTCTCTCGTGGGGGTACAATTATATCTAGTTTTATATAGTCTGTACCATTGCATTACTTTAGACTCATCGACATGATTCTTTGTATTTTATCTGTGATCATTCTAATCTTTAGAATTGTAATATAGTCCGCATGTACGTAAAATCAGGGCCCGGAATTATATACTTAAGTTTCAAGTAAATTTCGTTTTTTGCCGAAAAAAAACCGTATCCCATTGAAACTTTTGCAATGTTTGAGTTTTGAGACAGAAATTAACTTTGCACGGTCACATTTTGGTTTCACATTTTTTAAGAATTTAAAGCTGGGTAGGTTTTAATTAGTTAGAATAAAAATGCTTATTTATCTTTCTAATGCTTTTCCCCTCTATGTCTCCAATTGTAGGCATATCTAACGACTACTGTTTCAACATCGGAGAGATATATGAAATACTTGAAATACAAGTATTTTAATAAGTGTGCGTTTTGACATTTTTGACACCTGGAATCTCAATGACCGTGCTCGCAAACTTTGAGTGGGAAAACATCGTGAAGTTACATTTGTATCTGCGCATGGCGGACGGAGCTCCGAAAAAACACGCCGTATATTAAACATTTAACCGGTTCTCACTCGTTGGAAATGAAGAACATACTCTCACTCGTTGGAAATAAATACATATTAGCCGGTCGCCTCACGGTATTTGCGGGGCCGAAGTGTCGGTTCCAGTTATTGTACAACAAGGCGAAGCGTATAATAGAACCTACCTCTAGTTCAGTTTGAATACTTTGAGGTACTGTGGATATAAATTCGTTACATTTTTAGACAACCCTTCATCTAAGCATCATATGATTTATACTATGAAATACAGAATATTAAAAGTGAACAAAAAGAAGAACCATATAACCTTATAGCATAAAACATGCTAAGGTTTGCTAAAAGAGTTATTAATTAACTTTAAAGATATGAGATGTGTTTGAAAAAAAGCAATGTGACACAAAATTAGATAGATACACCATGATTCAAGTATTAAATGATTCTGTATAGAATGTTGTAATCATATCAGTATTTGAATTTCATTAATTAATAAGAATTTCAGACATCTAGGCCATATGATCAGATTACTTAAATAATTACAATGCCGTAATTGCAGTGTCTCATTTGAAATATAATTATGCTCTGGTCCCCAAATATACAACCTGACATATCAGTTAAATACATATATACTATGTTATAAATATTGTTTTGAATGCAATTAGTGAGGAAAATAGAGTTCACCTGTTGATTAAATGCACAATATCTCACTTTGAATGCAATTAATGGGTATATTTGAGTTCATTTTTGAATATTTTGACCTTAAATTCATCTATAATTTGTTAATCTTACTATTTTGAATGCAATTAGTGGGGAAAATGGAGTACATCTGTGACCTAATATAACTAAAGAATATGCACAATTTTCCACTTTGTATACAATTTATGGGTATAAATGATTTCATTTTTGAATACATTGACCTAAAATTCATAAATTATATTTAGTGAACCGCATTCTGGAGAGTTGTTTTCGGGACTCCATATTTCTTTGCCGCTTGATTTAAGCAGGTGGACCAAACCAGCTGGCTGCTTCTTCTAGGATTCTAGGCGAGTACTTTTGCCGTTTTTGCCCTATTTGACGACTCATTTCCGCAATAAGTTAATAAAATGGTGTTCTTTCTCGGTAAATTGCAAAAACTATTTATTGTACTAAAACAATTAGTCAATTAATACATTTTAATGTAAACAAAAATAAGTGGATTCTAATGTCTTAAATAGTTTTACTTTATTGTTTTCAAGCGTTCGGAAAAAGAAGCGTGATGAAACCTATGTGCTTCTTTTCCAAACACCCAGATAACTACCGTTTAAAGCTCAGTTACTAAGGTTTGAGTTAAATACCGTACATATACATGGACAAATGCTACACATGGGTATAAACACATCTTAATACGATGTCTGATCCAAAAAAACAGGACAAGCTTACTCACACCAATATGGTATTTTTTAATATTATAATATATATACCATCTTAAACAACATTTCATGCCCGTTCAGTTCATATGAATGCAAGCTTTTTTTACATTAAATTGACCACATTGGCTCTTTTCACTACCATGGTAACGCTAACCCGGCGTAGTCCATTAAGACATTACGTCATTTTTGTTTAAATTGTATGTATCTTAAAATTGATATTGCTCATAACCATGAAAATTCGCCACAACGTCATGTACAGCAAACGTGACGTTTCATTTGAACGTTAGATGCAAAATTAACATGTTTCACTGAGCATCGGTTACAACGTTTATGACGTCAAAATGTCGTCACCAACCCGCACAGAATATCGGGCTGTTATCAAGTTTTGCCAAGAATAAGGAAAGACGCCGACAGAAACTTACAAGATGGTTCAGACGACAGTTATAAAGGTTAAAGTCAGTCTCACTCTAGTTTCTGAGTGGCACAATTGTTTTCGTGAGGGAAGAGAAAGTCTAGAAGAGAGAGAATACGTAACTACACGCCACATACACAAGACAGTGCCTCCCCACGCAGACCTCCGGGAAAACAACAATCCACAAAATATAAGGCACTTAAGGAGGTCAAAGGGTACAAATGTTAAGGAACAGAGGCACAATAAGACGACGAGGGAAGAGGGAGAAAGAAAAAAACACGGAGCGACGTTGTTGACGTCAAACGCTGACACATTGAGTACAGACCGGCGGCTGACAGTATGATCACTCTTGGAGAAGTCTGACGTTGGCTTTGGAACAATACACATGATCATAATCAGGGATCTTCTAATGTGTAAGGTTTATACATCAATATATTTGGAAAATGAATAAAAATAGCTCAACACTAAAATACTATATCGAGTTCAATTCTGTTTCATTTCTAGCAAATCAGGAGCCGTAGAATAATATACGCTCAACATTACTATACATGTTTACTTACTTATAAGTATGAATTTATATAAATAAAAAATGACTGCAGGTACATGCACGATGGGTCCCAGACTACTAAACTATCGTGAGAAGGAACACTGTGTGTTGTCCAATAAAAATATGAAAGTGAAGTTCATGGCAATACATAATAAAGGTCAGTTTTCCTTTTACATTCACAATGTAGGTTTGGTGTAAGGGCGTACGTGAGAGCGTGTGTAGGTGTGTGCGTGCGTGCTTGTTCATTTGTGCGTGCGCTTTGGTTGTTTATCTTGTTAATAGAATAAGGTGTTCACATTTATTTTTGATATTAATATATTACCTTCTGAAAATACAGAAATTATTATTATTTAATATTATTATTTAATATTATTATTTTATTACGGATATAACGAAAATACAATCGGTATGATTATTTAATTATAGGCTACATCTAAACAATGATGAATTCCTATCGAAGTATCCATGGAAATTAAGTTTGATCAAATATGTTTTGCTAACAAAGTTTCAAGATCGAAAACATCGAATGAGCAATAAACTAAATGATTTTAATACATATGGAATTGTTGTTGAAATCAGACCTAGTATAGTCTGCCAAGACCTGAGAGAAGAAGTAAACTTGATTGTGCTGTGAAGACAATTAGAAAATAGAAAATTTCCCAAAGCCTACATTATGTGTCGACACATCGTAACAACTGTGTTAAACTTCCATATTATGTACCAATGGCCAACTTATTCATAAATCACAATTAAAGCGGTGGCCGGTCGGTGTGTGCGATTTCTAGGCATCGGTCGACGTGTAGAGGTCGGCGAAAAAACGCGCGATAGGGCAGTCACAGTCACATTTAAAAGCGATCGGCCGACCTTCCAGAACATGGGTTCGAATTCTTGACCCGTTTATCGGCCGGTGTCCGAGTGGCACTCGTCCGATGTCCTGTCTATGTCCCTGCGATACCCCTGCGAATCCCAGTGGGTTTTCGACCAGACGCCGACCTGGCCCCGACCGATGTCTCGCTGATTTCTGGCCAGGCGCCGCCATGTCCGCCGAACGCCGGGCGATGCACGGCCGGCATCTGATCGGCGTCTGACCGATATATAGATTGTCTAGGTTGTCCACATTTAGACCCGGCGCCCGCCCGATGTGTGCGATGCCCTGCCTAATGCCTCGGTCACAAATCACCCGGCCGCCGGCCGATGCGTCCGATCTCTAGGCATCGGACGGACTGTACACGTCGAAGCCGGTCGCCGTCCGATGAGTGGCACTGAAGCTTGGACAAAAGGGCGCCGGCCGGGCATCTGCCGATGATCGGCCGGCAATCGGACAGTTCGGGAAAACTTTTTGGTGGAGCATCGGGTTATTAATCGGACGGCGGCCGGCCGATCATCGGCCGGCTATCGCCCGGGTATCGTCCGAGCGCCGCAAGGATGCCGGAAAATTTAAATGAATCGTACGATGTCCGGACGGCAATCTGGTGGGCATCGGCCGGGCGCCGGCCGCACTCCGCGAGGTGACTGTTGCGCGCCGACTGGAAAATGGTATATAAATAATATATAAATCCCACAGTCTTTCATTCGCAGACAGGATTTTACCAGTGATCGATTCATGTACCGGCAGCAGAGAATAGCGAGGCTGAGGGAGAGGCTCTGGCCGTGAAACGACTTTCCTTCTCGGCATCTTGACTGGAAATGAGAAGCTGAAGATGCATGGCGGGACCTACCTACCAACGTGATCTGCAAAGAACTGGTCAGAGTCCTTCGGTCTCCGGGTGGACACCTGACGGGCTCCGCCCGGCGTTCGTCAGTCATCGGACGGAGGCCGTCCGGCGATCGGACGGTCGCCGGCCGATTTAAATGTCGCTTAAGCCACACCTTGATTTTTCTCGGCGCATGTACAAGGGCCCGATGTCGGGCGATCACCGGGCGATCTCCGTGCGATGATCGTCCGATCTTGATCCGATCTCAGCACGATTCCTTCCCGGGCCCGACGTCGGGTAAAATTTTAAGTGAGACTTAAAATTAGTCCGGCCGCCGCCCGACGCTCCAAAATACCTCGATGTCCGTGCGATCATCGGCCGGCCGACGGCCCGATGAGCGAAAAAATACGTCGGCCGATCATCGGACGGCGGCCGGATTGGATTTGTGACCGAGGTATAACATCGGCCAGGCATCGACCGATTTATTAGCGATTAGTTTGCGATGCGAAATGCCGCACCAGGTTTTAAGTCCGAGTTAAAAGTAACTCGATACCCGCCCGATTCCCAAAAATGACCCGACAGCCGCAAGGAGTCCCGTGGGGCCCCGCGCAAAAATGCCTAGTAATCCGTCGCGAACCACTCGCAAACCCGTCACAAGCTAATTGTGACTGGGGTATTATGAACGTGTGAGTAATAGACGTTGATATACATTATCTCTTTGGTACTGAAAATTGTATTCTGTTTTTCAATGAGTCACACACAAGACTATAAGAATATGTCACTGGCTTCGGTACGGATAGAAATATCCGGCTTGATGGTTACTGTTCTGTCGGTAACGAGGCTCTATGGACTGAAATAACTGGACGGACTGTAAAGTCATGTTCTGCTCGCTATAATCGCTTTATTGTTGTTTGATGTATATAACAGGGTGATTTGTCAAATGTTTTTAAATTAATTAGATGCATTGAGAACGCTACGTCATTACATGGTTTGTGTACATTGCTAACACTAAGTGTACTGTCTATGTAATACGGACAATCACAGATTCCCTGTCTAAGTTTGCGACTTGCTGCTATAGCGTTACAAACAATGTTGGTGAAAACATATAAATTTGCCAGGCCTCTTTAATTGTGAATAATTTACCATATATGGAATTCAAAGCGATCATCACTAGTATCTCGTGAATCTTTTCAGTGTTTGTACAAAGCGTTGTGGGTATACGGTGTAGTACGAGCACGTGTCCGAATTTGTCTTGTCAAACGATTCAGGATTTGGCTTGTACATACTTCTAGCCAATTAAACTAATATTGTGATGTTAATATATATATAGAAGGACACTTCATTATTGCTGATTTAGTAATACAACGCGTAATTGTGTTTTAAAGGGAATAATTAAAATATTCATTTATTAGAGGCGGAAAATACCGTAACTGTAGATATATTGTGTAATAGAAAACGGAGTATGCTCGTGTGACTAATGTAAGGCCGGACTGCTTATTTAGTTCAGATGTAAAATATATAATTTTACATCGATAAATTAACTTTGGTGTTATTTGCGTGGGATTATCATGCAATATCAAGTACTGTGGCGCTACGTTGAACGAGTGTTGAATGGCAATATTTGAGTATCATCTTGGTTACGGTTATCACCGGAAACTGATCAGTCACCACACCAGCCGTGCGTTCGGTTAAGGCTAACACTCGCACGAGTGAAGAAACTGTGCACGCATTTTGCAACCGAGCGCTCTGTTTGCCAAAAAGTACACGCCCACTGTGCATCCACTCGCTCGAGCATCTCCGAGGTAGCTAGCGAAGGGCGCGTACTTTTTGGCAATGCGTGCACAGTTTCTTAACTCGTGCGAGTGTTAGCCTTAACCGAACGCACGGCAGCAGTGCTAATGGAACATTGGACATATCCACTTCCGGTGAGTATCAAACAGCAGAAAGTGTACTGGAAAGTTGATTTACAGTCAAACTAAACACGTATTGTTTCGTTGTCACTTGACGTAGATTTAACAAAAACAATACAAAATGTATACGTTTCTGTACCGAAAATTACTGTTCGAATTTCTTATTCCTTTCTATACTTATGATCTTGTGGTCATGTGTTATAAAATGATGGGCGGGTGAGAAGTACATGTGACCTCGAGTTACTTGTTCATCATCGCACATCCATCTATTATATAGTATACACAGAGAAACACACACATTTCGTGCACTGTTTGGTTAAATAGCGACAACAGTCAGTATACAGGAGCGTATCAAGCTTGAACATAAAACCATCAAACAAGTGAATACAATTAAAAAAAATTAAAACTAGTCAAACAAATGCCTCAGTCACACAGGAACGTTCGTGTTCAGGATCGTGCGATTGGTGGCAATTTGGCCGAGGTACGACCAATCGGCAATGTTTGCTACGATATCTATTTACGATCTTATTCTACGATTCTACTGGTGGTAGGTCATCATACGATGGGTGGTGCGCGTGGTCGTGCGATAACCAACGATTGGAGAAGATTGATCGTAAGGTAATCGTGCGACTAGTGGTGGCGATCAGCGACCGATTGTACGATCAATCGTGGCGACTTGCGATCGATCGCAACCAGAGGTCGCACGATTACCTACGATTGATATTTTGATCGATCTTCTCGAATCGTTGCTGATCGTACGACCACGCGCACCACCGATCGTACGATGACCTACCAACAATCTTAAGAGCAATCGATAGGTGGCACCACCAATCGTCAGGTAGCAGGACCGGTAGCACGATCAGTCATGCGACTAATTGACCCACGATCATGCGCGACAAGTGGTACGATAATGTAAGACCTGTATGCGACCTCTTACGATTTGGAATCGCAGTTCAGAAGTGTTGAACATGACCATCGACCTTGCTGTGACTGATTTTGCTCTGGCGATCAACCACGACCTCTGCGACCCGTCGTGCGCTCTTTCTACTATGTGCCCGGGATTCTATTATTTTTCGATCGCAGCTAGGTCGTAACCTGTTCGCAGGTCCATTGTGACTGGGGCTTAACATAAACCCGATTGCATATTACAACAACGTGATTTAAATTATCCCTTGGCTGATAGGGCTAAAGTGATAACTTCCAATGATTTGAAAGCATGGCAAGTTACATGAATAACAGTTGCTAAACATACAAAATTGAAAGCTTGCCTCAAACTGCAGAACAATCCGTAAAAATCTGTAAAATGTTAATTACATGTTGTTATTGCTGTTATTGCTCTGTCGCCGTTCTTGCTGTTGTTGTTGCTTCCCGTTTTTGATGCTAACCATTTTATTAAACCAAATGCTGTTGTTCTTGTGAATTTATCCAAGGGCATTGAACTTAGGATTTGGGTTACTTGTGAAGTCCATTTGCTGCCACAGACATATATGATAAAACATATTAAGTTGTCATAAAACTAAAGATTTTAAACGAATATACTCCGCCCGGTTAAGTTGATATTGTTTTCATCGGGTTTGACGCAGTTTTCAACAATTGTTCTGTCATATACGGTGGCCAGTCGACTTTACCAGTTTTCCTGGAGTTAATTATCAAACGGTATTAACGTACTATATTTCAAGCAACTTACAACTTGCTACGGAAGAACATAACCTGTCCAATCCGGGAAATGAACCCAGATCTGCCGAATGACAGTCTAGCCTTCTACAGTAAAACCTCAATAATAAGACCACTATTGGGACCCATGAAAATGGTATTTTTATTGAGTTGATCTTAATATCGAGGTTGAATAAAGAGTAAAACAGTGAAAATGGACTTAACAATGGTGGTTGCAATATTGAGGTGGTCTTATTGTTGATGTCGTCTTTAAGTGAGGTTATTTATTGTACCAACCAAGCTAACCGGGTGGGCTGTTTATGATATGAAATGTGTTATATTTCAGATAAAGGTTTAAATCTACCATAAAGGAGCCTTAAAGCAGTATGTGCAAAATGGCAACGCCCACGGAAGATAGCCCGTTTTGGAAAATTGTGCTCTAAAGTGTAAAAAGGGTGCTTGTGAAAATGTGTTCTTATGTGTCCATTGTGTGAAAAGTGTTGTATTTTAAAAGTATCAAATTTCATATCTGATTTTAATTCGTATTCTCGGAATAAAACATCAAATCGGTAAGTCTGATATAATTATCATTCTGCAATTAACCATTTCTGTACGCTCTAAATTACACTCCACGCCCTGCATGATCCGGTCACTGTGAATATTATAGAAAGCGTCTTGACTTTACAACTGTCCTGTATATTCATCCTCCGAGAATTCTTAAACAGAAACCAACATATTGTCTATGTTTCTTTCTGAGATACACGTGTTCCTTACTTATATAGCGAATTATATATGAATGTTAAACATTGTAACAAGCATTATTATGAAATATAATAAAACCTTAAACTTAGCAACTATGGTAGCCGTCTTTTAATTTACACAAGTTTTGTAAACATATGATTAGAAAACAAGAAATATCTTTAAAATCTGCAATCTGAAGCAGGCAATATTTGTTGTACACTATATAAAATTGCCGAGATGTAACGATTGCTGGTCAATGTAACACACGTTTTTCTGTTGGAGAGAATTATGTTTATTGGTTAACGTAAGATTTGATTGGTTTACACAAAACTATTTGTGTACGTTGTAAAGTCAGGTCTGCTTCTGTCTGGCTGTGATGTATGTAGTTATATATTACAGCTACAGTCGAACCTCGTTCATTCGTATTCATCGGGTCCGAAATTTGATTTCGAATAATAAATGGTTTCGAAAATCCCATTTCAATTCGACATGCCTAAGAAAATACATCGGGATCTGTTATTATTTCGGATGATAAGTATTCGGATTGAAGGTTCTCGAATAAGCGAGGCCAGACTGTATTATGCATTATTATACGGGTATATTAGCTTACTGTTATACCCTGAAAGGTGCATCAGCATTCATCATTTGTGATCATTACAGTTTAATGCAAAAGTTGAATTGATCTTAGGCGGAAAATAGGTAAGTATAGGTATGTATAATTCAAAGACTTGTATTTTGGATCAGATGGTAAATGATGCCAGCATTTTAAAGTTAAATAAAAACGGTTCAGAATTTACGAACATAGTATCGTTGCAATTCTATGAAAGTCGCACATCAAGGTCGCGTAAATACCTTTAAATGAAAGTATTTATATATTAAAGGGTCACCCCTATTCAATGGGCTAGCCGTTTCTGACCTATGAGAGACATATGTTCTGAGCACATGTACTATCATTTAATGCCAGGCACCAGGCACAGGTAGGCGCACGGTATCAGTTATCTAACTAGCTGGCGGCTGACCAACCGCCATATCAGAACGGACACGTAGGGGGATTCGAACCTTCGACCTTTCGCTCCCGAGGCGGAGGCGTTAACCACTCAACCACGGAGACGGGGTGGCGGAGACTTTTAAATGAATGTCTCGTATTAGTCAAAAAGAAAAAAAAACTTTTCATATTTCCTAAAGAAGGAGACCACTTTGTGTACGTTGTAAAGTCATGCATGTTTCTGTCTGTTGTTATATCTGTATTTATTACTTGCATCTATTATGCATTATTACTCTGGTAAATTAGCTTCCTGTAATATCATGAGAGATGCTTCAACATTCATCCTTTGCGATAATTACAGTGGTAATGCAAATAGTGCATTAATCTGAGGCGGAAAATAGGTCCATATATGTATGTATAGACATGTTTCAAAGGTTTGTATTGTTTGCCTATTGTTATAACGATGCCAGCATTTTAAACTTAAATATTATGGTTCAGAATTTACGAACATGGTGTCGTTGCAATTCTATGAAAAACGCAAATCAAGTCGAATAAATACCTTTGACTAAATAAGTAAAACAGAAAAGCACATTTTAAGGAGACCTTCTTTGCGCAAAATGTGATCAATCTGACCTCCGCTATAAGCTCAACGAAATACCTGTGGAGATTTGTCTCACGTCTTTTGTACTATATAGAAGAATGTTTTGGGTAAAAACAGTAAACGATCTTGTTGTAGTTAGTACTTAAGTTCTTGCTAAAAACATTGACTAACAATTGTACTGCACTCCTTCCATATTCATACATTGTACTACTGGAAGCGATATAACGTTTTTTATTTTACTTTTCCATTGAGACACTTGACTTACTTAGTTATCATGCTACAACCATTTGCACTATATGTTCATGCTTGTTTTGGTAAAATTGAACACACAATGAGCATAATACATCATCACGATATGTTCTTGGCATGTTGTAGATAGTCGCTGGTGTATTTGAGAAGATGTCTGTCTTGTTGATGTGTAACTTGTCGTAACTTGTCGTTGAGGAGTACGTTGTGGCTTACCATATGGCTTACAAATAGCATTGAATAATCAACTACTTTTTGCCGGGTAAGTCTTAATGATTCTTTGCAACTAAATCCGCTTGTTTTGCATGTTCTAAATGTCACGTCCCTTGCTTGTGTATTATTCTGGTCACCTTGTTGTGATTAAGGTTATATTATAAATATATTTGTGTATGTTCCAATTATAGTTAAAGTTCATAGAACCAATAGTCTCCAATAATTATTTGTAAACGTTTATTTCCTTATAAGGGAACTTGAGGTTTAACCAAATAAAATTACCACATACATTTCTGTTATGTTAAGTGCATCAATGGGAAACAGTTGGTATGTCACACATAATATTAAACGCAATATGTTGCTTTCCATTGTTTTGTGATGCGATGCATTATATTTATTTGAATGTTGCGCGCATGCCCACAATGTGGAAACAAAAGTGTGTCGGATATTTAAAGTAGGTTTATTATGTGTCATAGGCAACACATACATAATCATAAATAAAAAATGATATCAATAACCAATGTATATATGGATTAATGAACGCATAAATTATAGGTGTTTTAAATATATACCAATAATTAGGTGATCAAATTCGTAATATATTGATAAGAATAAATAACAAATAAATAGTGGAATACAAATATAATAACATGTTGTACAATACCATACTAACCATACTAACTTAATTGTTATTTTCAAACGAGTGATGATGCTTGTTATTTGTCACATATCTCGTCAGGTATACTATGCTGGGTTAAATATGCAATACAATACGTTTTATTTAGGCATTAACTATTTTACAAAGTTCTCTGCCCACATATTAAGTGTTCGGTGAGAGCAAAATAGTCATCACAGGCGTAGTGAAAATTACAAATGAAATATGATGGTTAACACAAATAGAAATGAAAGTACAATGTAGTTTTTACAGATTGGTGGGTTTTCTTTTCGACATAGTACGAAAAGAACACACTATTTAGTCGTCGCAAGAAGTTTTATGGATGTTTGTGGAGTCAGAATGGCTTTGTGCTGTTTTCTTTTCAGGAATTTTTTATTGATTGTCAGGGTTATAAAGACTGTATGAGCTTTTATTTGGTATATGGAACTCATTGCTGACGAATTCCGCCTGCTTATCAATTTTGTCGAAAGCTGGACGAGACATGCGTTTCTATTTTGATATTTTCTGCACATGGGCATAATGCTTAGGATATTTTTTTTGATTTATTTATAACCGAAGAAGAACTAGTCGGGTAATGTTAACTGTCGTTGTTTCGTGAAAAAATAAAATGAACTCATGTCATGTAATGTGGCGCTTATATACATATAGAAATACTAGATATTGTATGTATATATTTATCTAAAACGTATGCATTATAATTAAGGTAATTAAGTTACAATAAATAACAGTTCTGTTTTAGAGAGACAGAGAGCTTGAATCCTGATGAGAAGGTCAAGAGTGCGAATTTCGCCTTGGTTTATGTTGTCCGGCACGATCTTCATAACCCCCGAGTAAGGCTAGAGTACTGGTTAGTAACACATAAACAAACGTAGGGATTGATTAAAGACGTATTCGGGAGTTGTCATTGCGCAACGTTAGTGCGCATGTTCTTTTCGATTAGTGTAGTGTTTGCATTGGGTTAAAGACGTATATGGGAGTAGTTTACTATTTTTTTTACAATGCAAAGATTTTTCTGAACTTTATAGTCACCAAGCACAATACAAATAATGATATCAATCTGTTTAATTGAAGGATTTCATTATTGTTTTGCAGTTTTCCTTCTACTTTCTTTTTCTATATACGTTATCATTAAAAACAGAAAAGTCATTGATATTTGAAATTCTATATTTGAAATTATAAAATGATCTTCAACAAATATTTAAAACAAACATAGTTTATGAAAATGTAAAACGATAATGGGCTACCAAGTATATTATCGGTAATTTGTTTCAACTTTCACTTTCCATATATATACTACTGTAACACGAAAAAGAAAGTTTTATACTTTTATATTGGGTATAACGTTTTTGTTACAAAGTTTAGATATACGGATTTATCATCATGAGTGAAGAAAATAACCCTTTACACATTGCACCCATTTACCCTATATTTAAGCGCATAGACGGCTTTCAAATTGACAGCAGGCTATTATGCAACTTTTCGCTCGTGCTACCTGTGCAACGTGTGTACAGCTACATGTTGTCCCTGACCAATATCTTTACTTGTTATGCAATAATAAATCACAGTTCACTTTTGAATTTCACTCGTAAACAAGATGCCACGGCTTCAAGAAAAACGAACGAATTCAGGCCATTCTGCAACTCGCAGCCGGCGTCAGCGTTGCTGACGTCGCTAGGCAGTTTAACTGCCATAGAAATACCATAATAAAACTCCGACGACGTAACCATCAGAATGGAAGCGTTAGAGATCGTCCACGATCCGGTAGACCGAAGGTGACAACGGCACGTCAGGATAGACATATGACGTTGACGCACTTACGTCATCGGTTCAAAACCGCTACAAGCACTGCGCGAGAGCTTGGCGTATGTAGGGATACGGTTCTAAACCGACTGCGGGCCAATGCAAACCCGTTAAGGGCTAGGAGGCCTTATGTAGGCCAGATCCTTAATAACAGACATCGTGCTCTCAGACTGGTCTGGGCCCGCCGTCATCTCCGTTGGAACCGTGCCATGTGGTCTAGGGTGCTCTTTAGTGATGAGTCGCAATTTAACCTTAGCACTGCTGACGGTAGAGTTCGGGTATTTAGACGTAAAGGGGAACGTTTTGACCAGAACTGTTTATTAGAGCGAGATCGTTTTGGAGGGGGTAGTGTAATGGTCTTGGGAGGTATTATGGGCGGTAGGAAAACAGACATTGTTGTTATTCACGGTAATTTAAATGCCCAAGGTTATGTTGACCAAGTTTTACGCCCAGTTGCTATTCCTTTCCTACAACAGAACCTTGGTTGTTTAATGCATGATAACGCAAGGCCACATACTGCTATACTTACCAGGAATTATCTCGCTAGAAATAACGTTAACGTCTTACCTTGGCCGGCTTGCTCTCCGGACATGAATCCCATTGAACATTTATGGGATTTGCTTGGTCGGAGAGCAAGGAAAACCCATGTTATCAACAATATCAATGACTTGTTTGCAGCCTTAGTTCATGAATGGAACGCCATTCCCGCCGACGTCATAAGACGTTACGTAAGGTTCTGATAATTATCAATGTTGCCAATACATTTTTGCACATTTTGATACCAAATTTGCCAATATTTTGCTTCTATAAGTATAAAAAAAATCCCTCTAACCAAGTGCACACTTTTTTTTTCGTTTCAGTATACTACATTTGAAACACAATAAAACAATCTTTATTTTAAAATCAAGCTAGGTGACCTATTTTTTAAATTTCATATTTTCATTCAAACAGTGACTCTCATATGGTATACCAAGTTATAAGAAAATCTCTGCGATAGAAAAAATATAATAAACTTGTATCGATTTTGCTCTATATTCATATGAAATATTCACGTTTTAAATCTTCATTATCATAAAATCGAACGAGACACTGTAATAACGGCCTTGTAATTATTCAAGTAACTGATCATATGGCCTATATATCTGAAATTCTTATTATTTAATCAAATTTAAAAACTTATGTGATTATAACATTCTATACAGAATCATTTAATACTTGAATCATGGTGTAACTATCTAATTTGTGTCAGATTGCTTTGTTTCAAATCCATCTCATATCTTTCAAAGTAATTAATAACTCTTTTAGCAAACCTTAGCATGTTTTAAGCTGTATATGGTTATATGGTTCTTCTTTTTGATCAATTTTAGTATTCTGTATTTCATAGTATAAATCATATGACGCTTAAATGAAGGGTTGTCTAAAAATGTAACGAATTAATATTCACAGTACCTCAAAGTATTCAAACTGATCTAGAAGTAGGTTATATTATACACTTCGCCTTGCTTTACAATAACAGCGACCTACATTTCGGCCCCGCAAATACCGTGAAATGACCGTCTAATATGGTCAAAGTATTCATTTCCAACGAGTAAGGGTATTTTCTTTGTTTCCAATGAGTGAGAACCGGTTAAATGTTTAACATACGGCGTGTTTTTGCGGAGCTCCGTCCACCATGCGAAAAATGAACTCAAATATACCCATTAACAGCATTGAAAATGGGAAATTGTGCATATTCTTTAGGTGTATTAGGTCAATGAAATCAAAAAGTGAACTCTATTTTCCTCACTAATTGCATTCAAAACAGTGAATATAACATATTATATATGAATTTTAAGTCAATATATCCATAAAAGGACTGAAATATACCAATAGATTGCATTAAAAATAGGAAGTTTGACATAATCTATAGGTATATTAGGTCAAAATAATCAACAGGTGAACTCTATTTTCATCAATAATTCCATTCAAAACAGTGAATATAACATATGATATATGAATTTTATGTCAATATATTTACAAATGCACTCAAATATACCCATCAATTGCATGGAAAATGGAAAATTGTGCATATTCTTTAGGAATATTAGGTCAATATTATCAACAGGTGAACTCTATTTTACTCACTGATTGCATTCAAAATATAAATAAAGCTAATTGTCACAATTGCACTCAAATGTACCCATATATTGCATTCTAATTAGGAAATTGGGCATTTTATATAGGTATAATAGGTCAATATAATCATCAGGTGAACTCTGTTTTCCTCACTAATGCATTAAAAGCAGTGATTATTACACATTATATATGCACTTTAGGTCAATATATTCACAAATGAACACACATATACCCATAAATTGCATTGTAAGTTGTAAATTGTGCATAATATTTAGGTATATTGGGTCAATGTAATCATAAGGTGAACTCTATTTCCCTCACTAATTGCATTCAAATTAGTGAGATTTACACATTATATATGTATTTAAGATCAATATATTCAAAAATGAACTCAAATATACCCATACATTGAAATTTGAAAGTGGGAAATTGTGCAAATTCTTTAGGTATATTGGGTCAATGTAATGAAAGGGTGAACTCTATTTTACTCACTAATTGCATTCAAAATAGTAAATATAACAAATTATATACCTTGTACGACTTTAAGGTCAACAGTTCGACAAATGAACTCAAATATACCATGAATTGCATTGAAAGTGGGAAATTGTGCATATTCTTTTGGTATATTTGTTCAATATAATAAAAAAAATGAACTCTGTTTTCCCCTCTTATTGCATTCAAAATAGTAAATATAACAAATTATATATGAATTTTAGGTACATTAGTTCCATATCATCATTAGGTGATCTCTATTTCCCTCACAAATTGCATTCAAATTAGTGAGATTTACACATTATATATGTATTTAAGATCTATATATTCAAAAATGAACTCAAATATACCCATACATTGAAATTTGAAAGTGGGAAATTGTGCATATTCTTTAGGTATATTGGGTCAATGTAATGAAAGGGTGAACTCTATTTTACTCACTAATTGCATACAAAATAGTAAATATAACAAATTATATACCTTGTATGACTTTAAGGTCAATAGTTCCACAAATGAACTCAAATATACCATGAATTGCATTGAAAGTGGGAAATTGTGCATATTCTTTTGGTATATTTGGTCAATATAATAAAAGAAATGAACTCTATTTCCCTCACTAATTGCATTCAAATTAGTGAGATTTACACATTATATATGTATTTAAGATCAATATATTCAAAAATGAACTCAAATATACCCATACATTGAAATTTGAAAGTGGGAAATTGTGCATATTCTTTAGGTATATAAGGTCAATGTAATCAACAGGTGTACTCATTTTTCTCACTAATTGCATTCAAAACAGTGAATATAACATATTATGTATGTATTTTATGTCAGTATATTCACAAATGCACTCAAATATACCCATCAATTGCATTGAAAGTGGGAAATTGTGCATATTCTTTAGGTATAATAGTTCAATATAATCAGCAGGAGTACTCTATTTTCCTCACTAATTGCATTCCAAACAGTGAATATAACACATTATATATGCATTTTGGTCAATGTAGTCACAATTGCACTCAAATATACCCATATATTGCATTCAAATTAGGAAATTGGGCATATTATATAGGTATAATAGGTCAATATAATCATCAGGTGAACTCTGTTTTCCTCACTAATGCATTCAAAATAGCAAATATAACGAAATATATGTGACTTTTAGGTCAATAGATTAACAAATTACTCAAATATACCCATAGATTGCATTCAAACTAGGAAATTGGGCATATTCTATAGGTATAATAGGTCAATATATTCATCAGATAAACTCTGTTTTCCTCACTAATTGCATTCAAAATAGTAAATATAACAATTTATATATGACATTTAGGTCAATAGATCCACAAATGAACTCAAATATACCCATAAATTGCATTATAAGTTGTTAATTGTGCATATTCTTTTGGTATATTGGGTCAATGTAATGAAAGGGTGAACTCTATTTTACTCACTAATTGCATTCATAATAGTAAATATAACAAATTATATACCTTGTATGACTTTAAGGTCAATAGTTCCACAAATGAACTCAAATATACCATGAATTGCATTGTAAGTGGGAAATTGTGCTTACTCTTTTGGTATATTTGGTCAATATAATAAAAAAAATGAACTCTGTTTGCCCTCTTATTGCATTCAAAATAGTAAATATAACAAATTATATATGAATTTTAGGTCAATATACTCACAAATGCACTCAAATGTACCCATCAATTGCATTGAAAGTGGGAAATTGTGCATATTCATAAGGTATATTTGGTCAATATAATATAAAAAGTGAACTCTATTTTCCCCACTTATTGCATTCAGAATAGTAAATATAACACATTATATATGCATTTCAGGTCAATATATTAAAACATGAACTGATTTAAACCAATAAATTGCATTCAAATTGGAAAATTGTGTATATTATTTAGGTACATTAGTTCCATATCATCATTAGGTGAACTCTATTTCCCTCACTAATTGCATTCAAAACAGTAAGATTTACACATTATAGATGTATTTAAGGTCAATATATTCAAAAATGAACTAAAATATACCCATACATTGAAATTTGAAAGTGGGAAATTGTGCATATTCTTTAGGTATACATGTATTAGGTCAATGTAATCAAAAGGTGAACTCTGTTTTCCTCACTAATTGCATTCAAAACAGTGAATATAACATATTACATATGCATTTTAGGTCAGTATATTCACAAATGCACTCAAATATTCCCATCAATTGCATTGAAAGTGGAAAATTGTGCTCATTCTTTAGGTATATTAGGTCAATATAATCAACAGGTGAACTCTATTTTCCTCACTAATTGCATTCAAATTAGTGAATATAGCACATTATATATGCATTTTGGTCAATATAGTCACACTTGAACTCAAATATACCCATAAATTGCATTGAAAATTGGAAAGTTTGCATATTCTATGGGTATATTAGGTCAATATAATCAACAGGTGAACTCTATTTTTCACACTAAATGCATTCAAAATAGTAAATATAACATGGTATATATGAATTTAACTGATATTTCAGGTTGTATATTTGGGGACCAGAGCATAACAATATTTCGAATGAGACACTCTAATTACGGCATTAAAATTATTCAAGTTATCTGATCATATAGCCTAGTTATCTAAAATTCTTATTAATTAATGAAATTCTAATACTAATATGATTACAACATTCTATACATAATCATTAGTACTTGAATTTTGGTGTATTTATCTAATTATTGTCAGATTGCTTTTTTTCAAACCCATCTCATATCTTTCAAGGTAATTAATAACTCTTTTAGCAAACCTTATCATGTTTAAGCTATATGGTTATATGGTTCTTGTTTTTGATAAATTTTAGTATTCTGTATTTCATAGTATAAATCATATGATGCTTAAATGAAGGGTTGTCTAAAAATGTAACGAATTTATATTCACAGTACCTCAAAGTATTCAAACTGATCTAGAAGTAGGTTATATTATACACTTCGCCTTGCTTTACAATAACTGCGACCTACATTTCGGCCCCGCAAATACCGTGAAATGACCGTCTAATATGGTCAAAGTATTCATTTCCAACGAGTAAGGGTATTTTCTTTGTTTCCAATGAGTGAGAACCGGTTAAATGTTTAACATACGGCGTGTTTTTGCGGAGCTCCGTCCACCATGCGAAAAATGAACTCAAATATACCCATTAACAGCATTGAAAATGGGAAATTGTGCATATTCTTTAGGTGTATTAGGTCAATGAAATCAAAAGGTGAACTCTATTTTCCTCATCAATTGCATTCAAAACAGTGAATATAACATATTATATATGAATTTCAAGTCAAAATATCCATAAAAGGACTGAAATATACCAATAAATTGCATTCCAAATAGGAAGTTTGACATAATCTATAGGTATATTTGGTCAAAATAATCAACAGGTGAACTCTATTTTCATCAAAAATTCCATTCAAAACAGTGAATATAACATATGATATATGAATTTTATGTCAATATATTTACAAATGGACTCAAATATACCCATCAATTGCATGGAAAATGGAAAATTGTGCATATTCTTTAGGAATATTAGGTCAATATTATCAACAGGTGAACTCTATTTTACTCACTGATTGCATTCAAAATATAAATAAAGCTAAATATATATGAATTTTAGGTCAATATTGTCACAATTGCACTCAAATGTACCTATATATTGCATTCAAATTAGGAAATTGGGCATTTTATATAGGTATAATAGGTCAATATAATCATCAGGTGAACTCTGTTTTCCTCACTAATGCATTAAAAGCAGTGATTATTACACATTATATATGAATTTTAGGTCAATATATTCACAAATGAACACACATAAACCCCTAAATTGCATTGTAAGTTGTAAATTGTGCATAATATTTAGGTATATTGGGTCAATGTAATCAAAAGGTGAACTCTATTTTACTCACTAATTGCATTCAAAATATTAAATATAACAAATTATATATGAATTTTAGGTCTATATATTCACAAATGCACTCAAATATACCCATCAATTGCATTGAAAGTAGGAAATTGTGCATATTCTTTAGGAATATTAGGTCAATATTATCAACAGGTGAACTCTATTTTCCTCACTAATTGAGTTCAAAATATAAATGTAACAAAATATATATGAATTTTAGGTCAATGCAGTCACAATTGCACTCAAATATACCCATAGATTGCATTCAAATTAGGAAATTGGGCATATTCAATAGGTATAATAGGTCAATATAATCATCTGGTGAACTCTATTTTCCTCACTAATTGCATTCAAAACAGTGATTATTACACATTATATATGACTTTTAGGTCAATATATTCACAAATGAACACACATATACCCATAAATTGCATTGTAAGTTGTAAATTGTGCATAATATTTAGGTATATTGGGTCAATGTAATCAAAAGATGAACTCAATTTTACTAACTAATTGCATTCAAAATAGTAAATATAACAAATTATATATGAATTTTAGGTCAATATATTCACAAATGCACTCAAATATACCCATACATTGAAATTTGAATGTGGGAAATTGTGCATATTATTAAGGGTATATAAGGTCAATGTAATCAACTGGTGTACTCTATTTTCCTCACTAATTGCATTCAAAACAGTGAATATAACACATTATTTATTAATTGTAGGTCAATATATTCACAAATGCACTCAAATATACCCATCAATTGTATTGAAAGTGGGAAATTGTGCATATTCTTTAGGTATAATAGGTCAATATAATCATCAGGTGAACTCTGTTTTCCTCACTAATGCATTCAAAATAGTAAATATAACAAAATATATGTGACTTTTATGTCAATAGATTAACAAATTAACTCAAATATACCCATAGATTGCATTCAAACTAGGCAATTGGGCATATTCTATAGGTATAATAGGTCAAAATATTCATCAGATGAACTCTGTTTTCCTCATTAATTGCTTTCAAAACAGTGAATATAACATATTATGGATGTATTTTATGTCAGTATATTCACAAATGCACTCAAATATACCCAACAATTGCATTGAAAGTGGGAAATTGTGCTATTCTTTAGGTATATTAGGTCAAAATAACCAACAGGTGAACTCTATTTTCCCCAATAATTCCATTCAAAACAGTGAATATTGTTATATTATGGAGGTATACATATATATATAAGATCTACACTGTGTGTGCTCTAACTATTTATTGCGACAAGTATTGTATGGTCTCTACACTAGAACTGATAAGCATGTGGCAGTGCTTAGGTATTTAACCCAGTAGGGTAGATAACCCTTAGATGATAAGCTATATTGTAACATCTCCGTTTTTTCCCAATGAAAAATAATCAAACTTAATATGTGAACAACAAACATACACAATAAAGAAATAACACACAAATATATACATATAATTGAATTAACACTGTGTATTAATATGCTCAATAACTCTCCTTGAAATTAGCAATAATTATACCAATTATTACTAATGATCTTATCTATCAGTCATTAATTAATTCAATAGGTTTCCACTGTCTATTTACACATCTGCTACAACTCGTGGCTTAACAACTCTGCCCGAGCGTGTTACGTAATGTCGCTCATTACTTTCAACTTCTGTTGGTGAGCTGCTTGCTGGCATTTCTTTGTTTGACAATGAGTGATCTAAATTCGAATCACACTGGTCTTCATTACCTGGCACTACAAAATCAGGACTTAATGCACCATTAGAATTAATACGAACTTCCTTTGATCTCATTAAACCTCGCCTATTTCTGCAGTAAGTTTGACCGTTTTCAGTTTCGACTACATATGACCGTTCATTGTGTTTATCAATCACAGTAGCTGGACTCCAGGTCTTATTTAAACGCTGAATCCTAGCTGTGTCACCTACTTTTAAAGATTGTTGCACTCTTGCATTTTTGTCATAATAACGCTTTGATCTTGACTTACTCTCAGTTATTTTCTGTTTGACCGTATTAGGTGAAGGTACTTTAGGAATCAAATTTTCTTGGACAGTTGGCAAGATAGAACGTAATTGCCTACTCATTAACAACTGCGCTGGACTAAATCCAATGTCTGCGAGAGGCGTAGTCCTATATTCAAGAAATCCTAATCTGGGATCAGTTTTGTTCTGTTTTGCCTTAATCAAAATTCGTTTTGAGACTTTGACCATGGCCTCAGCCAAACCATTTGTCTGATTATGATAAGGACTGCATTTAACATGTACAAAATCCCATGACTCTGCAAAGTCATCAAATTCCTGGCTAGCAAAACATGGACCCCCATCTGTAACTATCTTCTGACAAATACCCCATTGCGACATAATGTCTTTCATATGGCTAATGACAGTGGAGCTTTTCATGTTTGAAAGTTCATGGACAATTGGATATCTTGAATAGTAATCTGACATAACCAGGTAATTCTTTTCATCTAGTGAAAACAAATCACACCCTGCTATTTGAAATGGATATTCTGGTACTTCAGAGCTAATTAATGGCTCCTTCTGGTTTGAGGATCTATGTTCCAAACAAATTTTACACTGACTAACCATTTCTTTGATATCAGCGGAAATCCCCGGCCAAAACATAACTGACCTTGCTCTAGATAAACATTTCTCAATACCCAGGTGACTTTGATGGAGTTTCTCTAACATTTGTGGTCTCAAAATCTTGGGAATAACTAGTTTTTCACCTTTCATGACCAATCCATTTGTTACGGATAACTCATCTCTATAGGCCCAAAATGCTTGAATGCTGATATGACAGTCTTTCTTATGCAATGGCCAACCCATGTTAATGGTTTCCCTTAATTTGCTTAACTGCTCATTCCTTTCAGATTGTGACCTAACTTCCTCAAGTTTTCTGTCTGAGATTGGTAATGATGTAACCACCATACACACATGTGCCTCTATTCCCTGAGTAAGATCTGGCCAAGTTTCTTGTACTGAATGTCTACTCAATGTATCTGCTAATGGAATTTTCTTTCCTGATACATATTTGAACTCAAAATTATATGAACTCAATTGCAAAACCATGCATTGCAAACGCATTGGGATTGTGTGCATTGGCTTTTTGAATATTGATTGCAAGGGCAAATGGTCATTTTCCACTGTTATGTCACGCGCATAACAATACTGATGGAATTTCTTGCATCCAAACACAATTGACAACATTTCTTTCTCAATTTGACTCATGTTCTTTTGAGATTGTGTCAAACTACGTGAAGCATAAGCAATAGGACGCTGATCTTGAAACAACACAGCTCCCATTCCATGACTAGAAGCATCGCATTGTAGCACTAATGGCTTCTTTGGATCATAATAGGCCAAGACTGTGTCATTACAAATGAGTTCCTTCATTTTCTCAAATGCATTGCTCTGTGAATTTCCCCAGGTAAAACCTACGCCTTTGTTCAGTAATTCTCTTAATGGGGCTGAGATAGCTGATAGGTTGGGCATAAACCTTGAGAGGTAATTAATCATGCCAAGCACTGTTTGTAGTTCAGCCTTGCATGTTGGTGGCCTCATGTTCTTAATTGCCTCAATTTTCAAGGGATCGGCCTTCAAGCCTTCTGATGTAAGAACATGACCAAAGTATGAGATCTCGGTGACCCCAACTTCAATTTTCTTGGAATTGAACCTAATTCCTTTTTCAAGAGCTCGGTCAAGGACGGCTCTTAAATTCTTGTCGTGACTTTTCCTTGTTGACCCATATATGCAAATGTCATCGACAATGGTTACAACGCCTTCAAGGCCTTGTAATGCTTCCTCGAGCGCACGCACGAGAAAATCGCCCGATATGTTCAAACCATATGGACATCTCAAATACCTAAATGTACCTAGCGGACTATTGAAAGCTGTCAAATATGACGACTCTTCAGCTATTTTAATTGACCAATATGCCGACGTCAAGTCTAGCTTGCTATAAAATTTTGCATTTGAAAGCTGAGGCAAAGCATCATCCAGAGTTTTGAGAGGGTAAGGCGATCTTTTGATTGCACTATTTAATGAACGAGGATCCAAACATAATCGAATCTCACCGCTCGCCTTCTCAGTAACCACCAAATTATTACACCATTCAGTTGGCTGTAATACTTTGGAAATGACCCCAAGCTTTTCCATGCGTAAGAGCTCATTTTTAACCTTTTCTTGCAATGCAACAGGTATACGACGAGGTGGATGGACAACAGGAGTTACATTTTCATCAACATGAATAATACATTCCCCTGGAAGCAACCCTATCCCTTCAAAGGCTTGGTCATAGTCCCTCAAAACGGACGCTTTTGTTAGAAAGGGCTCAGAATCATGTTCTGATATTTGTTTGTGTACACTGTGTGCTAACTGTATCAAATTGAATTCTATGCACATATCACACCCGAGTAAAGGAGGAGATTTGGTATCTACAATGTGAAACACCACTTCTTTTGATTGACTTGACATAGCATTAACGCATGTTAATGTTATCGTACCCCTACATTTGAGAACATTGCCATTGTAAGCGGTCAATTGAGATTTAGACTTTTCTAATGGTGCCTTAACTCCTAAACCCTGAAATGCTGATAATGGTAAAATATTTACCTGACTACCTGTGTCACACTTCATTTTCAGTGGCTGCTTTTGATTTCCAATTAGCATACCAGCAAACACCTGACCGTTCGAATGCTCAGTCTTAATTAAGTCCACACTGTCAATGAATAGTTCCGACATTTCACTTTCCACTTGAACTTCGCTCACTCTCTTAGTCTTGCAGCATGAAGTCCAGTGATTCCATTTTTTACAAAAGTTACACTGTGTCCCCTGTGCCGGACATCGCTGTTTTGCTGTGTGGTTGGTGCCGCAACGACTACAACGTGGACCTCTCCCTGTCTGCTGTGTCCTTTGTTTCTGGAAGTGTTTGGCTGCCCCCTTCTTCGGATAAGAGGTAGCTGACCCCGACGGTATTGGCTTCGAGCCTTGGCTTTTGTTGAACGGACGTGCGACTGCATGTACCGGTGCACCCATGTCCTTACTGAACGATTTCAGCTGTTCCTTGGCGTACTCATACTCCTGGCAAGTTGTTATTGCCTTGTCCATGGTTAAACGAGAACCTTCTTGTAACATTTTCTCTCGAGTTTTGTGATTTGACACACCAAAAACAATTCTATCTCTTATCATTTCGTCTTTCTTGTCACCAAATACACATTCATCTGCTTTGTTTTTGACCACAGTTATAAATTGTTCCATTGTTCTGTCACCTTGTGTGATGTTGTAAAATTGGAATCTTGCAAAAACTGGATTTATTTTAGGAGCAAGATGATCTCTGATTTTGGTAACAATTACGTCTGTTTTTTTTCTGTCCTCATCACTCATGTTCGTTGCCCGAAACACGTCTCTCCCTTTGGATCCCATGTACAACAATAACATTGTGACATGCACATCGTCACCTTGGTCTTTTAATGGTCCTTTGAAAATCAAGGTACAGTGTTCTGTGAACTTTCGCCATTCCTCCGTAATGTTTGTTGAGTTCCAGTCAATTGTTGGCGCTGGTATTCCTTGAAGATTCATGATTAATTTGTTTCTGTTTAAATCCTATTATCGTTAAATAACATTCCACTTTTGTCCAGAATTATTATTTAATCTAATCCCACTTCTGACACCATGTTATATTATGGAGGTATACATATATATATAAGAACTACACTGTGTGTGCTCTAACTATTTATTGCGACAAGTATTGTATGGTCTCTACACTAGAACTGATAAGCATGTGGCAGTGCTTAGGTATTTAACCCAGTAGGGTAGATAACCCTTAGATGATAAGCTATATTGTAACAAATATAACATATAATATATGAATTTTATGTCAATATATTCAAAAATGCACTCAAATATACCCATAAATTGCATGGAAAATGGAAAATTGTGCATATTCTTTAGGAATATTAGGTCAATATTATCAACAGGTGAACTCTATTTTACTCACTAATTGCATTCAAAATAGTAAATATAACAAATAATATATGATTTTTAGGTCAATAGATTAACAAATGAACTCAAATATACCATAAATTGCATTGAAAGTGGGAAATTGTACATATTCTTTAGGAATATTAGCTCAATATTATCAACAGGGAACTCTATTGTACTCACTAATTGCATTCAAAATAGTAAATATAATACATTATATATGACTTTTAGGTCAATAGATTATCAAATGAACTCCAATATACCATAAATTGCATTGAAAGTGGGAAATTGTGCATATTCTTAAGGAATATATGCTCAATATTATCAACAGGTGAACTCTTTTTTACTCACTAATTGCATTCAAAATAGTAAATATAACACATTATATATGTATTTTAGGTCAATATATTCAAAAATGAACTCATTTAAACCAATAAATTACATTCAAAGTGGAAAATTGTGTATATTATTTAGGTACATTAGTTCCATATCATCATTAGGTGAACTCTATTTCCCTCACTAATTGCATTCAAAACAGTAAGATTTACACATTATATATGTATTTAAGATCAATATATTCAAAAATGCACTAAAATATACCCATACATTGAAATTTGAATCTTGGAAATTGTGCATAGTCTTTAGGTATATAAGGTCAATGTAATCCACAGGTGTACTCTATTTTCCTCACTAATTGCATTCAAAACAGTGAATATAACATATTATGTATGTATTTTATGTCAGTTTATTCACAATTGCACTCAAATATACCCATCAATTGCATTGAAAGTGGGAAATTGTGCATATTCTTTAGGTATAATAGGTCAATATAATCATCAGGTGAACTCTGTTTTCCTCACTAATGCATTCAAAATAGTAAATATAACAAAATATATGTGACTTTTAGGTCAATAGATTAACAAATTAACTCAAATATACCCATAGGTTGCATTCAAACTAGGCAATTGGGCATATTCTATAGGTATAATAGGTCAAAATATTCATCAGATGAACTCTGTTTTCCTCACGAATTGCATTCAAAATAGTGAATATAACAATTTATATATGACATTTAGGTCAATAGATCCACAAATGAACTCAAATATACCCATAAATTGCATTATAAGTTGTAAATTGTGCATATTCTTTTGGTATATTGGGTCAATGTAATAAAAGGGTGAACTCTATTTTACTCACTAATTGCATTCAAAATAGTAAATATAACAAATTATATACCTTGTATGACTTTAAGGTCAATAGTTCCACAAATGAACTCAAATATACCCATTAACAGCACTGAAAATGGGAAATTGTGCATATTCTTTAGGTGTATTAGGTCAATGAAATCAAAAGGTGAACTCTATTTTCCTCACTAATTGCATTCAAAACAGTGAATATAACATATTATATATGAATTTTAAGTCAATATATCCATAAAAGGACTGAAATATACCAATAAATTGCATTCAAAATAGGAAGTTTGACATAATCTATAGGTATATTAGGTCAAAATAATCAACAGGTGAACTCTATTTTCATCAATAATTCCATTCAAAACAGTGAATATAACATATGATATATGAATTTTATGTCAATATATTTACAAATGCACTCAAATATACCCATCAATTGCATGGAAAATGGAAAATTGTGCATATTCTTTAGGAATATTAGGTCAATATTATCAACAGGTGAACCCTATTTTACTCACTGATTGCATTCAAAATATAAATAAAGCTAAATATATATGAATTTTAGGTCAATATTGTCACAATTGCAATCAAATGTACCCATATATTGCATTCAAATTAGGAAATTGGGCATTTTATATAGGTATAATAGGTCAATATAATCATCAGGTGAACTCTGTTTTCCTCACTAATGCATTAAAAGCAGTGATTATTACACATTATATATGAATTTTAGGTCAATATATTCACAAATGAACACACATATACCCATAAATTGCATTGTAAGTTGTAAATTGTGCATAATATTTAGGTATATTGGGTCAATGTAATCAAAAGGTGAACTAACTCTATTTTACTCACTAATTGCATTCAAAATAGTAAATATAACAAATTATATATGAATTTTAGGTCTATATATTCACAAATGCACTCAAATATACCCATCAATTGCATTGAAAGTAGGAAATTGTGCATATTCTTTAGGAATATTAGGTCAATATTATCAACAGGTGAACTCTATTTTCCTCACTAATTGCATTCAAAATATAAATGTAACAAAATATATATGAATTTTAGGTCAATGCAGTCACAATTGCACTCAAATATACCCATAGATGGCATTCAAATTAGGAAATTGGGCATATTCAATAGGTATAATAGGTCAATATAATCATCTGGTGAACTCTATTTTCCTCACTAATTGCATTCAAAACAGTGATTATTACACATTATATATGACTTTTAGGTCAATATATTCACAAATGAACACACATATACCCATAAATTGCATTGTAAATTGTAAATTGTGCATAATATTTAGGTTATTGGGTCAATGTAATCAAAAGATGAACTCAATTTTACTAACTAATTGCATTCAAAATAGTAAATATAACAAATTATATATGAATTTTAGGTCAATATATTCACAAATGCACTCAAATATACCCATACCTTGAAATTTGAATGTGGGAAATTGTGCATATTCTTTAGGTATATAAGGTCAATGTAATCAACAGGTGTACTCTATTTTCCTCACTAATTGCATTCAAAACAGTGAATATAACATATTATGTATGTATTTTATGTCAGTATATTCACAATTGCACTCAAATATACCCATCAATTGCATTGAAAGTGGGAAATTGTGCATATTCTTTAGATATAATAGGTCAATATAATCATCAGGTGAACTCTGTTTTCCTCACTAATGCATTCAAAATAGTAAATATAACAAAATATATGTGACTTTTAGGTCAATAGATTAACAAATTAACTCAAATATACCCATAGGTTGCATTCAAACTAGGCAATTGGGCATATTCTATAGGTATAATAGGTCAAAATATTCATCAGATGAACTCTGTTTTCCTCACTAATTGCATTCAAAATAGTAAATATAACAAT
Organism: Mactromeris polynyma; assembly: GCA_032209605.1. Lineage (NCBI taxonomy): Eukaryota > Metazoa > Mollusca > Bivalvia > Venerida > Mactridae > Mactromeris > Mactromeris polynyma. The sequence continues at coordinate 14,278 of JASFXZ010000011.1, read as the reverse complement.
TTATATATGACATTTAGGTCAATAGATCCACAAATGAACTCAAATATACCCATAAATTGCATTATAAGTTGTAAATTGTGCATATTCTTTTGGTATATTGGGTCAATGTAATAAAAGGGTGAACTCTATTTTACTCACTAATTGCATTCAAAATAGTAAATATAACAAATTATATACCTTGTATGACTTTAAGGTCAATAGTTCCACAAATGAACTCAAATATACCATGAATTGCATTGAAAGTGTGAAATTGTGCATATTCTTTTGGTATATTTGGTCAATATAATAAAAAAAATGAACTCTGTTTTCCCCTCTTATTGCATTCAAAATAGTAAATATAACAAATTATATATGAATTTTAGGTCAATATACTCACAAATGCACTCAAATATACCCATCAATTGCATTGAAAGTGGGAAATTGTGCATATTCTTAAGGTATATTTGGTCAATATAATATAAAAAGTGAACTCTATTTTCCCCACTTATTGCATTCAAAATAGTAAAAATAACACATTATATATGCATTTTAGGTCAATATATTAAAAAATGAACTGATTTAAACCCATAAATTGCATTCAAATTGGAAAATTGTGTATATTATTTAGGTACATTAGTTCCATATCATCATTAGGTGAACTCTATTTCCCTCACTAATTGCATTCAAAACAGTAAGATTTACACATTATAGATGTATTTTAGGTCAATATATTCAAAAATGAACTAAAATATACCCATACATTGAAATTTGAAAGTGGGAAGTTGTGCATATTCTTTAGGTATACATGTATTAGGTCAATGTAATCAAAAGGTGAACTCTGTTTTCCTCACTAATTGCATTCAAAACAGTGAATATAACATATTACATATGCATTTTAGGTCAGTATATTCACAAATGCACTCAAATATTCCCATCAATTGCATTGAAAGTGGAAAATTGTGCATATTCTTCAGGTATATTAGGTCAATATAATCAACAGGTGAACTCTGTTTTCCTCACTAATTGCATTCAAAACAGTGAATATAACATATTGCATATCCATTTTAGGTCAGTATATTCACAAATGCACTCAAATATACCCATAAATTGCATTGAAAATTGGAAAGTTTGCATATTCTATGGGTATATTAGGTCAATATAATCAACAGGTGAACACTATTTGTCCACTAAATGCATTCAAAATAGTAAATATAACATGGTATATATGAATTTAACTGATATTTCAGGTTGTATATTTGGGGACCAGAGCATAACAATATTTCGAATGAGACACTCTAATTACGGCATTAAAATTATTCAAGTTATCTGATCATATAGCCTAGTTATCTGAAATTCTTATTAATTAATGAAATTCTAATACTAATATGATTACAACATTCTATACAAAATCATTAGTACTAGAATTTTGGTGTATTTATCTAATTATTGTCAGATTGCTTTTTTTCAAACCCATCTCATATCTTTCAAGGTAATTAATAACTCTTTTAGCAAACCTTATCATGTTTAAGCTATATGGTTATATGGTTCTTGTTTTTGATAAATTTTAGTATTCTGTATTTCATAGTATAAATCATATGATGCTTAAATGAAGGGTTGTCTAAAAATGTAACGAATTTATATTCACAGTACCTCAAAGTATTCAAACTGATCTAGAAGTAGGTTATATTATACACTTCGCCTTGCTTTACAATAACTGCGACCTACATTTCGGCCCCGCAAATACCGTGAAATGACCGTCTAATATGGTCAAAGTATTCATTTCCAACGAGTAAGGGTATTTTCTTTGTTTCCAATGAGTGAGAACCGGTTAAATGTTTAACATACGGCGTGTTTTTGCGCAGCTCCGTCCACCATGCGAAAAATGAACTCAAATATACCCATTAACAGCATTGAAAATGGGAAATTGTGCATATTCTTTAGGTGTATTAGGTCAATGAAATCAAAAGGTGAACTCTATTTTCCTCACTAATTGCATTCAAAACAGTGAATATAACATATTATATATGAATTTTAAGTCAATATATCCATAAAAGGACTGAAATATACCAATAAATTGCATTCAAAATAGGAAGTTTGACATAATCTATAGGTATATTAGGTCAAAATAATCAACAGGTGAACTCTATTTTCATCAATAATTCCATTCAAAACAGTGAATATAACATATGATATATGAATTTTATGTCAATATATTTACAAATGCACTCAAATATACCCATCAATTGCATGGAAAATGGAAAATTGTGCATATTCTTTAATAATATTAGGTCAATATTATCAACAGGTGAACTCTATTTTACTCACTGATTGCATTCAAAATATAAATAAAGCTAAATATATATGAATTTTAGGTCAATATTGTCACAATTGCAATCAAATGTACCCATATATTGCATTCAAATTAGGAAATTGGGCATTTTATATAGGTATAATAGGTCAATATAATCATCAGGTGAACTCTGTTTTCCTCACTAATGCATTAAAAGCAGTGATTATTACACATTATATATGAATTTTAGGTCAATATATTCACAAATGAACACACATATACCCATAAATTGCATTGTAAGTTGTAAATTGTGCATAATACTTAGGTATATTGGGTCAATGTAATCAAAAGGTGAACTCTATTTTACTCACTAATTGCATTCAAAATAGTAAATATAACAAATTATATATGAATTTTAGGTCTATATATTCACAAATGCACTCAAATATACCCATACATTGAAATTTGAATGTGGGAAATTGTGCATATTCTTTAGGGTATATAAGGTCAATGTAATCAACTGGTGTACTCTATTTTCCTCACTAATTGCATTCAAAACAGTGAATATAACACATTATATATGAATTGTAGGTCAATATATTCACAAATGCACTCACATATACCCATAAATTGCATTGTAAGTTGTAAATTGTGCATAATATTTAGGTATATTGGGTCAATGTAATCAAAAAATGAACTCAATTTTGCTAACTAATTGCATTCAAAATAGTAAATATAACAAATTATATATGAATTTTAGGTCTATATATTCACAAATGCACTCAAATATACCCATACATTGAAATTTGAATGTGGGAAATTGTGCATATTCTTTAGGGTATATAAGGTCAATGTAATCAACTGGTGTACTCTATTTTCCTCACTAATTGCATTCAAAAGAGTGAATATAACACATTATATATGAATTGTAGGTCAATATATTCACAAATGCACTCACATATACCCATAAATTGCATTGTAAGTTGTAAATTGTGCATAATATTTAGGTATATTGGGTCAATGTAATCAAAAGATGAACTCAATTTTACTAACTAATTGCATTCAAAATAGTAAATATAACAAATTATATATGAATTTTAGGTCTATATATTCACAAATGCACTCAAATATACCCATACATTGAAATTTGAATGTGGGAAATTGTGCATATTCTTTAGGGTATATGAGGTCAATGTAATCAACTGGTGTACTCTATTTTCCTCACTAATTGCATTCAAAACAGTGAATATAACACATTATATATGAATTGTAGGTCAATATATTCACAATTGCACTCAAATATACCCATATATTGCATTCAAATTAGCAAATTGGGCATATTCTATAGGTATAATAGGTCAGTATAATCATCAGGTGAACTATGTTGTCCTCACTAATGCATTCACAATAGTAAATATAACAATATATGTATGACCTTTAGGTCAATAGATTAACAAATTAACTCCAATATACCCATAGATTGCATTCAAACTAGGAAATTGGGCATATTCTATAGGTATAATCGGTCAAAATATTCATCAGATGAACTCTGTTTTCCTCATTAATTGCATTCAAAACAGTGAATATAACATACTATGTATGTATTTTATGTCAGTATATTCACAAATGCACTCAAATATACCCATGAATTGCATTGAAAGTGGGAAATTGTGCTATTCTTTAGGTATATTAGGTCAAAATAACCAACAGGTGAACTCTATTTTCCCCAATAATTCCATTCAAAACAGTGAATATAACATATGATGTATGTATTTTATGTCAGTATATTCACAAATGCACTCAAATATACCCATCAATTGTATTGAAAGTGGGAAATTGTGCATATTCTTTAGGTATAATAGTTCAATATAATCAACAGGTGTACTCTATTTTCCTCACTAATTGCATTCCAAACAGTGAATATAACACATTATATATGCATGTTGGTCAATATAGTCACAATTGCACACAAATATACCCATATATTGCATTCAAATTAGGAAATTGGGCATATTCTATAGGTATAATAGGTCAATATAATCATCAGGTGAACTCTGTTTTCCTCACTATTGCATTCACAATAGTAAATATAACAAAATATATGTGACTTTTAGGTCAATAGATTAACAAATTAACTCAAATATACCCATAGATTGCATTCAAACTAGGAAATTGGGCATATTCTATAGGTATAATAGGTCAAAATATTCATCAGATGAACTCTGTTTTCCTCATTAATTGCTTTCAAAACAGTGAATATAACATATTATGTATGTATTTTATGTCAGTATATTCACAAATGCACTCAAATATACCCATCAATTGCATGGAAAATGGAAAATTGTGCATATTCTTTAGGAATATTAGGTCAATATTATCAACAGGTGAACTCTATTTTACTCACTAATTGCATTCAAAATAGTAAATATAACAAATAATATATGACTTTTAGGTCAATAGATTAACAAATAAACTCAAATATACCATAAATTGCATTGAAAGTGGGAAATTGTGCATATTCTTTAGGAATATTAGCTCAATATTATCAACAGGGAACTCTATTGTACTCACTAATTGCATTCAAAATAGTAAATATAATACATTATATATGACTTTTAGGTCAATAGATTATCAAATGAACTCCAATATACCATAAATTGCATTGAAAGTGGGAAATTGTGCATATTCTTAAGGAATATATGCTCAATATTATCAACAGGTGAACTCTTTTTTACTCACTAATTGCATTCAAAATAGTAAATATAACACATTATATATGCATTTTAGGTCAATATATTCAAAAATGAACTCATTTAAACCAATAAATTGCATTCAAAGTGGAAAATTGTGTATATTATTTAGGTACATTAGTTCCATATCATCATTAGGTGAACTCTATTACTCTCACTAATTGCATTCAAAACAGTAAGATTTACACATTATATATGTATTTAAGATCAATATATTCAAAAATGCACTCAAATATACCCATACATTGAAATTTGAAAGTGGGAAATTGTGCATATTCTTTAGGTATATAAGGTATATGTAATCAACAGGTGTACTCTATTTTCCTCACTAATTGCATTCAAAACAGTGAATATAACATATTATGTATGTATTTTATGTCAGTATATTCACAATTGCACTCAAATATACCCATCAATTGCATTGAAAGTGGGAAATTGTGCATATTCTTTAGGTATAATAGGTCAATATAATCATCAGGTGAACTCTGTTTTCCTCACTAATGCATTCAAAATAGTAAATATAACAAAATATATGTGACTTTTAGGTAAATAGATTAACAAATTAACTCAAATATACCCATAGGTTGCATTCAAACTAGGCAATTGGGCATATTCTATAGGTATAATCGGTCAAAATATTCATCAGATGAACTCTGTTTTCCTCATTAATTGCATTCAAAACAGTGAATATAACATACTATGTATGTATTTTATGTCAGTATATTCACAAATGCACTCAAATATACCCATGAATTGCATTGAAAGTGGGAAATTGTGCTATTCTTTAGGTATATTAGGTCAAAATAACCAACAGGTGAACTCTATTTTCCCCAATAATTCCATTCAAAACAGTGAATATAACATATGATGTATGTATTTTATGTCAGTATATTCACAAATGCACTCAAATATACCCATCAATTGTATTGAAAGTGGGAAATTGTGCATATTCTTTAGGTATAATAGTTCAATATAATCAACAGGTGTACTCTATTTTCCTCACTAATTGCATTCCAAACAGTGAATATAACACATTATATATGCATGTTGGTCAATATAGTCACAATTGCACACAAATATACCCATATATTGCATTCAAATTAGGAAATTGGGCATATTCTATAGGTATAATAGGTCAATATAATCATCAGGTGAACTCTGTTTTCCTCACTATTGCATTCACAATAGTAAATATAACAAAATATATGTGACTTTTAGGTCAATAGATTAACAAATTAACTCAAATATACCCATAGATTGCATTCAAACTAGGAAATTGGGCATATTCTATAGGTATAATAGGTCAAAATATTCATCAGATGAACTCTGTTTTCCTCATTAATTGCTTTCAAAACAGTGAATATAACATATTATGTATGTATTTTATGTCAGTATATTCACAAATGCACTCAAATATACCCATCAATTGCATGGAAAATGGAAAATTGTGCATATTCTTTAGGAATATTAGGTCAATATTATCAACAGGTGAACTCTATTTTACTCACTAATTGCATTCAAAATAGTAAATATAACAAATAATATATGACTTTTAGGTCAATAGATTAACAAATAAACTCAAATATACCATAAATTGCATTGAAAGTGGGAAATTGTGCATATTCTTTAGGAATATTAGCTCAATATTATCAACAGGGAACTCTATTGTACTCACTAATTGCATTCAAAATAGTAAATATAATACATTATATATGACTTTTAGGTCAATAGATTATCAAATGAACTCCAATATACCATAAATTGCATTGAAAGTGGGAAATTGTGCATATTCTTAAGGAATATATGCTCAATATTATCAACAGGTGAACTCTTTTTTACTCACTAATTGCATTCAAAATAGTAAATATAACACATTATATATGCATTTTAGGTCAATATATTCAAAAATGAACTCATTTAAACCAATAAATTGCATTCAAAGTGGAAAATTGTGTATATTATTTAGGTACATTAGTTCCATATCATCATTAGGTGAACTCTATTACTCTCACTAATTGCATTCAAAACAGTAAGATTTACACATTATATATGTATTTAAGATCAATATATTCAAAAATGCACTCAAATATACCCATACATTGAAATTTGAAAGTGGGAAATTGTGCATATTCTTTAGGTATATAAGGTATTATGTAATCAACAGGTGTACTCTATTTTCCTCACTAATTGCATTCAAAACAGTGATTATAACATATTATGTATGTATTTTATGTCAGTAATTCACAATTGCACTCAAATATACCATCAATTGCATGAAAGTGGGAAATTGTGCATATTCTTTAGGTATAATAGGTCAATATAATCATCAGGTGAACTCTGTTTTCCTCACTAATGCATTCAAAATAGTAAAGATAACAAAATATATATGTGACTTTTAGGTCAATAGATTAACAAATTAACTCAAATATACCCATAGTGTTGCATTCAAACTAGGCAATTGGGCATATTCTAGTAGGTATAATAGGTCAAAATATTCATCAGATGAACTCTGTTTTTCCTCACTAATAGTGCATTCAATATAGTAAATACTAACAATTTATATATGACATTTAGGTCAATAGATCCACAAAGTCACTCAAATATACCCCATAAATTCATTAACATAAAGGTGTAAAGTGTGCATATTCTTTTGGTATATTGGGTCAATGTAATAAAAGGGTGGAACTCTATTTTACTCACTAATTGCATTCAAAATAGTAAATATAACAAATTATATACCTTCGTATGACTTTAAGGTCAATAGTTCCACAAATGAACTCAAATATACCATGAATTGCATTGAAAGTGGGAAATTGTGCATATTCTTTTTATATTTTTGGTCAAATATAATAAAAAAATAAGAAACTCTGTTTTCCCCTCTTATTGCATTCAAAATAGTAAATATAACAAATTTATATATGAATTTTAGGTCATATACTCACAAAATGCACTCAAATTATACCCATCAATTGCATTGAAAGTGGGAAATTGTGCATATTCTTAAGGTATATTGGTCAATATAATATAAAAAAGTGAACTCTATTTTCCCCACTTATTGCATTCAAAATAGTAAATATAGCACTATTATATATGCATTTTAGGTCAATATAGTAAAAATGAACTGATTTAAACCCATAAATTGCATTCAAATTGGAAAATTGTGTATATTATTTAGGTACATTAGTTCCATATCATCATTAGGGTGAACTCTATTTCCTCACTAATTGCATTCAAAACAGTAAGATTTACACATTATAGATGTATTTGAGGTCAATATATCAAAAATGAACTAAAATATACCCATACATTGAAATTTGAAAGTGGGAAATTGTGCATAATTCTTTAGGTATACATGTATAAGGTCAATGTAATCAAAAGGTGAACTCTGTTTTCCTCACTAATTGCATTCAAAACAGTGAATATAACATATTACATATGCATTTTAGGTCAGTATATTCACAAATGCACTCAAATATTCCCATCAATTGCATTGAAATGTGGAAAATTGTGCATATTCTTTAGGTATATTAGGTCAATATAATCAACAGGTGAACTCTATTTTCCTCACTAATTGCATTCAAATTAGTGAACATATCACATTAAATATGCATTTTGGTCAATATAGTCACACTGATCTCAAATATACCATATAAATTTGCATTGAAAATTGGAAAGTTTGCATATTCTATGGTTATATTAGGTCAATATAATCAACATGTGAACACTATTTTTCCACCTAAATGCATTCAAAATAGTAAATACTAACATGGTATATATGAATTTAACTGATATTCGGTGGTTGATATATTTGGGGACCAGAGCATAACAATATTTCGAATGAGACACTCTAATTACGGCATTAAAATTATTCAAGTTTATCTGATCATATGAAGCTCTAGTTATCTGAAATTCTTATTAATTAATGAAATTCTAATACTAATATGATTACAACATTCTATACATAATAATTAGTACTTGAATTTTGGTGTATTTATCTAATGATTGTCAGATTGCTTTTTTTCAAACCCAATCTCATATCTTTCAAGGTAGATTAATAACTCTTTTAGCAAAACTTATCATGTTTAAGCTATATGGTTATATGGTTCTTGTTTTTGATAGAATTTTAGTATTCTGTATTTCATAGTATAATAATCATATGATGCTTAAATGAAGGGTTGTCTAAAAATGTAACGAATTTATATTCACAGTACCTCAAAGTATTCAAACTGATCTAAAGTAGGTTATATGATACACTTCGCCTTGCTTTACAATAACTGCGACCTACATTTCGGCCCCGCAAATACCGTGAAAATGACGACCGCTAAATGGTCAAAGTATTCATTTCCAACGAGTAAGGGTATTTTCTTTGTTTCCACTGAGTGAGAAACCGGTTAAATGTTTAACATACGGCCGTGTTTTTGCGGAGCTCCGTCCACCATGCGAATATATGAACTCAAATATACCCATTAACAGCATTGAAAATGGGAAATTGTGCATATTCTTTAGTGTATTAGGTCAATGAAATCAAAAGGTGAACTCTATTTTCCTCACTAATTGCATTCAAAACAGTGAATATAACATATTAATATATGAATTTTAAGTCAATATATCCATAAAAGGAACTGAAATATACCAATAAATTGCATTCAAAATAGGAAGTTTGACATAATCTATAGGTATATTATGGTCAAAATAATCAACAGGTGAACTCTATTTTCATCAATAATTCCATTCAAAACAGTGAATATAACATATGATATATGAATTTTATGTCAATATATTACAAATGCACTCAAATATACCCATCAATTGCATGGAAAATGGAAAATTGTGCATATTCTTTAGAATATTAGGTCCAATATTATCAACAGGTGAACTCTATTTTACTCACTGATTGCATTCAAAATATAAATAAAGCTAAATATATATGAATTTTAGGTTCAATATTGTCACAATTGCAATCAAATGTACCCATATATTGCATTCAAATTAGGAAATTGGGCGATTTTTATATAGGTATAATAGGTCAATATAATCATCAGGTGAACTCTGTTTTTCCTCACTAATGCATTAAAAGCAGTGATTATTACACATTATCTTATGAATTTTAGGTCAATATATTCACAAATGAACACACATATAGCCATAAATTGCATTGTTAAGTTGGTAAATTGTGCATAATACTTAGGTATATTGGGTCAATGTAATCAAAAGGTGAACTCTATTTTTACTCACTAATTTGCATTAAAAAAGTAGTAAATATAACAAATTATATATGAATTTTAGGTCTATATATTCACAAATGCACTCAAATATACCCATACATTGAAATTTGAATGTGGAAATTGTGCATATTCTTTAGGGTATATAAGGTCATTGTAATCAACTGCGTTTGTACTTATTTTCCTTCACTAATTGCATTCAAAACAGTGAATATAACACATTATATATAGAATTGTAGGTCAATATTATTCACAAATGCATTCACATATACCCATAAATATTGCATTGTAAGTTGTAAATTGTGCATAATATTAGGTATATTGGGGTCAATGTAATCAAAAGATGAACTACAATTTTACTAACTAATTGCATTCAAAATAGTAAATATAACAAATTATATATGAATTTTAGGTCTAATATATTCACAAATGCACTCAAATATACCCATACATTGAAATTTGAATGTGGGAAATTGTGCATATTCTTTAGGGTATATGAGTCGTTCATGTAATCATCTGGTGTACGTCTATTTTCCTCACTAATATGCATTTCAAAACAGTGAATTATAACACATTATATATGAATTGTAGGTCAATATATTCACAATTGCACTCAAATATACCCATATATTGCATTCAAATTAGCAAAATTGGGGCATATTCTATAGGTATTATAGGTCAGTATTAATCCTCAGGGTGAAACTATGTTGTCCTCACTAATGCATTCACAATAATAAATATAACAATATATATATGACCTTCTAGGTCAATAGTATTAACAAATTAACTCCAATATACCCAGAAGATTGCATTCAAACTAGGAAATTGGGCATATTCTATAGGTATAATAGGTCAAAATATTCATCAGATGAACTCTGTTTTCCTCATTAATTGCATTCAAAACAGTGAATATAACATACTATGTATGTATTTTATGTCAGTATATTCACAAATGCACTCAAATATACCCATGAATTGCATTGAAAGTTGGGAAATTGTGCTATTCTTTAGGTATATTAGGTCAAAATAACCAACAGTGTGAACTCTATTTTCCCCAATAATTCCATTAAAAACAGTGAATATAACATATGATGTATGTATTTGATGTCAGTATATTCACTAATTGCACTCAAATATACCGCATCAATTGCATTGAAATTGGATAGTGTGCATATTTCGTTAGGTAGAAGAGGTCAAGAGTAATCAGCAGGTGAACTCTGGTTTTCCTCACGAATGCATTCTCAATAGTAAATAGAACAAAATGATATGTGACGTCTTTAGGTCAATAGAGTTAACAAATTAACTCAAATATACCCATAGATGGCATTCAAACTAGGAATTGGGCATATTCTATAGGTATAATAGGTCATATATTCATCAGATGAACTCTGGTTTCCTCAGGAAATTGCTTTTCAATACAGTTGATAGAGAATTATTTGGAGGGTATGTAGTTATGTCAGTATATTCACAAATGCACTCAAAAGATACCCATCAGTTGCATGGAAAATGGAAAATTGGGCATATTTGCTCGGTAGAAGTGGAGGTCAATAGTTCAACAGTCGTGAACTCTAGATTACTCACGAATTGCATTCAAAATTGTAAATATAAACAAAATAATATATGACAGTTTAGGTCAATAGATTAACAAATAGACTCAAATATACCATAAATTGCATTGAATGTGGGAATTGTGCATAGGCTTTAGGAATTATTGAGCTCAAATAGGATCAACAGGGAACTCTATTGTACTCACTAATTGCATTCAAATAGTAAATATTAATACATTATATATGACTTTTAGGTCAATAGATTATCAAATGAACTCCAATATACCAGAAAATTGCATGAAAGTGGGAAATTGTGCATATTCTTAGGGAATATATGCTCAATATTTATCAACAGTGTTGAACTCTTTTTTACTCACTAATTGCATTCAAAATAGTAAATATTACACATTATATATGCATTTTAGGTCAATATATTCAAAAATGAACTCATTTAAACCAATAAATGTGCATTCAAAGTGGAAAATTGTGTATATTATTTAGGTACATTAGTTCCATATCATCATTAGGTGAACTCTATTACTCTCACTAATTGCATTCAAAACAGTAAGATTTACACATTATATATGTATTTAAGATCAATATATTCAAAAAATGCACTCAAATATACCCATACTTGAAATTTGAAAGTGGGAAATGGTTGCATATTCTTTAAGTATATAAGGTCAATGTAATCAACAGGTTGTACTCTATTTTCCTCACTAGATTGCATTCAAAACAGTGAATATAACATATTATGTATGTATTTTATGTCAGTATATTCACAATTGCACTCAAATATACCCATCAATTGCATTGAAAGTGGGAAATTGTGCATATTCTTTAGGTATAATAGGTCAATATAATCATCAGGTGAACTCTGTTTTCCTCACTAATGCATTCAAAATAGTAAATATAACAAAATATATGTGACTTTTTAGGTCAATAGATTAACAAATTAACTCAAATATACCCATAGGGTGCATTCAAACTAGGCAATTGGGCATATCTAATAGGTATAATAGGTCAAAATATTCATCAGATGAACTCTGTTTTCCTCACTAATTGCATTCAAAATAGTAAATATAACAATTTATATATGACATTTAGGTCAATAGATCCACAAATGAACTCAAATATACCCATAAAATTGGCATTATAAGTTGTAAAAATGTGCATATTCTTTTGGTATATTGGGTACAATGTAATAAAAGGGTGAACTCTATTTTACTCACTAATTGTCATTCAAAATAGTAAATATAACAAATTATATACCTTGTATGACTTTAAGGTCAATAGTTCCACAAATGAACTCAAATATACCATGAATTGCATTGAAAGTGGGAAATTGTGCATATCTCTTTTATATTTTTTTGGTCATATAATAAAAAAAAGAACTCTGTTTTCCCCTCTTATTGCATTCAAAATAGTAAATATTAACAAATTATATATGAATTTTAGGTGTCAATATACTCACAAAATGCACTCAAATATACCCATCAATTGCATTGAAAGTGGGAAATTGTGCATATTCTTAAGGTATATTTGGTCAATATAATATAAAAAGTGAACTCTATTTTCCCCACTTATTGCATTGCAAAATAGTAAATATAGCACATTATATATGCATTTTAGGTCAATATAATTAAAAAATGAACTGATTTAAACCCATAAATTGCATTCATATTGGAAAATTGTGTATATTATTTAGGTACATTAGTTCCACTATCATCATTAGTGATGAACTCTATTTCCTCACTAATTGCATTCAAAACAGATAGATTTACACATTATAGATGTATTTTGAGGTCAATATATTCAAAAATGAACTAAAATATACCCATACATTGAAATTTGACAGTGTGAAATTGTGCATATTCTTTAGGTATACATGTATTAGGTCAATGTAATCAAAAGTGTGAACTCTGTTATTCCTCACTAATTGCAATTCAAAACAGTGAATATAACATATTACATATGCATCTTTAGGTCAGTATATTCACAAATGCACTCAAATATTCCCTCAATTGCATTGAAAGTGGAAAATTGTGCATATTCTTTAGGTATATGTAGGTCAATATAATCAACAGGTGAACTCTAGTTTTCCTCACTAATTGCATTCAAATTAGGTGAACATATCACATTATATATGCAATTTTGGTCAATATAGTCCACACTTGATCTCAAATATACCCATAAATTGCATTGAACACTTGGAAGTTTGCATATTCTATGGGTATATATTAGGTCAATATAATCAACAGGTGAACAACTATTTTTCAACTAAATGCATTCAAAATAGTAAATATAACATGGTTATACAGTCGACTCTCGTTAGGACGAACTCGCTTTAAGACGAATTTTCCGGTTACGTCGAAGTTTTTCAAAAGTCCCGATTTTATCCTTCTTTGTCTATATGAATTTCTGTCGGTTAAGACGAATTTTTGTCTCGAAGTTTTTCGTTATGTCGAAGTTTTTTTCGAGTCCAGCTTA